>WOXC01004057.1:0-591097 GCA_011680675.1 Gymnobelideus leadbeateri
AACTGAGGGCTTTTTAGTTGTAATGCTCAGTCCTGGGTCCAGAGAACAATAAAGAAAATGCCTCTACCTCCCTTCCTTGCAAAGGTGTGGGGTTATGGATAATAAATGTTGCATATACTGTCAGGCACAGTCTATGTTTCTTTTCCTTTTTTTTCCTTTATAAGTATTTTTATTATTATCTTCTATTTTTTTCATAAAGTTCTCACAGAGCTCCTGTTCCCAGAACATCTTTTATAGCAGAGAAAGATTTAAAAATGAGGAAAAATAAACAGTTCTGCAAAACTAACCCAATATATGTGAGTGTTCCTCACCCATAGTGTCCCACCTCTGCAAACAAGGGAGGGAGAGATGTTCTTCTTTTTTTTTTTATAAACAAATGCTTTACTAACTTCTGTTTACATCATTCATTTCCGCCAGATTTTGAGTTACAATCATTTTCCCCCCATTATTCCCCTACCCAACCTCCCAGAATAGTAATAGTAGTCCCACGAGATATCGCTTCCTCCAATCTGCTCTCTCCCATACCCCCATCGACTTTTCCATTAGAGGAAGGTGAATCTTTGTGTCCCAATGCCTGCACATCTTATCTCCCTATTATAAGCAAAAGAGTATTAATAATAGTATTTATATATATTTGAAACATTTAATGTTACGACCTCGAATTTCAGATCCATTTCCTTCCTCCCTTATCACCCATTCCCTCTTGGGAGATAAGTAATTCAGTATATGTTGTACATGTCTAGCTATGCAAAACATTATCATAGTAGATATATTGTACAAGGCTGCTTATAATTCCCTCCCACTCATCCCACCCCCCACCTGGTCCATTCCCTACATGATCCTGTCCCTCTTCTATAGTGGGTACTTCCAACCTCCCCTCCCCCCAAGGATGCCCTCCCATCCATCATCCCTCCTCTCATCCCCCTTCCCCCTATTCTGCTGCAGGTTGAGATATCCCATTTAGTATGTATGTCATTCTCTCCCTGAACCAAATTCAATGAGAATGTGGTTTTGCCTTTTTTTGCCTTCCTATTCTCCCCTTCCTTTGCAACCACTTCCCCTTGCTTCTTCTACATGGGATAGTTTACCCTACCCTGTCTCTCCCCATCTCCTCTTGCCACTTTCCTCTCTCACCTCATAATTTCATCCCTTGAGTATTCTCCCTTCCCAACAAATTCAACCTATGCCCTCTATCCATATATAACTGTAACCATATACACACACATTCACATATGTATTCATATGACCACACACCCTTCTTCCATTATTTTCATAGTGAGAAAGATATCATCAGTCACAGTTATTGCTTTTCCATATAGGAATGTAAATAGTTCAACTTTGATAAGTTCCTTTTGATTTCTTTTCCCTGATTACCTTCTCAGGCATCTCTTCCCTCTTGTGTCTGGATGTCAAATTTTCTATTCAATTCTGGTTTTTTCCTCAAGAATGCTTGAAAGTCCTCTATTCCACTGAATGACCATATTTTCCCCTGAAACAAAATACTCAGTTTTGCTGGGTAGGTGACCCTTGGGTTCATTCCCAGTTCTTTTGCCCTCTGGAATATCATATTCCATGCCCTTCGATCCCTCAGTGTAGAAGCTGCCAGGTCCTGTGCTATTCTGATTGTGTTTCCACAATATTGAAATTGTTTCTTCCTGGCTGCTTGTAGTATTTTCTCCTTGATCTGGGGATTCTGGAACCTGGCTATAATATTCCTGGGAGTTTTCTTTTTGGGATCTTTTTCAGGAGGTGATCTGTGGATTCTTTCAACCTCTATTTTGCCCTCTGGATCTAAAACATCAGGGCAATTTTCCTTGAGAATTTCTTGAAGGGTGATTTCTAGGTTCTTTCTTTGATCATGGCTTTCAGGTAGTCCAATAATTTTTAAATTGTCTCTCCTGGATCTATTCTCCAGATCAGTGGTTTTTCCCATGAGATATTTCACATTGCCTTCTAATCTTTCGTTTGTTTGGATCTGCTTAACAGCATCTTGATTTCTCATAAAGTCATTAGCTTCCATTTGCTCCAGTCTAACTCTGAAGGAATGAATCTCCTCAGTGAACTTTTGAGATTCTTTTTCCATCTGGCAAATTCGACTTTTTAAGGCATTCTTCTCCTCATTGCCCTTTTGGGCCTCCTTTGCCATTTGAGTTAGTCTATTTTTTAAGGTGTTGTTTTCCTCAGTCAGGCTGTTGACCCTCATTTCATACTTTTCCTGCATCCTTCTCATTTCTCTTTCCAATTTTTCCTCCACTTCTCTTATTTGATTTTTAAAGTCCTTCTTAAGGTCCTCTATGGCCTGCAACCCACTCATGTTTTCCCCTGGGGCTTTTGGAGCAGGACTTCTGACCTCACAGTCCTTTTCCCGCTCTATGCCCCCAAAATAGGAGTCTAGGGTTGCATTTTTCTGTTTCCTTTGCTTGGCATGTTGCCACTTAATTGCTTGACTTTTGGGCTTGTTGCCACACTATGGCTTTAAGGCCAGATAGAGGAATTTTCGTCCCGAACGTGTGGGGGGGCAACTTCCGTTTCTGGCAAGCTGTAAACCCACCCACAGCTTCCACCCTAGATCACAATCCAGATCCAGGGAGGTTAAAGCAAGAGCGATTACCCCCCAAGACTGATCGCTGGATCTCCCCACGATTTGTAGGCTGGGAGCCAGAGCTGCGTCTGAAAACTACAAAATGGCGTGTCTCCTCAGCGGCTTCTAGCCCCCAGGGGAGGGAGCTGACGCATTCCCCCAATACAGGTCCCAAAGTCCATAGGACACTAACCTCTTACTTTGTCCTAGGCATGTCTATGTTGATAATTCTGGAATCGCCACAGCTCCTGGTGTTCTGGGGTTCCTCCAGCCGGCTGCTGGCCCTGCCGCCCTGGGGCTAAAACCTCTGCTCACGAGGACCTGGGCTCGGCTCCACTCCGCTCGGCTCCTGCGCTCTGCGCACTGCCGGCTCCCAGACTGCTTCGCTGGTCCTTCCTGCAGGGCTGCTGGGCTGTCCTCAGCGGGAGGTTAGCTTCTCTGTGTCGTTCTGTGGGTGCTGGGGCTCCAGAAGTTGTTCACAGTCCTTTTTTACATAATTTGTGGGGAATCTGGGGGCAGAGAGGCTTGGAAGCGCTGTTTCTACTCCGCCATCTTGGCTCTGCCCCCCCCAGATCTATTTTTTTAAGAGCCCAGTCTTTACCTCATTTTTTTATTAAGCCTCATTCACAGAATGGGTGCTGCCTTAGTCAAATAGACCTGTTAAAGACATAAGCTTGAAAAGGTCAAGGTTCCCCACTGCATCCTGGGCCATCTCCAGTTGTCCTGATCTATATCTGACCCAGATGGCTCCGTAGGAGAAAATGAGACTGTTGACTTGCCCTTCCCTCACTTAAATCCAATTCACTTGTATGTCATAGCATCACCTCCCTAATGTCATGGTCCTCTTGGAGAATGAAGGACAAATAGCAGCAATTTATACTGTATGTAGCTTGTTTTGTATATATCTCTTTGTCTTTTGTCTCACCCATTCCATTGTATACTCCCTGAGGGCAGAGATCGTTTTTGACTTTTTTTTCATTTCCCCAGAGGTTAGCATAGTACCTGGAATATAGTAGACACTTAATAAAAGTTTATTGGTTGCTTGATTTCCAGATATTCAAGGACTCGGTCACCTTGCTTCCTGGAGACCTGACTTGATAGAGTCTAATCAAATGGAGATAGCATCAACACCCGTTGCTAAGTTGGGATTCTAGAGAGAAAAATAAGGATGGCTCCTGACCCTGACAACTCTAATGAATGGCTTATAAACCATTTGAAGTATGGTACAAGAGTAAATTCCATTTTTCAATGGCTGTTATGTTGGCAGAGGGAAACGGGGAAAGCAAATGGTAGCCCCTCTGCCAATAGCTTCTAGGACCATTTGTTCCTTCGGAAAAGTAAATATGTGCAAAGAGCTCTTAATGGACCAGAAGCACAGGGGCTAAGTGGTGAGATGGCTGACCCTTTTTATTCTGAAATGTGTAGAGCCAATTTAAAAGTCTGAGTATTAGGTTGTGTTGACTTTCTATTTCATGGAATAAGTGTGTTTTCAACTGTAATGTGAATGCTTCCTTTTGGATCATATAAAGTAGGGAAAGAGATAAATGTTTTAATAGTGAATTAGACATTAGCTATTTATTAGCTATATTTGGTAATTTTATTAGAGTGAATTTCAGGTGTGGGCAAAATTAATGATCCAGACATTAAGAGATGTGGAATTGTTGTGTGACGTATTTTCATTTTAAAACTGTAAAGAAAGTTGACTGGAAATTGAAGCAAGGTGGGGCAGAAGGAGGGAGGTAAGTGTCTGCTGAATTTATGACAATATCTTAAATTATCTACATATATTGAGTGCATTAACCCCCTTGCCCCAGGACTAGGCTTCCTTTGGGACATCCCTTTGATGAGGCAGATTTTACTTTGTCCGTCTTTACCCATGGAGACCAAAATTCTCATATATTCATCACTATCATCATCATCATCATCATCATCATCATATTTAAATTATTTTCTCTCTTTTGTCCCCTTCACCTCACTACCTCTTGTTTATTTCTCTTAAACTTATTGTGTCCTCCCCCTTAGAATGTAAAGTCTTTGAGGAAAGGGATTGTTTAGTTTTTGTCTTTATATCCCTAGTCCCCAGCTCAGTGTCTGACGTCACTTAAAGAAATATTTTGAGGATTAAAGTTATATAGGTAACAATCTACATTTCTCACTAGGGAAATGTTAATATCAATTTGTTCTCTTTAAGTCAAGTTGGGCCAGTGGTAAACCAACCAATTTAGTAAAAGGAAATTCTATAGAGACAAATCTAGAGCTCTATCAAGACTAGCTGAAATAGAGTAAAAGAAACCTTGGGAAATACGAACCTCTGGTTAGGAGAGGAGGAAAAGGGGAAGCAGGATAAATTTTATCTAGAATTTTAACAGAAAAACACAATGGATCCAGGAGGTACATTAGGGAAAAACATGTGAGAGAAGGCAGATAATGGAGATTGGAAAGGGATGTAGTACAAAGAGTCAGACTAAGTCAGAAGTCAGAAGACTTAAGTCCATATCCTGGTTCTGCCATTAACTCACTGTAGAATTTTTACTAAGTCACTTCATTTCCTTGGTCCTCAATTTCCTCATCCATGAAATAAGGAAGTGGGAATCATTGACCACTAAGGACCCTTCCAGCACTAGAATTATATGGGTCTGTGATGGCACGTTTCTGATTAGTGATGAAATCTGACATGATGTTGGCTCAGATATAATCTAAAGATTTCTTAAGCTGAAAAAAAACAACTCTACAGCCCTTTAGAACTAAATCATGATTCCCACAATCAGCCCTAATCAGTTTGGAAAGTGAACTTTGCCCAAAGCTTCAATATGAGGTTTCAGCTGCTAATGGAAATAGCAGAATCTTCTTCCACAAGCTGAGAAAGTCCCAAATACAGATCTTTGTTCTTTGAAATGCAAAGCATGATGCTGTCTTTGTATTAGTAGTGCTTCACTTCTGACACATCTCCTACAAGCACAGTGGATAGCCATCTAAGGAGCAAATTGTAATCTGGACTCTGGGCAGCACGATATCAGAATTAGCTGCCTGTCTTGTGCCTTTCTATTTATCTATAAATGTCAGCACTCTGCTCTGGAAGTTTGATAGGGAGGCCTCTGTTATTCCAAGCCCCAGAATTAACCGAGTGCCAGGCAGCATGGGAAGACTAATTGAATCACCTTGCATGACAATGAAAGTGGAATATGCTCATGGAAGGTCAAAGAAAGTAACAAGTATAACATTGTACAACAGCAGTGATAACTGGCATGCTCATTTCTAGATAAGCCTTTTGAAAAACATCTACCTAAATGCCTTCTGACTACAACATATAATACGCGTGCAAGCAGAGACCAGACAATAAGCTGCAAAACCAACAGAGTTGAGCTACATTTGGCTTATTGTCAAATTCACAATTGACAACCTCCAGAAATAAATGGTAGCATTAAACAACATCTATTAAACGGCACTATCTGCCCTGATAAACCAGGTGTCTTTTCATGCTCTAATGTTTTCCAATGGAAGTAAGCAAGGCAGGTAAAGAGCTTGGGGCAGCCATTCTTCCTGAATTAGAGAGGAGTGTGGGTGAAAAATAGAAATGAAGGAGTCCTTCCTGATTTCCCAAGGCAGGCTCATTTGGAAAGCTGCATAAATAGCCAATACAAACAAAAGGGAAAGAAAAAAAATATGATCAGGAAGTAAATTTACTCAACTAAGAAAAGTCAATACTTTGATCAAAATGTTTATCTTAATAGTAGTAATAAGATTAATAATTTATGTTTATATAGTTTATTGTGGTCAGAAAGCGCACACACATATATCTATATATGCATAATGTATATAGAAAGTAAAATTAATGGATATGTTTTTATGTATTATATATAGAATGTATGTATTTGTGTACATATATATGTATATGTATATATGTATATGTACACACCCAATACAATCAATAAGCATTTATCATCTGCCAAGCACTGTGAAAAGAAGTAGGTATACAAGAGCAAAACTGAACTGAAATTTTTTTTTTACCCCAAGGGAGGGGCACAGACCTGCGATTTCATTAGTTTAGGGAACTCCTAATGTATAAACTCCCTCTGCCTATGCAGATCAAAAACCTTTCTCTGACTTTGAGTCTTAAAGAGTTGCTGGGGTCATTGAAAGATTAAGTGACTTGCTCATAATCACACAGTTACTATATGTCAAAAGTAGGATATGAACTTTTATCTTTCTGACTCCAAGGATGGCTCTACTTTCCATTAGAACACATTGTCTCTTAATCTCATAATTGTACATCTCATTCCCTCCCTTTCTGTTAATAAATAAACTTAATTCAGTAAGGTTAAAACTTTTCCAAAGTTAGACAACTAAAGGATCAGAGTTGGAACTTGAACATAACATATTTTGGCTCCAAATCCAGGGCACTTTTTCAACCAGAGTGTTCTGAAAAGCACCAACACTTTTTGGATAATGGTCATGTCAGTACAACAAAATGGTTTTGACTTTAGGCTACACTCATTCTCTCAACTACCCTCTATCCTTCCAGTAGTCTTCCCAACCCTGGAGATGTTGGCCACCTAATCCTATCATCCCGTTGTGTTGCTGCTTGGCCTGGATTTCCATTTCACTAGGGACCCTCAACATGCTTCCTTCCTTCACCACAACTCCATTCTTTCTCCAGACTTCTCTACTTCCTTTTAAGTAACCTTACAGTCACTTGGATATTCCCTCTCTCTTCCCTTTTGCAGCTCCTATTTATGAGTTCTCCATTAGAATACAAATTTCATCAAGAGAGTGGTTGTCTTATTTGCCAGTATTTGTAATAAACATTTAATAAATGTTTAATCTATCATATTAATAACGTGTGGCATCTGTATTGCACTTTAATGTTTGCAAAGAATTTTACAAATATTATATCATTTGATTCTCACAACTCTGGGAACTAGGTGCTAATACCCCCATTTTGCAGAAAAGGAAACTCAGGTAAACAAGTTGATTGACTTACTCAGGGTCACACAGCTAGTGAAAGTTTTGAAAAGATTTGAAAGTTGTCTTCTCAATTCTAGGAAAATTCTCTATCCCCCAGGGTCATCTATCATTTAGCTCACTTACTGATTGATCTATCCGTAATTTCTTCCGAAGAGAAGGCTATTTATTTTTCAAACATGAGGATAGGAAAGAAAAGAGAGGGAGGGAGAGAGAGAAAGACAGATAGACACAGACACAGACAGGAAGACATAGAGACAGAGACAGAGACAGAGACAGATAGAGGGACAGGCAGAGACAGAGAGAAAGAAGAGAAATGGGTATGAAAAGAGAAGAGGAGGGAGAGAATTTTAAATTATTATTATTATATTTTACTTGTCACCACATGGTGAGCTTTTCTGCAAGGACACTTTCTACTTGGAGATGAGCAGGGGAATATTTAGAATATTCCTTTGACTGCTGGAAAGGCATTTCTTTTCTCTCTCACTTCTAACTTTTAGCATAGACCAAAGATGATAGTAAGAATATTGTATTTTCTTTTTTTTTAATGTTAAGCATTTTCTGAATTAAATCTTTTCAGTCTCTCTTCTCTGCCCTTTGCTCCTTCAGTAAAATTTCTTAGATTCTCATTTTTGGCTAAATTTGCCAGGTCATTTATGTGTTTGTTCTAGCTAGTCTATTCTTCGTCCCAGTCTTCAGAGTAGAGCTGAGTCAACATTTTATAGATTGGCAATGTACCCCTAAAAGACTTAAGGAGGAGGTGGAGTATCACAGAACTATGTTTCTCAATATTCGAAGTCCATGGAGACTGATTCTCCTCTACTTCAAAAAGTATGCAGAAGTAAAGGGAATATAAATATTTTTTGCGACTAGTATTTTGTTAACATCTTTTCCCCTTACAGTTCCATAAAATTGAGTCTAGCCTTTCAAAGTATGGAAAAATTGACTTCAATTAGTATTTAGTTATAAATAAAACACTGGGCAGAGCCAAGATAGCAGAACCTAGGCCTGAACCTAGCTCAACTGTGCTAATATTCCCCTCCAAACAATTTTAAAGCAATACCTCAAATTAAATTTCAGAATGGCATAGTCAGAAAAACATCAAAGGGAGATTTTTTTTTTCCAACCTAAGACAACTTAGGAGGTACACAGGAAACATTGTAACGCTGGAATTGATATAGATATGGAAAGGGATGGAAACACCGTCAGGAAGCCTTAAATGTAGTCTTGACAGAAGCAACAGCAACTTAGGAGCTCTCAGCTCAGAGAAGAGATAGGTAGGTTCCAGAATGAAGTGGAGCACTTGTGATTGCTAAAAAATGAGCAGTAACTCTGTTCACATTTTCATGGCTAATAGGAGCGCTAGCACTTGTGGCTGCAGGAAAGCAGGGTACCTGGTGACATTTCCAGGACCAAGAGGAGCACTAGTACTTGCTGCTGCAGGAGAATAGGGGTCCTTCTTGGGTAACAACAAGATTGCAGACCAAGAGAGTAGTAATAAACCTTCTGCTGCAAAAATACTAACTTGAAAGCACTGAAAACTTGAAAACCCCTAGAATTAGCTAGAACACCAATACAAAACATCCTGAAGTTTGGCACAGTGCCTCCCCACCTCTAGGCGAGCAAACACAAATTTTAACATAAATTTCAAAATCAAGAAATATGCTAAGAAAATGAGAAAAATAAGAACTTGAATATTAGAAGCTACTACTGTGGCAGAGAAGACCAAAACATTAACTTACAAGAAAAAAATATATATTTTTTAAATAACTACAAGCAAAGCCTCAAAGAAAAATTCCAATTGTACTCAAGGCCAGCAAGAATATCTAGAAGAGCTAAGAGTGGTAAAGGAAAAATAAATTAAAGTTATTCAAGAAAATACCAAATGATAATTTTTAAAATGATCAAAAGATGTACAAAAATTTTGAAGAAAATGTCACATTTAAAAAAAACAGAAATTTCCTAATAATAAAAGACGCTCATAATTTCACTGAAAAAAAAAAATTCTTTAAAAGTAGAATTTGACAAAGGAAAAAGGTACAAAAACTCACTAAAGAAAATGATTACTTAAAAATCTCAGTTGTGTAAGTGGAAGCTAATGACTTCATAAAACAATAAAACAAAGTTAAAAGAATGAAAAAATAAAAGATGTTAAATATCTCATCAGAAAAACAACTGAGCTCGAAAATAGATTAAGGAGAGATGATTTATAAATTATTGGACTGCTAGAAAGTCATGATAAAAAGGGCCTAGAAATTATATTTCAAGAAATTATAAAACTGCTCAGATAACTTAGATTCAGAAGGTAAAATAGAAATTGAAAGAATATATCACTGTCTTAAAAACATCTGAAAATGAAAACTCCCAGGAATATTGTAGTGATAATTCAGAACTCCCAGGTCAAGGAGAATATTTTAAAAGCAGAAGAAAGAAATCATTCAAATAGTGTGGTACCACCATCAGCATCACGCAAAATTTAGCAGCTTTAAGATTAAAGAAACAGACAGCAGGGTGGGGAAACTACAACCTCAAGCCCACATGTAGCCCTCTAGGTCCTCAAGTGTGGCCCTTTGATTGAATACAAACTTCAATTCCATCAAAGAGCCACACTTGAGGACCTAGAGATCCATATTTGACCTTGAGACTGCAGGTTCCCCATCCCTGGAGAAAATAATGTTCTGGATGTCAAAGGAGCTAGGATTTTAACTAAGCAAAACTGAGTATAATTCTTCAAGGGAAAAAATTTCATTCCGTGAAATAGAGGGCTTTTAAGCATTCTTAAAGACTATAGTGGAATAGAATATTTTACATTTGAACAGAAGACTCAAGAGAAGCATAGAAAAGTAAACATGAAGGAGTAAACACAAGAGATTAATGGAGTTAAACCATTTACCTTCTTATATGGCAAGATGATACATATAACTTTTAAGAATTTTATCATTATTTAGGTCACTTAGAGGTCTGCATAGATAGAGTGCAAGGGCATAAATCAATTATTTTGGGATGATCTCTAAAGAAATTTAGAGTTAAGAAAGGGATATACTGGGAGAAAAAAGAAGGGAGAGGTAGAAAGGGGAATTTTTTCTCACATAAAGGAAGAGCACAAGGAAGAACATTTAGAGTGGAGGGGAAATGAGGAAAGGCAGTGCTTGAACCTAAAAGAAAAAATATATATACACACTCATTTGGGAACAGAAATCTCTCTTACCCAATAAGCAGATAGGAGGGGAAGGTGATAAAAGTCATGGGAGGCTGATTATAAGAGGGAGAATGATTTGGAGGATGCAGTACTCAGAAGCAAGATAGACTTTAGAGGAGGGATAGATTGAAAAGAGAGAGAAGTATAAATGGAGGAAAATAGGATGGCAGGAAATTCACAATTAACAATCATCATAATTATGAATGAATGGGATGAGCTAACCCATGGAACAGAAGTGGATAGCAGAATGGATTATAAACCAGAATCCAACAATATGTTATATGCAGGAGATGCACTTGGAACAGACTGTTGGTAGAGTAGTGAGCTGATCCAATCATTCTGGGAAAAAATTTGGAACTATGCCCAAAGCTATAAAACTGTGCATAACCTTTGACCTACTAATATCCCTACTAGGTTTGTATCCCAAAGAGATCAAAGAAAACAAGGGAAAGGACTTATATGTGCAAATTTACATACAAACATATCAGCTTTTCTTTGGGTAGCAAAAAAAAATGGAAATGAGGGAATGCTCAACAATCAGGGGATTACTGAACAAGTTATGGCATATGACTATGGTGGAGTGCTATGAGAAATGAAGAGAGGAGTGTTTTCAGAAAAGAAAATGACAAGTACCATATGAACCAAAGAGAACCACGGGATCATTGTGCATAGCAACAGTAATATTGCAAGGTTCAAAGTATGAAAGAATTGACTACTCTGATCAATACAACAATCTAAGGCAATTCTAAAGGTCTCATGATCAAAAAAATACTGTCTACCTTCAGAGAGAAAGCTGATAAAATCTGAGTGCAACTTGAAGTCTGTGTGTGTTTGTATGTGTGTGTGTGTGTGTGTGTGTACATACGTGTGTATAAATTTGCTTTTTTGCTATAAAGTTAATTTGGAAGTATATTTTGCATCATTTCACATGTATTATCGATATCATATTGTTTGCCTTCCCAGTGAGTGGGGAAGAATGCAAGGGAGGGAGAGAATCTAGAAGTCAAAATAATAGAATATTTAAAATAAATTTTTTCAGCCGTGAAGATCTCCTGGCGCCAACATCCCTCTCGAGAAAGACCTCCTCACCCCTCTCCCGAGGAGGAGAAGCGGAAACACAAGAAGAAGCGCCTGGTGCAGAGTCCGAATTTGTATTACATGGACGTGAAGTGCCCGGGGTGCTACAAAATCACCACTGTCTTCAGCCACGCACAAACAGTGGTTCTCTATGTCGGGTTCTCCACCTTCCTCTGTCAGCCTACTGGAGGCAAGGAGAGGCTTACAGAAGGATGTTCCTTCAGACGAAAGCAGCACTAATGACTGAATCAAGATGAATGAGGAACTGTAAAGAATAAAACAAATTTGATACAACCAAAAACAATAAATGATAAATATTTTAAAATAAAAGTATGTTAGAAATAAATAATATATATTTTAAAATGAAAAAAAAAACTTTCACAACAAATTTATAAACTTACCTAAAATATAAAAATAGGTGTCAACTTTATGAATGGACATCCAACAGATGGACAAGATGCCACAGCAGCTGTGTTACAATTCAAATTGAAGATTTTACGTCAGACCTAAATTGTTGTGGATGTGAAGATATTTTGCATAATCTGGCATCAGAGTCTTTTGGGTCTGAAATATGGGCTTTATAGCTTCATAAAGCAGTTTGAGAAGAATCATTGTAAAACATTATTGCAAATTGTTTTATAATTAAATTTAGTTTAACAGAGAAAGTATATATGTGTGTGTGTGTGTGTGTGTGTGTGTGTGTGTGTGTGTGTGTATTCATGGCCACTGAACCAACATGTGTCATGGTGATTCAAGGATTTTTAAATCCTTGTTTTAGGTTTATGCATAATCGATACAGCTGATCTGCATACCTGAGCATCCACTGCAGCACTGGCCATACCTGACCCTATCACTCCATCCCAAAAAATCTTCCTCTCAACCAGTCCTGGGTAGAATATTTCTTCATCTCCATTCCCACATTAAGCCTCTTCCATTCATTGCCAACAGTACTTGACATCACTGTTTCAAGTCTTTCCCCACTTCAGGGCTTTACCCCAACAGTTGCCAAAGCAATTTTCCTTAAATGTAGATATCACCATGTTACTTTTCTGGTCTGCAAACTCTTGTGCTGTCTTTTGCCTCTAGAAAAAAAATAAACCCTTCATTTGGTCTCAACCTATATTTCTAGCTTCACTAAATAGGACTTCCCCTCATACATCTTTGTTCTTGCCAAACTGCCATTCTCTCTGTTCTTTTCACATGTCACTTTTCCTGTGGTGTCCAGGCTGTGTACTAGCTGTAGAAAGTCGATCCTGATTCACCCAGCTGCTCATGATCTCCCTCCCGAGCTATTTTGTATTTAAATAGCATGTGTTTATTGCGATTATTCTCTTTATAATTCATTCAGTATATGTTTATGTGCATTATTTTACTTCCCCCTGTAGAATGTTAGACCTTGAAAAGAGATTGTTTCACTTATTGTACTTACTTCTCTAGCACTTAGAAAAGTGGTTTATTTATGGTTGGTGCTTAATGATTTCTTGTTGTTTGATTGATCATTTTCTAGTATAATGAGAATCCTGGGCAACATGGTGCAAGTTGAAGTAACAATGAATCTGTAATCAAAGTACTTGTTACCTGGGTGACCTTGTACCTCAGGTCACTTTCTTTTCTGGACCTCTCTATTTCCCCATTTGACAAGTAAGGGAGTTGGACCAGATGACCTTTAAGGAAGTTTCTAGATCTAAGCATGTGGTCTTACTGTTTAGTGGTCATAATCAAAGAATGATTTTATTTGGCTGAGAATTTTTCCATAAACAATTTGACCTTTTCCAGTTTATTTGAGGCAATCACTGAGCAATTGATCTGATGGTTTTTCAGTCTGTTCAATAAGGTCAGTCTGTGGCACAATCAATTGCTCAGTGATTAACCATAATGATGCTTTTCTGCCCCCCAAACTAAATCAACTAAATCAGGATAATTACACACATCTTTTCAAATATGCCAGGCAGTATTATTTCTTAAGTTAAGAATGCTGTTTTATTTCCTTCTTTCTTTCTCTTTTTTCCTTCTTTCCTTTAATTCTTCCTCCCTTTTTTCTTTTTCTCTTTCTTCCTTCCTTCCAAACCTTCCTTCCTTCCTTCCTTCCTTCCTTCCTTCCTTCCTTCCTTCCTTCCTTCCTTCCTTCCTTTCTTCCTTCCTTTCTTTCTCCTTTTCTTTCTTTCCTCCTTTATTTTTTCCTTCTCACTATTTTAATTGACTCTCAAGCTCACCAGCTGCCTTTTCATTGCTGAGGTTACTAAAAAGTATTAGATACACAAGTATGAACACAAACAAATGTTGATCAAGTTTTCATTAATCTTGTTTCTCAGCCAGACATTCCAAGATTTCTTTTCTTATCCTGCTCAGCTCCTGAAGAGAAATTCCCCAGAGTTCTGTTGAGGTGTATTCATTCTTCTTTATCTTTCATTTTTGGTGTTCTGATCAATGTGTTTGGCTGTGGCTGATCAGTTCAAATTCAAAAGGCTCTACCACAGGTCAGGAACAAGTAGTCCATTAGAATATTTCAGATGGAGATGACTTGGATTTGTACAGCTCATATTTCTTTTGTGCTAATGTGATTCTACTTTACTCATGGAGTACAGCACCTTCTTTGACATGAGCACACCATTCTGACTGATTCAGTGCCAGAGTCTCCCATGTCTCACAACTGATCCTAAAGTTCTTCAGAGGGACCTTGAGAGTATCCTTATATTGCTTCTTCTGACCTTCATGTGAGAAATTTGGCTTGTCCTAGTTCTCCACAAAATAATCTTTTAGGTAAGAATTCATTTGGCATTTGAGCTATGTAGCCAGCCCATTGGAGATTCACTTCTCTGCAGCAGAATTTGGAAGTCTTGTGGAAGGAGTGTCTAGGTGACACTGAGAATAGAGAACCAGCCCTGGATTCAGGGGAAACTGAGTTCAAATTTGGACTTAGACATTTAACACTTACTACCCATGTGACCTTGTGTGATGGTAATGTAATTTTTGAATTTGAAGATCCCTTTGTTTTGGCAAAAGTAGCAGGTACTTAGCACTTGGTAACTGATCAAGCCTATGATTAGGGGAACAGAAGTTTTGAAGGCCTGTCTTCTGTTAACTGACATAACAGGAATGTGTTGGCTGAAAGAAGTACCTAATGCTGTATATATAAGAAAAGCCCCAGAAAGGCACAGTCAGAATTCCTTTGAGACCGAGATTTGGTGGCAGAACACCTACAGAAGAGTGGAGAACTGACTCCTGAAAACTTGTGGTGGTGGAGCTTCTTCTGAACAGGAGTCCGGAGCCTGGAGCCAGGAGGCCAGGAGCCAGGAGGCCAGAGCCAGGAGCCCAGGAGCCATGAGCCCAGGTGACTGAAGCATGACTTGGATGCTGAGACTTTCTTTGTTTATGGCTTGGTTGAGACTTGAATTCCCTAGAGCAGAAATGGTGAAGGATCTGACAGGGACCAGACCTTGTGAACTTCAGGGTGGAGCAGGAACTACCCAGAGATCTGGTCAAGGAATTGGGATCTGTCTGCCATTGAAACCAGTTGACAGTATGGGAAATTCAGGTAGAATCTGGGACCATGGAAGGGGATCCAGGGAATCTGAGAACAGGCCCCAAGGCAAAATGAAGAAAAGACCTCTCCTTGGGTACTGAGTAATTATGGAATTATAGTTTACTAGTAACCTAAGGGATGGAAGGTTTTCTATATGATACTTAGTAAGACTTTGCTGAATAAGTGATTGATTTGTACTTTGAGTACTTTGAGATATTGTTACTGATAAGTGACTAATCAAGTTAATCAAGACTTTGCCCTGTGAGCAGAAGACATTGACTATTATACTTTGAGACTACTGATAAGTAACTGATTGAGTTAACACAAGAGTGACTATTTTACTTTGAGACTATGTTGTGATTATTATATTGTGATTTTCTGTGATAAGTTGTAATATTGTGAATGCTTTACGTTGATTTCCAGTGGATGTTTTGCTTTGATTTGTTATGGAATAAATAGAGTGATAACTATAATACTGAGTAATCAGAACCTTAAAAACTGCTCACTGTAGCATTCTTCTGGAAAGCTGCTCGTGCATGGCATTACACCTTGGGCAAGTCACAACCCCAATTGCCCTGCTTTCCCACCCTCCAAAAAGCAAAAAAAAAAAAAAAAAAAAGTCTTACAGAGTATTGAATGAATGAGAATCATAGAGAGGAAATGATGTGGCTCTGCAAGTGATGGAGGAAGATAGGGTGAGGATTTGAAAAGGAGATTGAATTAAAATGAGAAGACGTTGGGGAAATGATACTGTGTATAACCACTCATATTTTTGCTCTTTGTTTCTGTCTGCCAGGCTGGGATGATGATGGGATAATAGGGGTGGGGGATTGGATATGTAAGTGGTGTTAAATAGACAAGAATTAACTTAAATAAAGAACCTGAAGCAACAGACAGAGGGAGCTCAGGATTAAATAGTAAAAGCAGGATCACTTGAAATGGGACACACACACATTGTGCTATTTTGACCCATCATTCACCTTGAATCACGATGAATTTTTTTTTTTGACAAATGCTTTATTAACTGCTGGCTTACATCATTCATTTCAACCAGATTTTGATTTACAATTTTTCCCCTACCCACCACCCCAGAATAGCAGTCCCACAAGATATCCCCTCATCCCATCTGCTTTCTCCCATATCTTCTCCCATACCCCCTTAAACTTTGCCATTAGGGCAAGGTAAATCTCTATGGCCCAATGCCTGCACATCTTATCTATGAATTACATGCAAAATAGTATTAATAATGGTATTTATATACATTTGAAACATTTAATTTCAAAACCTCGATTTTCAGATCCATTCCCTTCGTCCCTTGTCACCCATTCCCCTGGGAAGACAAGTAACTCAGTATGTGTTGTACATGTATAGCTATGCACAACATTACCATAATAGGTATATTGTAGAAGACTGCCTATATTTCCCTCCAACCCGACCAACCCCCCACTTGGTCCACTCCCCCCGGATCTGGTCCCTCTTCACAAGTGAGTATCTCCAACCTCCCGTCCCCCCAGAATGCCCTCCACTCCATCATCCTCCCTCTCATCCCCCTTCCCCCAACTCTCCTGCAGGGCGAGACATCCCATTTAGTATGTATGTCATTCTCTCCCAGAGCAAAATTCAATGAGAATATGGCTTTGCCTTTTTGCCCTCCTGTTCTTCCCCTCTCCCGAGACCACTTTCCTCTGCAGCTTGTATATGAGATAGTTTACCCTACTCTGTCTCTCCCCATCTCCTCTTGCCACTATCCTCTCTCACCTCTTAACTTCACCCATTAAGTATCATCCCTTCCCACCAAATTCAAACTATGCCCTCTATCCATATATAATTGTAACCATATACACACACATTCACATATGTATTCATATGACCACACACCTTTCTTCCATTATTTTCATATTGAGAAAGATTTCTTCAGTCACTGTTATTGTTTTTCCATGTAGGAATGTAAATAGTTCAACTTTGATAAGTTCCTTTTGATTTCTTTTCCCTGATTACCTTCTCAAGCATCTCTTGCTTCTTGTGTCTGAATGTCAAATTTTCTATTCAACTCTGGTTTTTTCTACAAGAATTCTTGAAAGTGGGCTGAGCCAAGATGGTGGAGTAGAAACAGCACGTCTAAGCCACTCTCCCCCCAAACTACCTCCAAACTATGTAAAAGCTGACTCTGACCAACTTTTGGAGCCCCAGCACCCACAGAACGACACAGAGAAGGTAACCTCCCACTGAGGACAGACCAGCAGCCCTGCAGGAAGGACCAGCACAGAGCCGGCAGCGCAGCTCCGGCAGTGCATAGCTGGGATCCGAGGACAGGTCCGCTTGAGTCACGGTTTTAGCCCCAGGGTGGCAGGGCCAGTGGCTGGCTGGAGGGACCCCAGAACACCAGCAGCTGTGGCAATTCCAGAATTATCAACATAGTCACACCTAGGACAAAGTGAGAGGTTCGTGCCCTATGGACTTTGGGACCAATATTTGGGGAACTCGGCTTCCTGCCCTGGGCAAAATCTGGTGGAAATGAATGACGTAAAACAGAAGTTAATAAAGCATTTGTTTAAAAAAAAAAGAATGCTTGAAAGTCCTCTATTCCACTGAATGACAATATTTTCCCCTGAAAAAAGATACTCAGTTTTGCTGGGTAGGTGATTCTTGGTTTTAATCCCAGCCCTTTTGCCCTCTGGAATATCATATCCCATGCCCTTCAATCCCTCAGTATAGAAGCTGCCAGGTCCTGTGCTATTCTGATTGTGCTTCCATAATATTGAAATTGTTTCTTCCTGGCTGCTTTTAGTAGTTTCTCCTTGATCTGGGAGTTCTGGAGCCTGGCTATAATATTCCTACGAGTTTTCTTTTTGGGATCTTTTTCAGGAGGTGATGGGTGGATTCTTTCAACCTCTATTTTGCCCTCTGGGTCTAAAACATCAGGGCAATTTTCCTTGAGAATTTCTTGAAGGGTGATTTCTAGGTTCTTTCTGTCATCATGGCTTTGGGGTAATCCAATAATTTTTAAATTGTCTCTCCTGGATCTATTTTCCAGGTCAGTGGTTTTTCCCATGACGTATTTCACATTGCCTTCTACTCTTTCATTTGTTTGGATCGGCTTAACAGCATCTTGATTTCTCATAAAGTCATTAGCTTCCATTTGCTCCAGTCTAACTCTGAAGGAATGAATCTCCTCAGTGAGCTTTTGAGATTCTTTTTCCATCTGGCAAATTCGACTTTTTAAGGCATTCTTCTCCTCATTGCCCTTTTGGGCCTCCTTTGCCATTTGAGTTAGTCTATTTTTTAAGGTGTTGTTTTCCTCAGTCAGGCTGTTGACCCTCATTTCATACTTTTCCTGCATCCTTCTCATTTCTCTTTCCAATTTTTCCTCCACTTCTCTTATTTGATATTTAAAGTCCTTCTTAAGGTCCTCTATGGCCTGCAACCCACTCATGTTTTCCCCTGGGGCTTTTGGAGCAGGACTTCTGACCTCACAGTCCTTTTCCCACTCTATGCCCCCAAAATAGGAGCCTAGGGTTGCAATTTTCTGTTTAATTTGTTTCATTTGCCTTGGCAAGTTGCCACTTAATTACTTGACTTTTGGGCTTGTTGCCACACTATGGCTCTGGTGCCAGATAGGGGAATTTTCGTCCCAAACGTGTAGGGGCCAATTTCGTTTCTGGAAGCTGGAAACCCACCCACAACCTCCACCCCAGATCACAATCCAGATCCAGGGAGGTTAAAGCAAGAGCAATTAACCCTCCCCCCCCCCAAGACTGATCCCTGGATCTCCCTACAGGTCGCAGGCCAGGAGTTGGAGCTGCCTCTGAAAACTACAAAATGGCATGTCTCCTCAGTGGCTTCTAGCCCCCATGGGAGGAAGCCAACGCATTCCCCAAATACTGGTCCCAAAGTCCCTAGGGCACTAACCTCTCACTTTGTCCTAGGCATGTCTATGTTGATAATTCTGGAATCTCCACAGCTCCTGGTGTTCTGGGGTCTCTCCAGCTGACTGCTGGCCCTGCCACCCTGGGGCTAAAACCTCGGCTCATGGGGACCTTGGCTCGGCTCATCTCTACACGCTGTGCACATGCTGCCAGCTCCCAGACTGCTGTGCTGGTCCTTCCTGTGGGGCTGCTGGGCTGTCCTCAGCAGGAGGTTAGCTTCTCTGTGTCATTCTGTGAGTGCTGGGGCTGCAGAAGTTGTTCAGAGTCCCCATTTACATAGTTTGGAGGAAATCTGGGGGCAGAGTGGTTTGGATGAACTGTTTCTACTCCTCCATCGTGGCTCCACCCTTGCTGCAATTTTTAACAAGCATTTATTAAGCTCCTACTATGTGTCAGAACCTGCACAAAATACTTTACAAGGTTCATTTTTTCCCCTCAGAACAGCCCTAGGATATAAGTGCTCTCATTATCTACATTTTATAAGTGGGTAAAAAGAGGCAGGCAGCAATTAAATGGCTTGGCCAGGGTCTGATAATCATTAAATGTCCTATTTTTGGCCAAAGCCTGAATTAATTAAATAAACTACTTTGCTTTACTTAAAAATGCCTTTTCCTGTGTCAGCAAATTCAGAGACCATTTTAGGGCTGTACGTGAGATTTCCTTTATCTTGGGACATACGCCATATAGGAGGAAAACAGACATCCTGAGACCATAAATTGCAAATGGACCCTGCTCTGTTTGTTGTCTTGTCAATTTGTATTTACAATCAAGAAACTTCCTTTCTCACATATGGATGGTAACAAACAGAGATCATAAATTTGTTTTCCATGGTCACCCTGAATTGGGATGGTCCCAAAATGTATTTAAGTCTTCTGATTCCTGTGTTCATCAGTTAGAAAGTATCTTCTAACTCCTTCTACAAGTTCACTAGTCTTAAGGGAATAAATGCTGTAACTGTATATCACTATTTGTTTGCCCCCTTTAACCAAATCTTTAAAAGATTTACAAGTCACACAGTTACTAAGTGTGTGATTCCAGATTTGAACTCAGATCTTTCTGACTTCAATCAGCTAGATGGTACAGTGGATAGAGTACTGGATCTGAAGGCACAAAGACATGAGTTCAAATCCAGGTTCAGATACTATTTCACCCTGAGAAAGTCACTAAACCATGTTTACCTCAATTTCCTCATCTGATAAATAAGCTGGAGAAGGAAATGACAAACTACTCCATCAACTTTGCCAAGAACACTCCTAATGGGGTCCCCAAGAGCCAGACAAAACTGAAACAATTGAACAACAACAACTACCCAACTCCAATCTGTCTAGCTCTCTTCACTGTGCTACCTTCCTACATACATGAATAATCATCCATATTGGCAAACCCAGCTCCTGTCACTCCCCAAATTGAAGTGAACTCAGTGAAGAGGAATGGCAGAAGTTTGGAATAAGAATTAACTCATATAGCAGGAGTTCCATACACTCCATTTCTCATTCATTCACTCAATAGCTCCTGAAAAAATAAAGACATTTTCTTAGCCTCTACCTTCCATCTTTTCTCGTTGATGATTTTAAGATGCTCTTCTCTTCTTCTTCCTTTTTTATTTGCTTTTTTTGGAGGAGGAAAGGTAGGGCAATTGAGTTTAGGTGACTTGCCCAAGGTCACAGAGCTAGTTTTTGGTATCAAGTGTCTGAGGCCAAATCTGAACCAGATCCTCCTGACTCCAGGGCCAGTGCTCTACTCAGTGTGCCACCTAGGCACCCCTCTTCTTTTCAATAAATTAAAATTTAATAATAATAATAATACTTTTATTAATAATAATGATAATAATTTTAAATTCAATAAGTAAAATTTTCTTTCCCTCAAGAGGAAAAGAATATTAACCTGTAAGTGTATTGTGCTCAAGGCAGTGTTTTGATATAGTTTTTGAGCTGAATTGTACATATGAATAGCAGTGCTCCTTATCCTAAAGCTATCCATCAAAACCTTTTTTTTTTCCACTAATTGTTTCCATTCCTGTAATTTGCTCACAGTTCTATTGACTTAACTTACAAACTCCCCTTATATGGGTAATCCTGCAAGTGTCTTCTAGGAATTCAGAAATTCCATATGCTCAGTAACCTAATGTCTGCCATGCATCCTGGGTGGGGATATACATGTCTTATATTTCAAGTGCATGCATATTAGCATACTATTCTCCCCTGCCCCCAGTAACTTAGACAATATAAACCTCAACTATACTGATAATGATCTGCCTTTCAGGTTAGGAAGTATAGGAGAATATTTTTTTAAGTAAACAAATGTATTCTAGAAGAATTGTCAGTATAGAGAATTTCTATGTAGGCTGTCCTATTTCCCTAACATTTTCCATTATTTAAATCTAACATCCATTCTTACAGGGGAAAAACAATCCCTCTGATAAATTGACTTGAAAATTTAATTGGAGACTAGGAGGAAGAGTCAACTTCATATGATACTTAATGTTCTAATATAACAATACTATATTCTGAGGACTATGAAATTGCCCCTCCATGCCCTTACTCATCTTCTTCCAAGCCATATGTAATGGGAATGGGAATGTGAGGATCTTCCCTGCCTTGTAATAGACCTGGGGGGAAGTTTGAAGCTTCCCTGCTGTAAAGATAATCACCGCCTCCTGATAGGCTGAATGTAATCACACAGAGCCTGTGGTGAGATGAGTTTGCTGAAGGGAAGCAGGGCCCAGGAAGCTGGTTCAGAGCTAGCCAGACAGGTGGAGGAGAGAGAACAGTCAGGCAAGGAGTCAGATAAGTTCATGAGTAAATATTGATCTTGTATTGGTTTGTGGAAAGGCTAAAGGATGCTGTGGTCTCAGCGTTATTATGACTTCTTAATATCTTTGGTACTATAATGGAATCGGCGTACTGATTTTGGAATTAGGTTTTCTGGTGTCTAAATAAATGTTTCAGTTCTATCTTGTACCTGGAGAGTTTGGCATATTTTTTGATCGAACATCATGTGATACTTGTAGTCACTGTCTTTATCTTGATTGTGAGTGCTGTAAATATTGCATTGGCGCTACACCATAGGAAACACAACTATAGCTATGGCTGTTTTAACTCCACTATTGAAACTCTGAAAAATTTTCACTACTCTGCCATTTGCCTAAGCATGAGAAATGTCACTGACAGTTAAGATACAATATTCAACATTATATCTGGCACATTGATCATAGGATCATAGATTTAGTGCTATAAAAAGTTTAGGGGTCATCAGTCAAATACATCATTCTACAGGGATTTATGAAATAATTACTGTGTCAGACATTGTACTAAGTGCTAGTAATAGAAAGTGAAGCAAAAACATGGAACTGGCCCTCAAGGAGCCCAAATTCTAATGGGAGAGGCCAGTCACTACATAGATACACACAAGACATAAAGAGGAAATGTAAGATAATTTGAGAGGAAGCACAATAGCAATTGGCAAGACCAAGAAAGACCTCCTGTAGATTTCAGTTGAATTTTGAAGAGAACTAGGGAAAATAAAGGTAGAAGTGAGGGAATTGAGTATTTCAGTCATGGGTGACAACCAATTTGAAGGAGATAGAGTGTGTTGTCAGAGCAATTTCAAGAAGATCAGTGAAATTAGATTGTAATTTATACATAGAGGAATAGTGTAGGAGGCTGGAAGGTAGGAAGGGACCAGATTATGCAGTGCCTTAAATTCCACATAAGTTATCTAGTTCTGTGGTGTTAAATACACAGTGATTTATAGGTCAAGCATTCCTGAGTGCATCAGGAATGAGATAAAATTATAATTGAGAAATGTTTAACAAAATAAGTAAAAACATAATAAAACATAGATAATATTCATATGTGATTTTCTAAGTCAATTTATGACTTTTAGGAATTCTTATGTATGGTTTAGTGTCCCCGATTTGTATTTGGGTTTGATACAACTGATCAAGTCCAACCCCCCTAGCTTCACTCAGATGAGACAATCATGTAGCCCAGGAGATAGAGAATTAAGCTTAGAGTCAGAAAGATCTGAATTCAAAGCTGTTCTCAGAAATTTGTAATTGTGTGACCTTAGGCAAGTGACTTGACTTCTACCTGCCTCAGTCTGCTCATCTGTAAAATGTGAATAATAATAGCACCTGCCTTACAGGGCTATGGTGGGATAAAATGGGATAATATTTGTAAATCATTTTGAGAAACTTAAAGTGATATATTATTATATTCTAAGAAAACTAGGGCCTAAAGAGGGTAGAGAGCTTGCCTAAATTCAAAGGATAATATATGACTCAGTTGGAATCTGGCCATATGTCTTGTGACTTCAAATCCACCATTCTTTCCACTGTACCATGTAATGAGTATAGTACTACACTGCCTTTAGCTGGAGACTTTTGGAATACCTTAATCTCCTGTTTTTTTGTTTTTTTTTTTTAACACTTAATGCTTGACATTCTATATACTGAGCTTATTTAACATCAGCAGCCTTCCAGTTTCAAGTTTTAATTATGCCTATGATTCTTCATCATCACATTCCTTGATCAAAGGTTGAGACACTACCATTTCTTTTTTCTAATTAAAGGGGCCATCCCTTGACTCACTTCTTAAAGAGGCCTATTCACTTAATGGGCGTTACCTCAATCTAAGTGAGTACCATTGTACAAACACTGCAAGGAATGTTCTAACTCAGATTTATACTGTAATTTATTTCCTCACAGTCACCTCATGGGATGTGAGTTATGCCCCAGAGCCCCTGGGAAATCTTAGCCAACACTGTTGTTGATTCCCAGCTGTATACCCTCTAAGCCATAGCTTTTTGAAATGATAAAAATCGTTAGGCAAGAATGCCAGCACTGGAAAAGAGGGCAAAAAGCTGGCACATTTCCTTTTGGGTCAGGGTTCTCAGCTGCTGCTACTGTTATTTTCACACCTTTTGATTTCTTTCTCCTCCATGCCAAGTTGCTAGGTATTATTTTATGGAACAGCCAGAGAGAAAATTTTGAGAGAATAAGAACCTGTCAATTCTAAAGTTTGGGGGTGAGGCTGTAATTTTTTAGTTGGCAGCAGGCACAAGTGTAGCAGGTGGACACTTTTCCTAGCTCTTTAATTAATGTGAGGACCCCCTTGCCTTCCAGCTTATAATATAAGTGGCATGCTTAATGTCCAAGTCTATGGCAGCTGCTTTGGGATTTAGGGGCTTTCACAGGAGAGAAAGGCCAGCCAGTGTTGCTAAATGGAATAAATCTATATTATGATGCATTTCAATTCACAAGAAAAGGCTTTTGGTCTAACTTGAGATAACTAGGGGAATGAAAAAAAGAAGCAGGGACTAGAAAAGAGGTGTCCAGGGAGAAAAAAGGTACAGCTGTGTCTCAATCACTGGCAAGATCAGAACTTAATCTGCAGAAGGGACAGAATATAATTGAGATAAAATAGCTGATCACTGGTATAGGGTTTGGATTGTAATTCAAGCTACACTAGGATAAGAAAGTGAATCAATGATTCTGAGAGTGGCCATTCTTTGGAATGTATGTTATGCGAACAAGTCATGCCAAACTCCTATTGCTCCTTCCTTGGTAGGGTGATGACTGGGTCCCATCAGGTCTGCTCAGAAATGTGAACGAACGCTAAAGTTTTTATAAGGTGAGAAGGATTCTATCAAGTAAATTTCATTGATTTCTCACCTTGACACTACATGCAAGGTATTATAGGAAAGTCTGAACAGTAATAACCTCTTAGTCGAGATTCTGTTTAGTGATGGAATGTGATACTCGTTAGTCATTTAACAGTTAACAAAATGATGTTTACTTAGCTCTAAAAGCAAGGCTATTCAACAAGGTTATAATTGGCACTTATCTTCTGTTGACTCCCTATCTCATCTCTATATGGAATCCTGTCTGGTCATTGAAGAAAGGTATGTTCTTCAGACAACCACCGGTTCAGAAGGACCCCAATTATTCCATGTAGGTGTGACTTTTTATGCCTCTAGTTAACCAAGGGGCATCAAGGGACACAGGGACCAGTCAGGTCATAGGGGTAACTTTGTCACCCTATAGGAAAAATTAGTTAAAGTAGGGAGGGAAGAAAGGACCTGGTAGATATTAGTCCTATCACTTGAAGTATCCACCAAGTCCTATACATTTTATTACCCCTCCCTGTACCTTTGTATTCTCTATCCCTCATTTCTGGAGTAATTAATCATTTTACCTTTACTTTTTAGAAAAACTAACCTCCTTCAAAGCTCTAGTTAAGTTCCCCTCCCCCTTTCCACATGTAACACTGTCTACCATAGCCCCCCCTTCCTCCCAGTGCCTAAAGGTCAAGTATGTTATATTTTACTCCAGCCTCACGGTTCTTTGGTGTTATTACATTGGGGGGGGGTGTTCTCTCACTTATAAGGGGTAATCCTCTGCACCCAATTCAATTTATCCTTTAACAGTCAAGTGCTTAACACAGGACCTGGCACATAGTGGGTGCTTTATAAATATTAGTTGATTACATTTTACATTGAAATATTCATGTCAAAGATATAATACTACATAAAGTTCAGCTCATTTCCTATAGGTCACAATCCCAAGTTTAAAATCCCAAATCCCCTTCAGATTGAAATTATAGGCAACTTGGATTCTTAATAGTTTCCCCCTTGGGTTGACTGGCTGAAACATCCACCAATAAACATGGATTAAATTCCCAGTCCAATGAACATCACTATCTGTATCTCAAACTGAGAAAAATGAATGAAATCAAATTAAAAAACAAACAACTCATTCATAGGGTCTAAGAGAAGGGGAAGAAGAGGCATTCCTCTTTGTAGATCAGTTCATGGTGCCTATACTGTGAGTGAACTATGATCTTCACCCTCTGGATGCAACAAGAAAGAACATAGAAAGAGGGAAACTCTACCAATCTGGTTGGTTTTGAAGTCACATAGCCTTTTCTGACTGAGGTTGCCTGCCCTTCATTTTTGAAGTGGACCAGTGATATCACAATATTGGGATGAGGACCCAGGAGTTTTAGCTATGGTTAATCACTTCAGTAAAAGTTGGAAAACTCTACCACAGGTCGGGCACAAGAAGTCTGTTGAGTATTTGGGATGGAAAAGTATCAGGATTTGCACAGCACACATTCCCTTTATGCTACTGCGATTATGTGATTTACAGCATCTCCTTTGATGTAGGCATGCCACGCTAGGCAGTTCTGTGCCAGTATTTCCCTTGACTCTCAATAGATACTAAAATTCTTCAGAGAGACCTTTAGAGTGTCCTTGTACCACTTCTTCTGCCCTCAGTGTGAGAGCTTCTCTTCTCTAGTTCTACAAAATATAATCTTTTAGTAAATGCACATTTGGCCTTTGGACTATGTGGTCAGTCCACTGAAGTTACACTCTCTGCAGTAGAGTTTGAATGCCTGGTAGTTCAGTCCAATAAAGCACCTCAGTGTCTGGTAACTTACCCTGCCAGGTGATCTTTAGAATCTTCCTAAGACAATCCAAATGGAAGCAATTATGTTTCCTGGTATGGCATTGGTATACTGTCCAGGTTTCATAGACATATGACAGTAAAGTCAGAAAAATGGCTCTGTAGACTTTTGGTTTGGTATTCAGCCTAACATTGCTTGTATCCCATACTTTCTTTCAAAGCTTCCCAAATGCTGAGTTAGCTCTGGCAGTACATGCATCAGCCTCTCATCTCTGTAGACATCCCTGGAAAGTATATGGCCAAGGTAAGCAAACTTATGAACAACATTCAAAATTTCTCCATCTGCTATAACAGATGGTTCCACGTATGGATGGTGTGGTACTGGCTGGTGGAGAACCTCTGTTTTCTCTGTGTTAGTCATCAGACCAAAATTAGCATAGAAAACAGAGAATTCATCCATTCTCCATGGTATCTTGGCCTCAGAGGCTGCATTGAGGGCACAATCATCTACAAACAAAAAGTTGTGCACCAAATTTCATTCCATTTTGTTTTGATTTGTAGCCTTTGCAAATTAAATAAACTATCATCAGTGTGGTAGATGATCTTGATGCCATTTTCATTCTTGTTGAAGGTATCTGACACCATTGTGGAAAACATTGTGCTAAGAAATATGAGTAAGCACATGGCCCTGCTTCATTCTGTTGGTGATTGGGAAAGTGGAAGGCTAATATTGTCTTTCATTCAAAACCAGTGCGAGCATGCCATAATGATAGTGGCATACAATACTGATGAACTTCTCCAGGCAACCAAATTTTATCATGACTTTACACAGGCCCTCATGACTGATATTATCGAAGGCCTTGGTAAGGTCCACAATTGTATACAGACCTCTGTTCTGCACCTAGTAATTTTTCTGGAATTGTTGAACATCAAACACCATGTCAGCCATTCTTCAGCCTTTTCTGAAGCCACATTGACTCTTAGGCAGATGACCATCTTCCAGGTGAAAGATCAGTCAATTAAAGATGACTCTGGCAAAAATTTTGCTAGCAGTGACAAGACATAGATCCCTTTGTGATTGTCACAGGATGGACTCTTTCCTTTTCCCTTATAGAGATGTACAACAGAGGCATCCTTGATCCCCTGGGGATAACTTTTTTGCATATAATCTAGAAGATTTCAGTCAGCTTCAATATAAGTAGTGGACCCCCTTCCCTTTAGATAACTGTTGCCATGGAATCTGTACCAGATACTTTGAAGCTTTAGAGAAGCCTGATGACATTAAATTCTTCTTCTTCAATTGGAGGTTCAGCTAGAGAAGGATTGACTACAACCTCAGGTATGTGGTCAATGGCTTCAGCATTGGTTGATGATAATCTGTTAAGAACAGTGTGGAAGTGTTCAGCCCATCTCTCCAGGATCATGTCCTTTTCACTGATCAGTGTTACTCCATCAGTCCTGGGTAATTGAGATGCACCATAGATCTTTGGCCCATAAAGTCTTCATGGAATAGTAGAAACACTTTGGATAATTGCTTTTGGTGTAAAACTGAATCTCATCTGCCTTCTTACTGATGAATCCCACATCTCTCTAAACTTCTCTTGCACTTTATTTTTGATGGAATTAAATGTTGCCTTCTTGGAGACAGATGAACTGTCCTTTTGGCAAATCCTATGGAGTTCATGATTCTCATTTAGAAGCTTTTGCCTATGCCCATCATTTTCATAAAACTAATATTGATGTTTGTGAGTGTTCTGGCTCAGATGAGCAAATGTGGTATGGTACACCAAGTCTCTGAAATCTTCCCACTCCTTTTCTGGTCCACTGTTGCCATTTGTGTGCTGGCCCAGCTTTCTCTCCAGGTCAACAATGAACTGTTCAAACATGGAGAAGAGCTCTCTTTTGTTGGTGTTGACTCTCCTGACATTTGCCTTGCCTTGGGGGCCACTACTTTTGGTGAATGTGAATGTTTAGCTTGGAGAGGATGCATTCACGACAGGCACAGCCCTCTGTGCACAAATTGGCTTCATCACTCGCATTTTCTACTTCTCTCCTCTCCCTATAATGATATAGTCTATTAAATTCCAATGCTTTATGGTAGGGTGCATCCATGATATTTTGTAGTAACTAGGTAAATGGAAGACCATGTTGGTGATGAGAAGGTGATGAAATGCAAATCTTCCCTTGTAGATGACCATTTTTGTTGCTTTTTCTGACTCGATTCTTCTCAAAGACTACCTGCCATGTATCTATGCCTATTCTAGATTAAAGTCACCCAAATAACAAGCTTTCCCTCTATTGGCACACTGATGATGAAGGTCTCCCAAGTTTTCATAGAATTTTTCTTTGACCTTGTCAGGGTTTGTTAGAGTGAGAACATACACTCTGATGATTGGGCCATGGCACTTTCCTACAAGTGGAAATGTGTTTCAGCTGCAGAGTGGGATAGCCACTTCCTGATGTCAGCAGGTCAGTGTGGGATGAATTAAACATTTTAGGGCACCTGTTGTGGTTCTTTCACATGTCAGGAGGTGAGAAACTCAGTCCTTTAAGAAAGTTTCTCAAACACCTAGGAGGCTGCTGAATCCCATTACTGCTTCAGTCCAGTGAGAAGATGATCCAAGGCTCTGGGTGACCAGTGTGTAAGGTTGTAACTACAGTTCCCAATATACCTGCACCTGCTGCTTCATCACTCCCATTGCCATAGGACCTCAAGGCAGGCAAAAGAGCAAAATAGCATGATAATAAAATAGTAGATGATGGGTGATGTCTTGACTTGTGTATCAATTAAATTTAAGCAAGACAAAGTTGCTCAAAGTTGCCAGACTCTCTCTTCCAGAGTCACCAAAGTCCAATGGTAAGATAGAAGTCAAGATGCTTGGCAAGATGCAATGGTTGACCTTAGCATCACTGATGTCTGACTAAACTCTAAATACTCCCCAGTGTCTGCTTCAGCTGCCTTCATTGGAATAAACTTCTTATCTGCCCATTCCAGCAGAGAAAGTCTTTACATGCTTGGGGCAGACAATTCCCTAATTTGCTCACCTTCTTGAGCCCTATCAGTTACCCTCAACCTTAGCCCATTTGCCAAGACAGCTTCACCGGGGTATAGCCACTGCACGTGCTTTAGCATCTTGGAGTCACAGGTAAGAGTATGGTGACAGGTAGATATCAAAGTTGTATGAGCATCCCTGAATAGTGCTTGACAAACCCTTACACCAGAAGTACTAGTCCTTCCTGAACACCTCACACACCCATACAGTCAATGAAAGGAGGCTACTCCCATCCATGTCCTAGAAAATATGGAATTCATGTGAAGATAGATTATCTATAATATGTGGGGCAAGCTCCCTTACACATTTTCCTCTCTTTCACATCTCCAGGTATCTGTTAGATATCTCAAACTGAAAGTCTTATACATAAACATCTTAAAATCAACTCAACTTAAACTCAAAAATTGAACTTACCTATGCCCTCTAATCCAGCCTCATTCAAATTCCCCTGTTCCTGTTAAAAATACCATTATACATCTACTCACTCAGGTTTATAACCTAGGAGTCATCCTTGATCCCTCACTCTCTCCCAATTTCTATATCCATTCAGTTGTCAAGTTCCACTAATATTACCCTCACATCATTTCTCATTTGTGTTCCCTTCTCTCCTCTAACATTGCCACCTTCCTGGTGGTTGACTTCAGCAGAACATGGCTAGAGTATTGCAATAATGTTGTAGTTGGTTGCCTCAAGTCTCTCTACCTTCTTTTCCATCCTTCACTCTACTATCAAAGTGATCTTCCTATGTCACAATCTTATGTCCCAACCCCAATCCTAGCTCTCTATCATCTCCAAAATAAAATATAAATCCCTCTATTTGGCACTTGAACACCTACATAAACTGAATCCTTTCTACATTCCCAGTCTCATTTCACTTTATTCAACCACCACATACTCTACATACTCTATGACCTTTTTGCTGTTCCTTACACAAAACATCACCTAAATCTGTGCCTTTTCACTAGTTTTCCAGTAAGTCTAAAATTCTCTCCCTCCTCACCTCTGCCTTCAGCCTTTAAATCTCTTAATTTAAAATTTTAAATCTTTAAATTTAAAAAATCTCACTTTTTGCAAGAGCCTTTCCTAATGCTAGTACCTTACCTCTGACATTATTTCAAATTTTGTATGTATGTATGTATTCATACATACACATCTACACAAGGGACATGTGTATACAGGTATATGTATATAGTAATATACCCCTAGCTATGTAAGCTTTTTGCCTCAGTTTCCTCTTCTGTAAAAAGGGGATAATAATAGCACCTACCTCCCAGGGTTGTTGTAAAGACTAAATGAGATGATTATAACTTGTTTAGGACAGTGAATAACACATAGCAAGCATGATATAAATGTTACCTATTAAAGCATTATTATTATGTCGTTATTTTCAGATTGTCTTTCACATTAGCATATGAATTTCCTTTAAGTGTAGGAATAGGTTTTGCCTTTATTTCTATCTTCACGTCTTTGCAGAGTGCCATGTACATAGTAATTACATAATAAATGTTCATTGACTATTTAAAATCTTGTCTCTTTCCTTTATTTCTACATGACCTTAGAAAACGTATTTCTCCTCTCGACCTGAGTTTCCTCATATATAAAATGAAAGGGATGGGTTAAATAGTTTTAAAGTCCCATCTAACTCTACATTTAAGAGATAGCCATCAAAATATTTCTTCCATATCCTAGGACCTGTCATTTACCAAAGTTTGTAAAGTTGAAAGAACTAACTTTGTTCTTAATATTTAATTTGCTAACAGCAAAAACTTAAAATACTTAAATGGATATGTGATATTACGGATTTGGATACTCCTTTCAGTGGTACAGATTACATCCATTCAAATTAGCCCATTTTATATAACTTTTGTCTGCATCATCCCACAACTTTGCTTTAGGGGATCTTCCCACCTCATTGGGTTCTCTTATTGCTTACTCTTGACATCACAAAGATACCTACTACTACCATGTGCACAACCCACTTCCTTTTTCAATCATCTGTTTTCATAAATGACATCCTTTACTCCATTTCTTTTAAGTCCCCTATTTGTTCTATTTGTAGCCTTCTCACAACCATCATCTTTCCTTCTGTTGCCTTCAATTTCCTACTTATATCTACTTCTTCAGAGACTGTGGTGTGCCATAGAACTACCATAGGATACTGCTCTTCAAAAGATTTTTTGTTTGTTTCTTTCTTTCTGAATGAAGTTTGACGTCATTAAATGTACTTTGCAATTTCTTTCTGTTTAATACTTGGCCCTATTCCTTATCCTTCTGTATTGTCTATCCCAAATACGTATTTACTGATGGATTAGTCCTATATGTTGTCCATCTGGTTGCATTTTATAATCTGGACAATGGACAATTTTCCTTTAACTTTTTTTGCCTGTGTGGTTAGTTAGGCCAAAATGTTTTGTTATTTATGAATCTCTTCCAAGAGATTCTGTGATGTTCCAGAACAAGATACAATAATTCCACATCATTTTCACACAGATACACGTGAACAACCATACCATCTACATGCCAGAAATGAGAGAGACAGAAAGACAGAAACACAGAGACAGAGACACAGAGACAAAGACTGAGAAGGGGAGAGGGAAGGAAGGAAGAAGGGAAAGAGAGAGGAAAAAATCCACCTTAACCCTTGGTTTCATATTAATATACAATTGAGACATAAAACAGGTGGAGGCTCTTCCTTTCTTTCACTTATATACTTGAATGAAGCATTTAAGGGAAAGCATTTGAGGAGGGGTGATTACTGTGACCCAGTCACAGTGTACATGACAAACAAATATAGCTGCATCTGGAGTGCCCTTTGGGATCCTTCAGTTTTTTCTATATATAACAAATTTGTGCAAATCAATACTTTAACCATCTCATATTCTGAGATAACCTTTCTCTCCCCAATGTGCCCTTATCTCTAGATCACCAAGTTTTTAATATCTCCCTCTTATGAAATTCTGATAGTGTCATTACATACCAAACATCTGGGAAGTATGAATGAGAAAATAGAGTGGAATAACAAATCCCTTGGGATGAAATCTTTTCATAGAGTTCATCTGCATTGTAATTTCATAAAGATTGAGCAATGTTAAAAACCCAATTTACATCCCTCTTCCCCCAAAACACACTACAGTGTCTTTAAATACATCCTTCAGATTGCACTGTTCTCCCTCTTTGGGATCAGCATTATAAGACTACAATCACAAGTCCCTAAAATATAAGGTCCTTTTATCTAATGCACAGTCTGCCAGGCATAGAACTACCCTCCTCAAGTCTTTTCCTTCACTTCTTTCAGTCCTTTTTCTCTCTGAATGTGGATCAGGGAAACTGTTTAATTTTTAACGCTTATTTTATATTTGGGTTCTTTGCAAAAATCTTAGCATATCCCTACATCTGACTAATTAAATATTGCTATTATCACATTTTGGCATCCAAACAAAATACCTTAGGCCTTTGATAGGCAATCTACTCCAGCCAGGATAGGATCTTGCATCTTAAAAAAAAAAAGACTACAACAATTTTCTCCCAAGAAAACCTTAATAATAAATCTGAATCATTGTTTTCTCTATTGCCATCTTGTGATCTCACCCTCATGTGTCTCTATCCTATATCATTATGTCTTTCAAAGGACATGTTATTTTTAAACATAGAATCAATGCTGTTCATTGTGGCCAATTTTCTTTTCTTCCTGCTTGATTTAAGAGCTGCATGTGACTCAAGGGCTGTAGGTGGCTCACTCCTGCTTTAGTTGGTCCTGAATCTAAAATTCCAGAAGATACCACACTTCTGAAAAACTTCAATAGTCCAAGGTTCTTTGACTTTATCAATATGTATTCTTCCTATGCTGAAGCACATCTGGAATAAAAGTTCAAAAAATGTTTAATTGATGGGTTGAATCCTTCATTCATCTGGGTGAATGTAAGCACAGAATATCTGAGAATCACCAACAGAAGGCCTTGTTGCCTTTTTTTCTCTTTCATTTTACTCAAATCCCCTAAATCATCCACCGTCTTTTCCTTAGCTAAAGAGTTACCTTCCTTACTTATAAAAATTTGTTTTGGTTTTGGTCTATTATTTTTTCTTCAAGGAACTTTACTAGGGGGTGGAGTCAAGATGGGAGAATAGTAACAACACTTCCACAGCACTCTGGCCCACACCACTTCTTGTAAAAGGGGACTCTGAACAAGCTTTGAGCTCCAGAACCCACAAAATGACACAGAGAAGCTAAACTCCCATTGAGGACAGCCCAGTAGTCCAGCAGGGAGCGGCCAGCTCAGCTCTCTGGGAGCCGAGCCCAAGCCCCTGTGAGTCAGAGGTTTTAGCCCTAGGGCTGCCAGATCAGCAACCAGCTGGAGGGATCCCAGAACACCAGCAGCTGTGGTGATTCCAGAATTACCAATACATAGATGCAAAGGACAAAGTGAGAGGTTAGCGCAGTATGCACTTTGGGACTTAATGGAGTGAGAGCTTGTTGACCTCTTTACCCTGGGGGTGAGAAGCCTCTGGGCCACTTCAGCTCAGCCTCAGACACATACAGTAGCTTCAGTTCCTGGCCTACAGACTGTAGGGGGACCTGGCAATCAATCTGGGGGGGGTAAGTGCTCTTGCTTTAACCTTCTTGGATCTGGATTGTGGTCTGGAGTGAAGGTCTTGGGATGTCTGACCAGCTTGCCAGAGCATGTGGTGTTTCAGAGAGGGCCACCCCAATAGCTCAGGTAGCTGAGAAAAGCCCAGGATTTGGAATGGAAGCTCCCCTGGCTGGTGGCAGAGTCCTACTGGGGCAACAAGCCCAAAAGTCAAGTAATTGAGTGGCAACATGAATTAGGCAAAGGAAACAAAGTAAACAGAAAAATTCAACATTAGACGCCTGTTTTGGGGCAAAGAGGATAAAATCATGGAACAGGAGGAGGACTGGGAGGCCAGAACTCCTGTATCAAAAGCCCCAAATGAAAATATGAGCTGGTTACAGGCTATAGAGGACCTTAAGAAGCAGATAAGAGAAGTGGAGGAAAAATTGAGAAGAGAAATTAATAAGATGAAAGAAAGGTATGGAATGAGAGTCAACAGCCTTACTGAGGAAAATAACAACTTAAAAAATAGACTAACTCAAATGGTAAAAGAGGCTCAAAAAGACTATGAGGAGAAGAATGCCTTAAAAAGCTGAATTTTCCAGATGGAAGAAGAATCTCAAATGCTCACTGAGGAGAATCATTCCTTCAGAATTAGACTGGAGCAAATGGAAGCTAGTGACTTTATGAGAAATCAAGATGCTGTTAAGCAGATTCAAACAAATGAAAGAATAGAAGGCAATGTGAAATATCTTATGGGAAAAACCACTGACCAAGAAAATAGATCCAAGAGAGAAAATTTAAAACTTATTGGACTACCTGAAAACCATGATCAAAGAAAGAACCTAGAAATCATCCTTCAAGAAATTCTCAAGGAAAATTGCCCTGATGTTTTAGAACTAGAGGGCAAAATAGAGGTTGAAAGAATCCACCAATCACCTCCTGAAAAAGATCCCAAAAAGAAAACTAGGAATATTGTAGCCAGGTTCTAAAATTCCCAGATCAAGGAGAAAATATTAGAAGCAACCAGGAAGAAACAATTTGAATACTGTTGAAATGCAGTCAGGATAGGGCAAGATCTGGCAGCTTCTACACTGAGGGACCGAAAGGCATGGAATGTGATATTCCAGAAGGCAAAGGAGCTGGGATTAAAACCAAGAATCACCTACCCAGAAAAACTGAGTATCATGTTTCAGGGGAAAATATGGTCATTCAGTGGAATTGAGGACTTTCAAGTATTCTTGAGGAAAAAAACAGAGTTGAATAGAAAATTTGACATTCAGATACAAGAAGCAAGAGATGCTTGAGAAGGTTATGGCTATTGTTCCAACATACTACATATGGCAGCAAGAACAATCTATGCACCTTAGTGGGGCTGTCAGAAACTACAACAGAGATGAAGTTCATTTGCCCCAAGGACCAAGTGCCACACCAGTAGATTGTTCATTTTGTGGGAAAAATGAACATTTTTAGGACTGGGATTGTCTTCATCCTCTTCCTCTTCATCCAGTGGCACATTATAAATGATGGAGAAATACTCATCTCAGGAATCATAAAATTCATTCTCAGTGTACTTACCACTTTAATCACCCCAATCTTACTGTTACTCCCAAACGAAGATTTAAAGATATACATCATTTAGTTCATTCAAAACTTTTATTTGTTGAGCACCATTTTGTCCTTTGGAACACAAAATGGCATTCCCAAAGGGCATATAGTTGCAGACAAAGAAAAAATTAAAATAAATATTAAAAAAAACGAAAAAGAAATTTACTAGAAATTTTGAATGCCTCAAATCATTCTAGAATTTTCCCTCCCTGACTGATATTACTACACTGGTTTAAAGTCTGAAAGGCATGTAACCTCTTTCACATCATTTATTCTTCATGATTAGCCTGTATAGCAGGTAATATATGTATGATTATACCCATTGCTGTAGATCTGACTTTAATAATAACATAATCAATTAAAGCTAGATTTTGGGACAAAATGAGATACTCTTGATGTATTGTCTATTTAACAAAGGACATTTACTCTGCCCAAGCATAGAAAAGATATAAATCAAGGATGCATGGCATTTATTTTCAACTTTGGCAAATGTGGCCTCCCTCTCTTCTTCATAGAAACACTTCTCATCACCAGGTCTACAGGATATGGATGACTCATGTGGTCTTAGAAACCCAGCAATTCTGAGAGGGACTAGCAGATAGAATGGGAATCTTTTATGTCTTATACCAGAAGCTATCTCAAGGAATCTGCCTTCAGTCAGATTGTATGGAAGAAGGAAACTTTTCAGAGTCAGGGAAACAGAGTCAAGAAATATTGGTCCCATAATACTCATTTTATATAGGAAAACCTGAAGTTTGAAGAGGTTATGTTACTTGTCCAAAGTAATATAGCTAGTACAAGATAGGAATTAAAGTCAGGTTACCTGACTTGTAGTCCAACACTCTAGTCATTGCTCCATACTAATATTTGTCACCTCCTCAACTAATCTCATATTTGGGTTCCTCAACATAGAATGTTGCTGACCTGAGTTCTTAGACATTCTATCAAAAGAAGATAATGTCTGGCACAGCTTACAAAGATTGGAAAGTTCTAATCGTGAGCATGTCAATAATCTGTGGTCAATTTTTCAAGAACCAACCTAGTTAACATTCAAGTATCATCAAAGTAATTATTTTTTTATTAACTAGCTCTCAGTGATTTTCTACAAAGTTGAAAAAAAGGATTGTGACCTACACAGTAAGGTCAATAGTTAAGAAATCCTCTAATTTTTTGCAGTATTTGTTATATATGCTATAGTCTTTACTTCTATAGCCAGTGTAAAAGGCTCCCTAAGAAAAAATCACTATTAGACTAAAATTATACCCTTGCTTATAGAGCATGGTGGTAAATGTTTAATAATCAGTTTTCCAGAAAGGATACACACATATACACACATACTTACACACACATATACATATACAAATACATAAACACACATATATGCATATTCTTTTAAATTATATATAAACTTTAAAAGTGAATCTATATTATTTACAATAATATTTCATCTTTCCCCAATTACATGAAAAACAATATTTAATTTTGTAAAAGTTTCATTTCAAATTCTCTCCTTCCCTTTCTCACTTCTTCCCTCCCTGAGAAGGTAAACAATATCTCATAGGTTATCCATGTTCAATCATGCAAAACATAATAATACCGTAAGAATCATGTTGTAAAAGAAGACACATATGTAAAGGGAAAAAACACACAAAACATATAGAAAGTGAAAAATAGCATACTTCAATTTACATTGAGACGCAACCAGTTCTTTCCCTGGAGATGGATAACAATTTTCATCATGAGTCCTTTGGAATTGTCTTGGGTCACTGTATTGCTGAAAATAGCTAAATCAAGCACTAGATTTCTATGGAAATTTCCTACTGTATATTGTGTATCATATTTATTTCATTTATCTACCACTCTATTTCTTAGCCAATACGAGTTAGTTCTGATGATTACCACTTTATAATACAGTTTGAGACCTGGTATTGCTATCTTACCTTCTGTCACATTTGTTTTCATTAATTTCCTTTATATTCTTGACCTTCTATCCTTCCAGATGAATTTTGTTATGATATTTTCTAGCTCTACAAAATAACATTTTGGTAATTCAATTGGTATGTCATTGGATGAGTAAATTAGTTTAGGGAGAATTGCCGTTTTTATTGTAATGACTCAGCTTACTCCTGAGCAATAAATATTTTCCCAGTTATTTAGATCTGACTTTATTTGTGTGAAAAGTGTGTTCACATGGTTTCTGAGTTTGTCTTGGCAGGCAGAGTCCAAAGTCTTTTATACTTAATGGAATTTCTCTTTCTATCTCTTGCTACTGGACTTTGTTGATAATATATAGAAATGTTGATGATTTGTGTGATTTAATTTATAACATATAAATTTGCAAAAGTTGTTAATAATTCCAACTACTTTATTGGTTGATGCTTTAGAATTCTTTAAGTATACTATCATATCATCTGCAAAGAGTGATAGTTTTGTTTTCTCTTTGTGTCTTCTAATTCTTTCAATTTCTTCCCCCTCCTGTTTTATTGCTATATATAAAATATTCATTATTGAATAACATTGGTGATATTTATCATCTTTGCTTCACCCCAGATTTTACTGGGCAGTCTTCTAGCTTATCCTATTCCAAATAATGCTTGTTAATGGGTTTAGAAAGATACTACTTTTCGGGGCGGCTAGGTGGCGCAGTGAATAGAGTGCCGGCCCTGAAGTCAGAAGGACCTGAGTTCGGAGCCGGCCTCCGACACTTAATCCACACAAACAAAAACCTAGCCCTGTAACCTTGGGCAAGTTACTTAACCCCAATTGCCCTAAAGGGGCGGCTAGGTGGCACAGTGAGTAAGAGCGCCAGCCTCGGAGTTGGGATGACCCGAGATCAGATCTGGCCTCAGAAAATGAGCACCCACACATAAGTAATGACTAGCCGTGTAACCTTGAGCAAGTTACTTAACCCCAATTGCTTTAAAAAAAAAAAAAAGAAAGATACTACTTTTCATTTTATGGAAAGTTTCACTTATTCTGTGTCCTCTAGTGTTTTTAATAGGAGTGGGTATTGAATTTTGTCAAAAGCATTTCTGCTTGTATTGAGATAATCATGTGATTTCTGTTGCTTTCATTATTGATTTGGTCAATTTTAATAATAGTTTCCCTAACATTAAACTATCTTTCTAGTCCTGGTATAAATTTCAATGGTTATAGTGTATGTTCCTTATGACATATAGCTATAGTCTCCTCGCTAGGATTTTGTTTAATATTTTTATTTGGCATCACGCTGGCTAGGTGGCACAGTGAATAGAGCTCTGGTCCTGGATTCAGGAGAACCTGAGTTCAAATCCAGCCTCAGACACTTAACACTTAACTAGCCATGTGACCTTGGGTAAGTTGCTCAACCCCAATTGCCCTCCAAAAACCATATATATATTGTTCTTTAAATGTACAGTCTAATTCACTTGTGAATCCACTTGGACCTGGGGTTTTTCTCAGGGAGTTCATGTATGGCTTGTTCAGTTTCTTATTCTAAAATGGGAGTATTTAAGTATTCTATTTTCTTTCCTGTTAATCTGGGAAATTAACATCTTTCTAAATATTCAACCATTTCATTTAGTTTGTCAAATTTATTGGCATACAGTTGGGAAAATAGCTATTAATTATTGCTTTAATTTAATTTTAATTTCATTTCATTTCATTTTTTGGTACAGGTGGTTGGTTTTCTTTTTTCAATCAAATTAAACAATATGTTACCTTTTTTTAAAATAAAATCAGCTCCAACTTTTTGTTTATAAGTTCAATGTTTTTATTAGTTTCAATTTTATTCATTTCTCCTTTTATTTTCGTGATTTACATTTTGGTGTTTAATTGAGGATTTTATTTAGCTATTTTCCCATTTTTTAAATTACATGACTAAATCTTATCTTTCTATATTTTATTGATGTTAGTATTTAGTGATATTAAATTTCCCAAAAGTACTGCTGTGGCTACATCCCACAAATATTGGTTATTCTATTTAATTAAACTATTGGTTGCTTCTATGATTTGTTGTTTGACTAACTTGTTCTTTGGGATTAGATTATTTAGCTACCAACTAATTATTAATATATATTTACATGATTTTTATTAAAAGAAATGTTTATTGTGTTGTGATAAAAAGATGCACTTAATATTTCTGCCTTTATGCATTTGATTGTGAGGTTGGCATGCCTATATATGGTTAATTTTGGGGTACATGTACAGAAGAGGAAAAGGTATATTGCTTCCTACTTCCATTCAATTTTCTCCAGAGGTCTATCATAGCTAACTTTTCCTTTTTTTTTTTTTTTTTTTATAAACAAATACTTTATTAACTTCTGTTTTACATCATTCATTTCCGCCAGATTTTGAGTTACAATCATTTTCCCCCCATTATTCCCCTACCCAACCTCCCAGAATAGCAGTCCCACAAGATATCGCTTCCTCCAATCTGCTCTCTCCCATAACTTCTCCCATACCCCCATCGACTTTTCCATTAGAGGAAGGTGAATCTTTGTGTCCCAATGCCTGCACATCTTATCTCCCTATTACAAGCAAAAGAGTATTAATAATAGTATTTATATATATTTGAAACATTTAATGTTACGACCTCGAATTTCAGATCCATTTCCTTCCTCCCTTGTCACCCATTCCCTCTTGGGAGATAAGTAATTCAGTATATGTTGTACATGTCTAGCTATGCAAAACATTATCATAGTAGATATATTGTACAAGGCTGCTTATAATTCCCTCCCACTCATCCCACCCCCCACCTGGTCCATTCCCTACATGATCCTGTCCCTCTTCTATAGTGGGTACTTCCAACCTCCCCTCACCCCAAGGATGCCCTCCCATCCATCATCCCTCCTCTCATCCCCCTTCCCCCTATCCTGCTGCAGGCTGAGATATCCCATTTAGTATGTATGTCATTTTCTCCCTGAACCAAATTCAATGTGAATGTGGTTTTGCCTTTTTAGCTTTCCTTATTCTCCCCCTCCTTTGCACCCACTTCCCGTACATGAGATAGTTTACCCTACCATGTCTCTCCCCATCATAGCTAACTTTTCTAAAATTCTATTCACCTTCTGAATTTCTTTCCCATTTATTTTGTGGTTAGATTTATCTAGTTCTTGGGGGGGGGGAAATTTAGGTCTCCCTCTAATATAGTTTTACTCTGCATTTCCTTCTGTAACTCATTTTGTTTCTTTACAAATGTGGATGCTCTACCATTTGGTACATATGTGTTTAGTATTAATAGTACTTCATTATCAAGAAAGATATAGTTTCATTGTTTGTTTCTTTTAATTAGAGGTATTTTTGCTCTTGCTTTGTCTGAGAGCATGATTGTTAGTCCTACTATTTTATAAACTTCAGTTGAAGCGCTCCAATGTGTTTCTATGCTTCAAAATGTGCTTCTTATCAACACATTATAGGGTTATAATTTTTAATCTACTATCCACTTCCATTTTGGTTGTATTTGTTCAATTTCAATTCACAGTTATGATTACTAAGTGTTTATTTCCTTCCATCTTATTTTCTCCCATCTCTCTCTCTCTCTTTCTCTCTCTCTCTCTCTCTCTCTCTCTCTCTCTCTCTCTCTCTGTGTGTGTGTGTGTGTGTGTGTGTGTGTGTCTCTGTCTCTGTCTCTTTCTCTGTTCCTTTTTTGCTCTCACCCTATTCCTCCTCAGCAGTCTTCCTTCTGTCAACCACCTTCACAAATCTATCATCACTTCTCTCAATCCCCTCCCCCCACCTTTTCTTTTTTTTCCCCTGCCCTCCTATTTCCTTATATGGTAAAATAGAGAACTATACCCAAATGAATGTGTTTGCTATTACCTCTTTGAGCCAATTCCAATGAGAGTAAGTTACAAGTAATACTCACCCAATTAATTTTTTTTCATTTCATTATAATAAATCATATTTTACCTTTCTTTTTTTCAATTTATGTTTTTTGTTTTCAGCATTCATTTCCACGAGATTTTGATTTACAAATTATCTCTCCCTCTTTCCCCTACCCCCACCCCAAGATAGCACACCTACTGAATACTCCTTTCCCCAATCTGCTCTCTCTGATACCCTCCCCAATGCCACCCTCAAACTTTCTAGTAGGGCAAGATGGATTTCTATACCCCAGTGCCTGTATATCTTATTTCCCAGCTGCATGTAAAAAGTTCTTTTTTAATTTATTTTTAAAACTTTGATTTCCAGATTCGTTCCTTTCTTTCCTCCTCACCCACCCCCACAGGGAAGACAAGCAATTCAATATAAGTTGTACATATGTAGTTGCACAAAACATTTCATAGTAGTTATATTGTGAAAGACTAACTATATTTTGCTCCATTCAATCCTGCCCCCCACTTATTCTATTTTCTACTTTAACCCTGTCCCTTTTCAAAAGTGTTTGCTTCTAACTACCTTTTCTCCCCTAATCTGCCTTCCCTTCTATCATACCCTCTCTTATTCCCTCCCCCCCCATTTTCCTGTAGGGTAAGATACCCAACTGAGTGTGCATGTTATCCCCTACTTAAGCCAAATTCAATGAGAGTAAAGTTGACCCATTTCCTTTCACCTCCCTGCTCTCCTCCTCCATCCTAACAGTTTTCTTTTTGCTCTTTTATATGAGATGATTTACCCAATTCTATCTCTCCCTTTCTCCTTCTCCCAATATATTTCTCTCTCATCTCTTAATTTTATATTTTAGATATCATACCTTCATATTCAAGTCTTCCTGTGCCTTCTGTCTATGTAAATATACACAATTTGAACACACATACACCCTTTTCTACATACATATATGTATATATATATATATATATCCATGTATAAATACATGTGCACACACATATACATATAACATACACACACACACACATGCATATTCCCTTCAACTATTCTCATACTGAGAAAAGTCTCTTGAGTTACAATTCTTGTTTTTCCATGTAGGAATGTAAATAAATCAACTTTAACAAGTTCCTTATGATTTCTTATTCCTGCTACCTTCTTATGCTTCTCTTGCTTCTTGTATTTGAATGTAAAATTTTCTGTTCAGCTCTGGTTTTTTCATCAAGAATGCCTGAAAGCCCTCTATTTCTTTGAAAGACCTTATTTTCCCTTGATGCATTATACTTAGTTTTGCTGGGTAGGTGATTCTTAATTTTAATCCTAACTCCTTTGACCTCCAGAATATCATATTCCAAGCCCTTTGTTCCCTTAATGTAGACATTGCTAGATCTTGTGTTATAGTGATTGTGTTTCCACAATATTCAAATTTTTTCTTCCTGATTGCTTGTAATATTTTTCTCCTTGACTTGGGGAACTCTTGAACCTGACTATAATAGTCCTAGGAGTTTTCTTTTTGGGATCTTTATCAAGGTGATAGGTGAATTCTTAACATTTCTATTTTCCCTCTGATTCTAGAACATTAGGACAATTTTCCTTGAGAATTTCTTGAAGGATGATTTATAGGCTCTTTTTTATCATGGCTTTCAGGTAGTCAAATAATTTTTAAATTATCTCTCTTGGATCTATTTTCCAGATCAGTGGTTTTTTTCAATGAGATAGTTCACATTGCCTTCTATTTTTTTCATTTGTTTGGATCTGTTTCATAGTATCTTGCTTTCTCATAAAATCATTAGCTTCCATTTGCTCCAATCTAATTTTGAAAGAATTATTCTCTTCAGTGAGTTTTTAAAATTCCTTTTCCATCTGTGCAATTCAACTTTTTAAGGCATTCTTCTCATTTTTTTTTTTTTTGGACCTCTTTTGCCATTTGAGTTAGTCTATTTTTAAGGTGTTATTTTCTTCAGTCAGGCTGTTGACTAACTTTTCTTTTTTTTTTTTTTGTTGACAAACTTTTCATGATTTTCTTGCTTCATTCTCATTTCTCTCCCTAATTTTTCCTCCACCTTTCTTACTTGATTTTCAAAATCCTTCTTTACCTCTTCTAAGGCCTGAAACCAGTTCATATTTTTCTTGTAAGCTTTTGTGCAGGAGTTTTGACTTTATTGTCTTCTTCTGGTTCTAGGTTTTGGTCCTTTTTGTCCCCCCAAAAAGATTCTATGATCTGATTGCACTTCCTGTGTTTGCTCACCTTGCCAGCCATTGACTTGACTTTTGAGCTCTTTGTCATGGTAGAACTCTGCTTCCAGAGTGAAGACATCTGTGTCCCACATTTCTGGTTTTTTTGCAGTTGTCAGAGCTGTTGTTACATGTAAAAACATTTTAACATTCATTTTTAAAACTCTGAGCTCCTAATTCTCTACCTTCCTCCTTCTTCATTCCCCTTCATTGAGAAAGCAAGCAATTTGACATAAGTTATACATGTGTGGTCATGAAAAACAATTCAATATAAGTCATGTTGTGAAAGGCAATATAGACCCCCCCCAAAAAAAAAAAAAAACCTCTGGAGAAATAGAAAAAGCATAAGAAAAAGTATGCTTCAACCTGTATTCAAGTATGATCAGTTCTTTCTCTGGGGATAGATAGCATTTTTCCCATAAGTTCTTCAAAGTTCTCTTGGATCACTGTATTGCAATGTCATTCATGGCCAATCATCTTACGATATTGTTGTTACTTTGTTCACAGTACATTTTACTTTGTCTTTCCAGCTTTTTCTGAGAGTATCCTGCTCTTTATTCCTTATAACACAACAGTAGTCCATCATGATCACATGCCACAATTCATTGTCATTCCCCAAATGATGGAAAGACCCCCAATTCCTAATTCTTTGCCACCAGAAGGAGCTGCCATAAATATTTTTCTATGTATAAAAATAAAACCAAAGTAAATTTTTAAAATTTCCTTTGGAATTCAGACCTAGTAGTGATATTACTATGTCAAAGTGTATGCCTGGTTTCATAGCTCTTTGGGCATAGTTCTAAATTGTTCTGCAGAATGGTTGAATCATTTCAAAACTCCAGAAACAGTGTGTCAATGTCTCATTTATTCCCAATCCCCTCTAAAATTTGTTATTTTCCTTTTCTGCCCTATAAGCCAATTTAATAGGTATGAGGTATACCTCAGAATGATTTTAATTTGCATTTCTCTTTCTTTTTCATAATTATCTTGCATCTTTCTCTTTTTTCCTCTAATTTTCCTTCTACTGCTCTTATTTGATTTTTAAAATCCTATTTTAGATCTTACAGGAAGAATATTTGGGCCTGAAACTTATGCATATTTCTTAACGTGTAGGCATTTGGATATAATTGTCCTCTTCCAAGTTTGACTTTTGATCTTCTCTGATACCATAGTAGCTTTATATGGTCAGGGGTTTTGTTTTATTTTGTTTTGCCCTCATTTTTGGTACATTTCATGACTTTTAAAGTTGAGCTCTGTTCCTGAGTTACAGGGTGCATTATCCCATTTTTTTTGTACCAGGCACAAGGGGCCTGACCACTGGCTTACTGCACTGGGGTCTTTGAGCCTGATCATTTGCCTTCTGTGTCAGAGCCTCTGGGCCTGGTGACTCACCTGCCATGATTTGCCAGGGCAGCTGGGCCTGCCAAGGTCTGGCTGCAGGCCTGCTGTGCCATGACTGGAAGCCTCACAGCTGACCCATTGTGTTGTTGGCCTGCTGTGCTATGGTCACGGTTCCTCAGTTGCTGACCTATGCTAGGCTATGGATCTCCTGCTGGCTTGCCCAGACACTGCCTGTGCTAGGCTACACTTACTTTTTGCCCAAATGAGACAGAAATTTCCTGCAGTTTTTCTAAGTTGTTTTAGTCTGGAAAATTGTTTTGTCCTGTCATTTTGTATGTTCTGCTACTCCAGGATTTATTTGGAGGGTCTATTTAATGTTTTTTAGAAGGGAATTTGGGAGAGTTCTGACAAGTGCCTACCTTTTTCCCACTGTCTTGGCTCCACCCAACCTAATTCGTATTAATTAAATGATCCCTTTTTGAAGTTTAGACAATAAAAAAAAAATCACTGATTTATAACATTTGCTGATATCCAGGGTCCTTAACTCAAAATTTAATAATATATTTTAACTTGGTACATCTATCCTCAATATATCCCTGCCTTTTCCTAATACCCTTGGAAGAGTTTATAACTGTCATACTCTTATCTTGTCCCTTTGAAAGATCGAAAGATTCCACCCAAGTGCTAGTATGGGAAAGAAGATTCTCCATTTACTTTGGTTTTATTTTGAAAATGAATCTACCTTTTCTGTATTTGCTTGCATAGACACTTGTCCCCACTCTGTATCTCCAGTAATCATCGTTGTTAGCATGATTGTAGTCCCCTCCTTTCAGCATAATCCTTCAAATTCGTATTCCTTTTGATTCTTCCTTACCAACTAAGCAAGAAAACTGATGTGAAGGCCTATATGCATTAACCTGGAAATCCATGCAGCAAGAGATTGCAAATATGTCTCCCCCCTACATAAGACCATGTTTTATGAATATGTCCACTCTTTCCCCTTTTTTTAGATGCTTCTATAAGTACAGCTAGGTAATTTGAATAATCTCAGATAGCTACATAAATGTGATTCATGGGAGATGAGAGGCGATTTGGAAGAGACCAAGTATATGTCCCATGTTTCTAAATTCATGGAAGGTACAGGGTTGGGTAGAAAGACTATACCCAAGTACTGAGTGAGAGAAGATATTTTATTCTAAGTTTCAATGTGGCATGACATGTCAGGAGAAAGTGTGAAAGGCAAGGGAGTTCCTTACCCTTATGAAACTCTTATGTGAAGTCAGAAGCTGTAAGAAATTGAACATGAGGAAAAGATTAGATATAGACTCACACTGTTCTGAAGGTAGCATTTTCTTTATTTTTAACTAGGAATGGGGACAACTGATGCCATCTTTGGGAACTGAGAAGAATTCCAGGTAAAGTGACACATTGAACTGTACAATACATTAGAAGACAAAATTTGCTTCTATCTGCTTAAACCTATACTGAGAGGCAATTTGAAGAACACAATGCTAAGCAGTATAAGACATAAGGATATTAAAGGGAATTCTGAATGATATATTAGGCACTGAGAACTATGGGAAGAATGAGGCTTAAGTCCAAGCAACTCTTAGCAAGTGACTGAGCTCTGGAACAAAATACAATTGTAAATGTATGATCTTAGATATCCCCTACAGATGACTGAGCTTACAAAGGTTTCTGGTAAAAGTTGGTCATTAGAAAGGTCTCTAATATGAGACCTAGTTTTGGTACTTGACCTATAAATATTTTCATTCTTTTAGTCCTGTGAATAGTGTCCTTGCAAGAGGAGTTGTTACAAACTTACCAGGTAAAGTCATACAGGATTTTCCAAGATTGTTTGGATTTAAGCAATGAATGAAGAGAATGAGAAGTCTTGCCAAGTGGTCCCATGCCCTTTGAAACAAGAATAATTTATGCATAAGCTTCTTTCACTGATCAGACAATTTAGCTCTAGCTCCCTGAGAAAACATGATCTTGCTTTATCTTTTATTTGTTGTTAATATCTAGTATTCTGTGATTTGAAGTCATACTCACCACCAACTTGTTCAAGTTACACACTAGCCGCCATATAACACTTCAGGTGCTCTGTGACTGACAATAGCTTCAAAAGCCCCTTGTTCTCTGTTTTACAGAAAAAGAAAAATCTATTATTGACTGAGAACAGCCTTTATGAAACTTCCCACAGTTTGTCATTATCAACCTCCTCCATGTTATGTGTTATAGAAATGTGCTTAAAATGTCATTGGCTTCTCACCTTCTGTTAGTCTGTAGCAGAATGAAGTTAGATCTGTTGGGTATTCAGCATGACCTGATTGCTGGGAAGGGCAGCAAAAATCACAGTGAGAAATGGCACCTGCCCAACCACCTTAAATAGAGTCTTGTCTATTTTCAATTACTCATTGTCAATTACTATTTATTCAGCACCTTATTATTAGATGTAAGCTGTATAGGAATATGTTGATTTAATTTGCCCGTTTAAGGTAATTCTTTCTTCCCAAGAGCTTAAAATATGTATTTCTTTTGAAATTGCACATCAAATCTCATAAACTCAAGTCTCTCACCTCACTTCAACTCCCAATTTTCTGGAACAGTTAATGTGTGAGGAGAAGTGAGGAGTAAAAAAAAAATCAGTATTTAAAAAATTAATATGAATTCCTTATTTTGAGTTAAATTAGGTAACATTTCCTTCATTCTATTCTCCTAGGAGAAACATATTTTCAAGACGGTGCCTTTTATTTTTCTTGTAGCCTTAAAAGTAAGGATGAAAACTCAGGACACACATGTCTTGATAATATAGGAAACTGAACAACATACTAGTAAGAACAAAAGGTTTGTGAAGGTCATCTTTCTAAGCAGTACTAGAATCGACTGTATCCTAGATTGCATTCAAGTGTGCTTTCTGAAAGCTTCATACAGAGATTTAAGAAATACTTTGGATCAACCTAAAAGGAAAGAAGGAAGGAAAGAAGGAAGGAAGGAAGGAAGGAAGGAAGGAAGGAAGGAAGGAAGGAAGGAAGGAAGGAAGGAAGGAAGGAAGGAAGGAAGGAAGGAAGGAAGAAGGGAGAGAAGAAGGGAAGGAGGGAGGGAGGAAAGAGAAAGTTGCAAACATGTATCAGGTGTTTCTTTTACCAGTTCAAACCAGAGAAAATGTTAATTTGGAGTCAAAAAGAACACTGGCTATTTGATCAGACAATACACTTAACCTGTTACTATTCCTGGCAACTCTCTTAGTTTATAAGGTACAGATGAAGTGCCAGTTTATATGAGGGAAGGGAGTTTTCTCACTAAATTCTCTATACCAATGAAATCACATGTCAGAATGACAAGAAGTCTAATACTTTTTTAAATTAGTTTTTTAATGAACAAAAAATATTTTCTCTCTTTACTATCCCATTGTCATTGAAAAAAATAACACAAAAGCCTATATTTGTAGTCAAACAAATTCTCTCATTGTCCATCTCCAAAACAATACATATGGTTCATTCTGTAATTTCAGCCTATACTCTCTCTTTTAGGAGGTGGATAACCCAATTTTGGTCTAGTTAAAAGTTTTGTTTCACTGATATTTTTCCATTTTTAATTCAATACTGAGGATTTTAATTTTTATCAGTATATAGTATAGGTTGAGATATATAACAGGGTAAATCCCCTTTTTCAGTTTTGGAGGCAAAATGTGTCTTGTTATAGTGGAATCTCATTCCTTTTCTCATTGGTATTGCATTAAATTTGTCGATACATTTGAGTGACATTCTATATTTACTATAATAAATTAATATAAAAATCTAAGCATTTATTTTGGATGTTTCACTAATTAATTGCTCTTTTATATTTTGAAGCTATATTTATATAGCTGAGATGCAATGGCTAACTAATATCTATATATTTTGTCTATATTTTCATTATTTTAGATGGTAACTGTCTATAAATTTTGTCCTGTATTTGTTCATTGAGGGTAGATTAATTTTATTTCCAATTTCCTCAAAGCTTTTCATGACCTATTATACTTCTTTTAAATTTTTATTTTTTAAATAAATCCGCATATCATCTGTTGATATGGACATTTTAAACTAATCTTTGTCTGTATGTATTTCCTTAATTTGTTTATTGACTTTGTTTTCTTTTGACTTTCTTGACTTGGCTTAGCTAGCAATTAAAAAGATGTTTCAAATAGTAATGAGGAGAGTAGAGAGCCTAGATTTAACTTTGTCTTTATAGAAAGCTTTTAATGTTTATGTATATATACTTAATTATTATATTATCTTATTATACATAATATATTATATATACATATATCTGTGATTGTCTGGTTATTATACATAATATATACTAACTCTGAAATATAAATAAATAGACATTTATGATGGAAGGCTTTTACAAAATCAATTGATGGGATATGTCTTTATTATTTATATGGCTTATTTTGTTCCATAAAATATAATTATATCTAACATTCTTATTAGAAATATTACTTGATAATAATGGACAGAGCTTTTTTTTTGCTATATTTCTATATTCTATTTGCTATTAATTGACTTGATATTTTTTAATCTTTATGGAGTACACACTTTTCCAGGGATCAGGGCTTTTGTGCAGCTGTTTTCAGAGGTAGTTCTGTAGCTTTCAATTCTTCCAACAAGGTATAAACCAAGGAGAGGTGTGTTTATTCCTCTCTGACCTGTGCTCTGGTCTCTGAATGACTACAAGCCCTCTTTTCTGACCTGGAACTGTGACCGGATCTCCACTACCCTTTATCTGAAATCTCTGCTCTGTTAGTGATCCTCCTCACCATGGGATTGGCAATAATTAAGGATAGTGACCCAGATTTGACTATGGACAATGTAATAGAGTACTGTCCCCAGTACCAACAGAGGGGCTTCTATAATCTCCTTCTGACCATTTGTCTGACCCCCTTACCACCTGTAGACTGAGAGCACCTGAAGCAGATACGTCCATGGCTTAATCCCAAATGCTACAATTTGTTTGCTCGGTCCCAGTCCACAGTGATGCAGCCTCCCTGAACTGCACTCCTCTCTCACCTGGTATGAAATATCTTTCCTGTCAATGATATAAGTTGTCTTGGGCTGGCAAATGGTTTTACTCCATCATTTTGTGTGTTCTGCACCCCATAATTTGTTTTCCTATTACTTAAAATAATTTGGAGAGGAATCTTGGAGAACTCAGGCAAGTCCCTGCCTTTTCTCCATCATCATTTTTTTGCATCTTTATGAATATTTTGTCTACAGTAATTGTTCTTTAATATTACCTTGTTTGAAAATCAGAAAAATATTTCCTTTATTAAAATGTTGGGTAAAATGCTGTGAGGTTGATCTTGGGAAGCAATATATATAGAAAGGAGGTGGGATTTGGTTTGTTTTTTAGGGAGCTTTTCATGGTAAAATATTGGTAAAGAATTATTTTTCCTGATATGGGTTCATTTACATTTTATTTTTCCTTTTTCCTTTTGAGGGTATATATATTTTAGTCATTCATTCTTATTATATATTTTTTAAATTTTATGTTTATTTTAAGATTAAAACATTCATTTCCACAAGATTTTGAGTTATGAATTTTCTCCCTGTCTTTCTTCTACCAACCACCCAAAAAGAGCAATCTCACTGAATAACGCACCCCCCCCCAATCTGCTCTCTCCTATTTTCGTCTCCATGCCCCCTCCAACTTTCCAGTATGACAATATGGATCTCCATACCCAGTATCTGTATATCTTATTTCCCAGTTAAATGTAAATAATGTTAATAATAATAATAATAATTTTAAACATTTAATTTTAAGACTTTGAATTCCAGATTCTTTCCCTTCTTCCCTTGTCACCAAAACTTACCGGGAAGATAAGCAATTCAACATACATTGTGCATGTGTAGTTACATAAAAAATTTCCATAGTGGATATATTATGAAAGACTGACTATATTTCCCTCCCACCTATTTCACCCCCCACTTGTTCTATTTTCTTTTTTTTTAAACAAATGCTTTATTAACTTCTGTTTTACATCATTCATTTCCACCAGATTTTGAGTTACAATCATCCCCCCTCCCCGTTTTCCCCTACCCACCCTCCCAGAATAGCAGTCCCGCAAGATATCGTTTCCTCCAATATGCTCTCTCCCAAACCTTCTCCCATACCCCCTTCAACTTTTCCATTAGAGGAAGGTGAATCTTTGTGTCCCAATGCCTACACATCTTATCTCCCAGTTACAAGCAAAAGAGTATTAATAATAGTATTTATATATATTTGAAACATTTAATGTTAAGACCTCGAATTTCAGATCCATTTCCTTCCTCTCTAGTCACCCATTCCCTCTGGGGAGATAAGTAATTCAGTATATGTTGTACATGTCTAGCTATGCAAAACATTATCATAGTAGATATATTGTACAAGGCTGCTTATAATTCCCTCCCACTCATCCCACCCCCCACCTGGTCCATTCCCTACATGATCCTGTCCCTCTTCTATAGTGGGTACTTCCAACATCCCCTCCCACCAAGGATGCCCTCCCATCCATCATCCCTCCTCTCATCCCCCTTCCCCCTATTGTGCTGTAGGTTGAGATATCCCATTTAGTATGTATGTAATTCTCTCCCTGAACCAAATTCAATGAGAATGTGGTTTTGCCTTTTTGCCTTCCTATTCTCCCCCTCCCTTGCAACCACTTCCCCTTGCTTTTTCTACATGAGATAGTTTATCCTACCCTGTCTCTCCTCATCTCCTCTTGCCACATTCCTCTCTCACCTCATAATTTCATACCTTGAGTATTCCCCCTTCCCAACGAATTCAACCTATGCCCTCTATCCATATATAACTGTAACCATATACACACACATTCACATATGTATTCATATGACCACACACCTTTCTTCCATTATTTTCATAGTGAGAAAGATTTCTTCAGTCACTGTTATTGTTTTTCCATATAGGAATGTAAATAGTTCAACTTTGATAAGTTCCTTTTGATTTCTTTTCCCTGATTACCTTCTCAGGCATCTCTTGCTTCGTGTGTCTGGATGTCAAATTTTCTATTCAACTCTGGTTTTTCCTCAAGAATGCTTGAAAGTCCTCTATTCCACTGAATGACCATATTTTCCCCTGAAACAAAATACTCAGTTTTGCTGGGTAGGTGACCCTTGGGTTCATTCCCAGCTCTTTTGCCCTCTGGAATATCAAATCCCATGCTCTTCAATCCCTCAGTGTAGAAGCTGCCAGGTCCTGGGCTATTCTGATTGTGTTTCCACAATATTGAAATTGTTTCTTCTTGGCTGCTTGTAGTATTTTTTCCTTGATCTGGGAGTTCTGGAGCCTGGCTATAATATTCCTAGTAGTTTTCTTTTGGGGATCATTTTCAGGAGGTGATCGGTGGATTCTTTCAACCTCTATTTTGCCTTCTGGATCTAAAACATCAGGGCAATTTTCCTTGAGGATTTCTTGAAGGATGATTTCTAGGTTCTTTCTTTGATCATAGCTTTCAGGTGGTCCAATAATTTTTAAATTATCTCTCCTGGATCTATCTTCCAGGTCAGTGGTTTTTCCCATGAGATATTTCACATTGCCTTCTAATCTTTCATTTGTTTGGATCTGCTTAACAGCATCTTGATTTCTCATAAAGTCACTAGCTTCCATTTGCTCCAGTCTAACTCTGAAGGAATGAATCTCCTCAGTGAACTTTTGAGATTCTTTTTCCATCTGGTAAATTCGACTTTTTAAGGCATTCTTCTCCTCATTGCCCTTTTGGGCCTCCTTTGCCATTTGAGTTAGTCTATTTTTTAAGGTGTTGTTTTCCTCAGTCAGGCTGTTGACCCTCATTTCATACTTTTCCTGCATCCTTCTCATTTCTCTTTCCAATTTTTCCTCCACTTCTCTTATTTGATTTTTAAAGTCCTTCTTAAGGTCCTCTATGGCCTGCCACCCACACATGTTTTCCCCTGGGGCTTTTGGAGCAGGACTTCTGACCTCACAGTCCTTTTCCCACTCTTTGCCTCCAAAATAGGAGTCTAGGGTTGCATTTTTCTGTTTCCTTTGCCTTGGCATGTTGCCACTTAATTACTTGACTTTGGGGCTTGTTACCACCATATGGCCTGGTGCCAGACAGGAACTTTCACCCTAAATGTTTGAGGGGGCCAACTTCTGTTTCTAGTAAGCTGTAAACCCACCCACAACCTCCACCCCAGATCACAGTCCAGATCAAGGAAGGTTAAAGCAAGAGTGATTACCCCCCAAGACTGATCGCTGAATCTCCCTACAGTTCCCAGGCCAGGTGTGTCTCCTCAGCGGCTTCTAGCCCCCAGAGGAGGAAGCCGACGAATTCCCCAAATACTGGTCCCAAATTCCATAGGGTACTAACCTCTTACTTTGTCCTAGGCAAGTCTATGTTGATAATTCTGGAGTCACCACAGCTGCTGGTGTTCTGGGGTCTCTCCAGCCGGCTGCTGGTCCTGCTGCCCTGGGGCTAGAACCTCAGCTCACAGGGACCTGGGCTCTGCCCGGCTCAGCTCGGCTCCCTGCGCTCGTCTGGCTGTGCTGCTGGCTCCCAGTGCGCTGTGCTGGTCCTTCCTGCAGGGCTGCTGGGCTGTCCTCAGTGGGAGGTTAACTTATCTGTGTCGTTTTGTGGGTGCTGGGGCTCCAGAAGTTGTTCAGAGTCACCTTTTACATAGTTTGGTGGGAATCTGGGAGCAGAGTGGCTTGGATACACTTGTTCTATTTCCTACTTTTACCCTATCCCTTTTCAAAAGTGTGTACTTCTAACTACCCTCCTTCTCTCTATCTGCCCTCCCTTCTATCATCCCTGCTCTTTTCCCCTTCCCTGCTACTTTCCTGTAGAGTAAGATACCCACTTTAGTGTGTATGTTGTTCCCTCCTAAAGCCGAATTCAAGGAGAGTAAGGTCGACCAATTCCCTTCTGCCTTCTTGTTCTTCCCCTCCATGGTAACAGTTTTCCCTCGCCTTTTATATATGAGATAATTTACTCTTTTCTGACTCTTCTTATCTCATCTCTTTATATTCCTCTATCACCACATAATTTTATTTTTTAAATATCATCCTTTCCCATTCAATTGATCCTGTACCCTCTGTCTTTGTATAACTGTACACACACTCACATATCTCTCCATATGCAATATATCCTCCTATATAGACATATATATGTGTATATATATATATATGTGTGTGTGTGTATGTGTCTGTGTGTGTGTATATACACATATATATTTATATTCCCTTCAACTATCCTCGTACTGAGAACATTTTCATAAGTTACATTTATCATTTTCCATGTAGGCATGTATATAGTTCAACGTTGATAAGTTCTTTATGATTTCTTTTTGTTGTTTACCTTCTCATGCTTCTCTTGCTTCTTGTATCTGAATATCAAATTTTCTAATCAACTCTGGTTTTTTCATCGAGTATGCTTGAAAGTCCTCTATTTCATTGAATGACCATATTTTCCCCTGAGACATTATACTCAGTTTTGCTGGATAGGTGATTCTTGGTTTTAATCCCAGCACCTTTGACTTGCAGAATGTCATATTCCAAGGCCTTCTATCCCTCAGTGTGGAAGCTGCCAGATTCTGTGTTATCTTGATTGTGTTTCAACAATGTTCAAATTGTTTCTTCTTGGCTGTTTATAATAATTTCTCCTTGATCTGGGAACTCTGCAACCTGGCTACAATATTCCTAGGAGTTTTCGTTTGGGGATCTTTTCCAAGAGGTGATCAGTGAATTCTTTCAATTTCTCTTTCACCCTCTGGTTCTTAAATATCAGGACAATTTCCCTTGAGAATTTCTTGAAAGATGATTCCTAAGTTCTATTTTTTTTTTTATCATGGCTTTCAGGTAGCCCAATAATTTTAAATTATCTCTCCTGGATCTATTTTCCAGGTCAGCGGTTTTTCCCATGAGATTTTTCACATTGCCTTCTATTATTTCATTTGTTTGGATCTGCTTAACAGCATCTTGATTTCTCATAAAGTCACTAGCTTCCATTTGGTCCAGTCTAACTCTGAAGGAATGAATCTCATCAGTGAACTTTTGAGATTCTTGTTCCATCTAGCAAATACAGCTTTTTAAGGCATTCTTCTCCTCATTGGCTTTTGGGGCCTCTTTTGCCATTTGAGTTAGCATATTTTTAAGGTATTATTTTCTTCAGTCAGGCTGCTGACTCACTTTTCATGACTTTCTTGCATTGTTCCTATTTCTCTTCCCAATTTTTCCTTCATTTCTCTTACTTAATTTTCAAAATCCTTCTTGAGCTCCTCCATGACCTATAACCAATTCATATTTTTCTTCAAAGCTTTTGGTGCAGGACTTCTGACTTTGTTGTCTTTCTCCCATTCTATGCTTTGATCCTTTTTGTCCCCAAAAAAGGAATCTAAGGTTTGGTTGCTGTGATTGCTTTTCTTCCTTTGCTTGCTCATGTTGCCACTCAATTACTTGACTTTTGGGCTTTTTGCCACAGTAGAACTCTGCTTCCAGAGAGGAGAGCTCTGTCCCAAATTGCTGAGGTTTTTCACAGTTGCTCGAGCTATTAGGTGCCCTCCCTGAAGACTCCACAGGTTCTAGCCCACTGGTCAAACACCCCAGGACCTCCATCCAAGACAGGGATCCATATCCAATCAGGTTAAAGCAAGATGGATTACCCTCTGAATGATTGTTTGGTACCCCTAAAATCTTCAGACCTGGAGCTCTCACATGGAGGTGGCTGCAGGGCTGCCACGCCTCTACCACTTTTCAGCCCAGGTGGCAGTGGCAGAATTGTGCTCCTTCTTCCTCTTCCCCTAGTTCCAACAGAGTTCTACACTGACCTTTACTTTGTCTTTGACATTTATGGGCTGATAATTCTGGAAACCCCACAGCTGTTGGTGATCCACTCTCCCAAAGTCCAATCCAGCAACTGCTGCCTCAGGCTAAAACCTCAGGCTCACAGGGGGCTGGGCTTGGTTCCCAGCATGCTGTGAAGGATCCTTACTGTCTGCCTGCCAGGCTGACTTTAGCAGAAGATTTGTTTCTCTTTGTCATTTTAAATGTGTTTACAGTCATATTTTATAGGTATTTGAGGTGGTTTGGGGTGGGAGGAGCTCACAGAGTTTTCCTCCTTCTATGCTGCTGTCTTGGCTCCACTCCCCTCCATTTATATTATATTATCCATTTTAAAGAATATAATGAGAGTCTGGTAATATTATTTATTTCTTCTCTATTTATTGTCATCTCTCCTTTCTCATTATTTTTATTTTGGTAAATTTTAATTTAATTTTATTCACATTTTATAAAGAACTATTAATTTCATTGACTGTTTAAAATCCTGTGGTTTTACATAACAATTCAATTGCTTTCCTTATAAAATTAAATTGCTCTTTAATTCTAATGATATTTTTTGCTTTCTGCATATTTCTATTATATTAATTTTGTCCATTTCATAATACTTGAACTCCAAATTGCACTAATTCATTTTACTTTTCACTTTTTGAAAATAAGCAAGTCCATACCAATCAAACTACAAGAAAATTATTTGTAGAGCTTGAAAAAACAATAACAAAATTCATCTGGAAGAGCAAAAGGTCCAGAATATCAAGGGAATGAATGAAAAGAAATGCTAAGGAATGTGGCTTTGCCATATCAGATATTAAATTATATTATAATGCATCAATCATCAAAACTACATGGTAGTGGTGAATCAGTGAAATAGATTATATACACAAGACACAGTAGTAGATGACTATAGCACTCTCATGTTTGATGAACCCAAAGACTCCAACTTCTTGGATAAGGATTTACTATGTGACAAAAACTGCTGGAAAAACGGTATACAAAAATAAAGTTCAAATGGATACTCATTTTTTTTATATAATGGCTGATTCTATAAGCAAACTGGAAGAGCAAGGACTAGTTTACCTGTTAGATTTATGGGGAATGGAAAAATTTATGATCAAATAAGAGATAGAGAACATCGGGATACGCAAAATGAATAATTTTGATAATATTAAATTGACAAGTTTTTGTACAAACAAAGCCAATGCAACCAAAATTAAGAGGGAAGCAGAAAACTGCGAAATAATTTTTATAACCAGTGTTTCTGATAAAGGTCTGATTTCTAAAACATATGGAGAAGTCAAAAATAGAAGAATAAAAGTCAGTCTCCAATTGACAAATGGTCAAAGGATATCAACAGCCAGTTTTCAGAAGAAGAAAAAATCCATCTATAATCATATGAGAAAATGTTCTAAATCACTGTTGATTAGAGAAATACAAATCAATACAACCCTTTGGTACCATATCATGCCTGTCAGATTGATTAAAATGACAAAACAAGGAAATTTTAAATGCTAGAGAAGATGTGGGAAAATTGGAGCACTAATGCATTGTTGGTGCAATGGTGAAATGATCCAACCATTTTGGAGAGAATTGGGATCTATGCCCAAAGACCTATAAAAATGTGCATATCCTTTGACCCAGCAATACTACTTCTTGGGCTATATCTCAAAGAGATAATTCAAATAGGGAAAGAATCCACATGTACAAAAATATTTATAGCAACTCTTTTTGTGGTGGCCAAGAACTAGAAATTGAGGGGATGCCCATAAACTAAGGAATGATTCAACAAATTGTGTTATATGAATCTAATGGAATACTATTGTGCTATAAAAATGATGAGCAGGTGGACTTCAAAAAAACCTGGAAAGATTTATATGAACTGATGCTGAATGAAGTGAGCAGAACCAGGAGAACATTGTACACAGTTATAGCCAGTGTATGATGACTAATTTTGAGAGACTTGGCTCTTCCCAGCAACGCAAGGGTCTAACATTACTCCAATAGACTCATGATGGAACATGCTACCTACATCTAGAGAAAGAATTATGAACCTGAGTGTGGATGAAAGCATAGTATTTGTTCTCTCTTTTTATTTTGTTTCTTCTTTCTCGTGGTTCATTCCATTGGTTATCATTCTTTTTTTGAAACATGACTAATGTGAAGCTTGTTTAATATGAATGTATATCTAGAGCCTGTATCAGATTGCATACTGTCTTGACAATGAGGGAAAGGAGGGAAGGGTAGAAAATTTTGAAGCTAAAATTTTGTGAAACTAAATATTTTAAACTAAAATTAATTAATAAAATAATAAAATAAGCATGCAGGAATATAAATGGATTTCACTGAATTCCTTAAGTTTTATATAGGTTATTTGAATAAGAAGTGACAAATATTTGTCTTCCTGGAACACAGATATACTCAGAGGAGATGACTCTACTCCCATTTTTCTCATATGTTTCAAGAAGTGGCTCTCTATAATTTGAATGACCAAACCTAGGATTGCCAGGGAAAGACAGGAAATAGGAAATAAGAAAATGAGTGAAAGGCTCTCATTGAACTCCCTAAATTACAAGAAAGTATTGATAAGTAGGAGACTACTCACCAACCACACAGTGTGGAAGATAGTGGCAAACACTCATGTGACACTAAATCTACAATTCTTTGAGAAAAAGACTGAGGAAGTATGGAAACAGAAGATTGCTATAGACCACAAGAGTCCTTTAAGAACAAAGATTTTAAAAGTTAACTGTTCTTCAATATAATTTTTTCCTTTGTTAACTTGGGCATTTATTTTATACATTAAAAAAGTTATTAGCAAATTAAGGGAGTATGGAAAAAGTCACCTGTCTGATCTACAGATAAAAGAAAAGCTTAATACCAAAGAAGAAATGGGAAGTAAACTGAATAATTTTGATTATGTGAAATTAAAAACCTTTCTTCACCAAAAAAATCAATGCAGCCAAAATTATAAGGAAAGCAGTAAATGAGAAAAATAGCAAATTTTTTTCTGAAAAAAAACTACCATTTCTTAAATATATAGGGAACTAAATCAAATTTACAAAAATAAAAGGCATTCTCTAATTAATCAATGGTCAAAGAATATGACTAGGCAGTTTTCAGAAGAAGAAGTGTAATCTATCTATTGTTATATGAAAAACAATTTTTAAAATCACTAATAAAGAAATGCACATTAAAACAATTCAGGCCACTAATGTACCACTTGCAGAGTTGTATAATGGTCTAACCATTCTAGAGAATAATGCAGAACTATTAGAAAGGTCTATTGATATGTGCATACCCTTTAACCCGTCAATGGTACTACTAGGGCTATATCCCCAAAAGATGAACAAAAATGGAAAAGGATCTCAAGTAAAAAAGTTTTATAGTAGCTCTTTTTGTAGTGAAAAAGAATTGGGAATTGAGAGGATGCCCAACAATTGGGGAATTGCTGAAAAAGTTGTAATATATAATTGTGAAGGAATATGATTATGCTATAAGAAATGATAAGCAGGTTGATTTCAGAAAAATAACCTGGGAAGATTTATATGAGCTAATGCAATGTGTAGTGAGCAAAAGCAGGAGAATATTGTACACAGTATTAACAATATTGTAACTGATAACCGTGAAAGTCTTAGCTATTCCAATCAACACAATGATCCAAGACAATTCCAAAGGACTCAAGATGAAAATGCTACCACCATTCAGAGAGAACTGATGTACTCTGATTATAGATCAAAAAATATTTTTCTCTTTATTTTTTTTCATTTTTTTTTGCAACATAGCTAATAAGGAAATGTGTTTTTTTTGTGATGAACATGTATTATTGATATTACTTGCCTTCTCTATGAGGGTAAGACTGATAGGAGGGCAAGAATTTGAAACTCAAAAACTCTAAAAATTAATGTTAAAATAAATAAGGAACAAATATAAAAAGACACATTTTATGTTAAATTTATTAGATTTTTTTAATATCTACATAATAGTGAATCACAGATTCAAGCATAATCCTCTTGTTTCTGTTCCACAATGTATATGGGGATGCTTATTTTGATGATTGCTATATTTCAAATTAAAAATGTTAAAAAATATTTAGATTAAAAATACAGAAAGATGAAAACAGCTTTATTCTGCGAAGAGGTTTGCAAGTTTTACCCAGTTCCCAAGTGGATCCATTGCACATGCTCACACAAACATACAGAGATACACACACACACACACACACACACACACACACACACACACATACACACACACAGTTAAGAGCATCTGATATAAAGACAGAGAGGAACTGAGGAAGGAGAAATAAAAAAGACAATGACAGAGAGTATCATTGTGAAACAAGGACTCAAAAGTGAATATAACAAGTATCACAATGAAATTGCTGAATGCTGAGCTGGTGAGGTGTTCTTATTCCTCTCCTGCTCCCCCTTACTTTTTTTTTTTTTACTGGATCCATTTTTACTACAGACTCTATTTATCTCTAAACACTCCCTCAACTTCTCCCCAGTAAAAATCAATTAACAAGCATCTATATGTTCTGATGCACAATATAACATGTAAATAAATTGATACATAAAAGATACATACAGAGTAGCAAAAAAGTAGTCTTAGCAAGGAAGGCTCAAGTGACTAGTTGGACAAGAAAAGTCCTCCAGCAGAAATTGTTGTTTGAGTTGAGTTTTGAACCAGGGATTCCAGGTCAAGGTGAACTTGGAGAACATTCTTAGCACAGGATGTAGCCAGTGAAAAGGTAAGGAACCATAAACTTGAGTGTTATGTGTAAAAATGTGAACAATATCAGTATTGTTGAGTTGTAGAGAGAAGGGTGGGATGAAAAATGTGAGAAGACTAGAAAGGCAGAAAGAAGCCAGGTAATATAGAACCTTCAAATTCACACGGAATATTATGCTTTTATCTTGTAAGTAAAAGAAACTAATTGAAATCTGAGTGGGGAGGAGATGTGATCAGATCTATTCATAAAGAAAATCTCTTTTGCCATTGTGTGGAGTGGAGTGGATAGAGTTGGATGGATTGGAGTAGAGGAGAAGAGACGAGGAAGGGAGATCAATTAAAAGGTGATTGCAATGCACCAGGAGACAGTTGATAAGGGCCTGTACAATGATGGTGGCTATGCAAGTGGAGAGCAGATAATGTCTTTGAGTTAAATTGTTATAGTAGAAATGATTAAATTTGGCAACTGGCTGAATGTGTGGGGAGAACTAGAGTTGAGACTCAGAAGGAATGCTGAGGGAAAAAGAAGATGGTGGTGCTCTCTAAAATTTGAGGATAAGGGGAGGGTATCAGGGAAATAATAATACCTTTTGTTTTGAACATGTTGATTTTGAGATGATTATGGGATACCCAATTCGTGAGGCCCAAAAAAACATCTGAAGATGTGCAACTGGAACTCAGGAGAGAGACCAGAGCTGGATATATAACTCTGAGAATCATTTGTATAGAGATGAAAATTCAGTCCACAAGACCTGGTAGATTCACCAAGTGAGATAGTTTAAAAAGAAAACAAACAAAAAACAAAGGGGCTCAAAAAAGACTTCTTGCAGAACACCCATAGGTAGGAGCCGTGACAAATACAAAGATCCAGAAAAGGAGACTGAGGAGAAAGCAGTGTCGTAAAAATGGAAATAGACACTGTACGGTAGAAAGTGACTCAGATGAGTGGTTGCAAACAATGAGAGTTGAGAAAAGAATATTATAGTTGGCGATTTTTTTTGCTTTTTTTTGGAGCGGGGAGGCAGACCAATTGTGGTTAAGTGACTTATCCAAGGTCACTCAGCTAGTAAGTGTTAAGTGTCTAAGGCTAGATTTGAACTCGGGTCCTCCTGACTCCAGGGCCAGTGCTCTATTCACTGTGCCACCTAGCCACCCCCTGTAGAAGACTTTTTACAGGATTTTATCAAAAGGGAAGAAGGAGAAAAAAGAGATCAAGAAATAGCAGGTAGGGAATGTAGAATGTAAGTGAAGGTTTTGTTTTGTTTTGTTTTGTTTTGTTTTGTTTTGTTTTGTTTTTATTTTAGGATGGGAAAGACATGGGCTTGTATATAAGTGCCAGGCAGATAGAGATTAGAAATTAAAGACAATGAGGTCATTGTATCAAGGGCCAAATGAAGTATTTTAGAGAGGTCAATTGAAAGTGATGGTTGAAACTTTTCTACTAAGGATTTCTCTTTACTAGATCAAGAAAAAATGTGTGTTTTGGCATAGTGAGTAGATTGTTGAACTTGGGAGTCAGGAAGACCTGAATTTGAACAATGCCACAGAGTTAAAAGCTGAGCAAGTTACTTTCCATCTTTTAGCCACTGTTTCCTTATCTTAAAATAGGAATGACAAAAACACCCATTTTACAGAGTTATCATAAGGATCAAATGAAGTTATACAAATTTAATATGCCATGTACATGTTAGCCATCATTAGTTATCTTTAATTGGTAAGGTTCTACAAGAGAAAGTAAGAGAAAACTTTGTTGTGAAAACTAGTTTAATTTATGTTCTAAAGAAACATAAAGAACAATTGTCTGAATAGTCTGAGTAATTGACAGTTTGCATTGTATCCTTGGGAAAGAATATTTTTATGATTACAAAAGGATGGACAAAGGAAAAGGATAAACATAACTATTTTTTTTTTTGCTTTTTGAGGGCAATCGCTGTTAAGTGACTTGCCCAAGGTCACACAGCTAGTTTTTGTGTTAAGTGTCTGAGGCCTGATTTGAACTTAGGTCCTCCTGACTCCAGGACCAGTGCTCTACTCACTGTACCACCTAGACACGCCCATAACTACTTTCTTGAAAAACTAAATTAACCTCTTTTTTCATATCTATTTGGTATATTTTATTGACTTTGAGTTTGGTCACTTCATCAATGGAAAATGTTTCTGTCTGCCACATTTTAGTAATAGGGACCTTGGTAAAGAATGTGCCTGTCTGGGCAGAGCCAAGATGGCAGAGAAAAGGAAGCAACTCACCTGAATTTTTTGCCTCTTTTTTTGCCCATTTAGTATTTTCCTTTTCCTTGGTTGCATGTAAAAAACAATTTTTAACATTCAATTTTTAATTTTTAGTTCCAAATTCACTCCTTCCCTCCTTCCCCACACTTCCCTGATTGAGAAGGCAGGCAACTTGATAGAGGTTATGCATGTGTAGTCATGATAAACTATCTCACACTTCCATAGTAGTCGTAATGTGAAAGCAAACATAGACCAAAAGAAGCTCAAGAAAATAAAGATTTAAAAAAGTTCGTTTTGGCACAACTAAGTGGTACAACAAATAGGACACTGGCCCTGGAGTGAGGAAGAACTGAGTTCAAATTCAGCCTCTGACACCTGACACACTTAATTGTGTAATCGTAGGCAAGTAACTTAACCCTTATTGTCTTGCTTTTCCCCCTCCAAAATTAAAAATAAGCTTTTTTAAAAAAAAATATGCTTAAATCTGTTGAATTAGCCTCTTAAGGAGACATGTGAATGAGTATTCATAAGGAAACATGAATAAGGATCCTCAAGAATTTTCTCTTTGATCAAGTTTCTAAAATTATCAGGAGACTTTTGTAGGTATGGAGCAATAGATCTCTGGTACTCCCAAGTGCCTTCTCGTTCCTTGTGCTGTGGTCCATTGTAACACTATATTTCTTAGCTTCAATTTCTACCATTCCCTCAACATTGCAGTGTCTTTAAGTTAAATCTGAGTCCTCAAGTGCTGTACACCTTCTTGTACTGTATCACTTTTCATAAATGTTTATCTTACACCTTCACTCATTGCCACTTGTCAATAAACAACTGGGGGAGGGGGGGCGGCTAGGTGGCGCAGTGAGTAAGAGCGCCGGCCTCCGAGTTGGGATGACCCGAGATTGAATCCGGCCTCAGAAAATGAGCACCCACACACAAATAATGACTAGCCGTGTAACCTTGAGCAAGTTACTTAACCCCAATTGCTCAAAAAAAAAAAAAAAACAGAACTGGGGACAGGGAATCAATCCAATAATGCATTTACTTTTAGTGATGAAAAATTTCTGGCAGATGTCCCAGATTGTCACCTGTGCCTTCTGATGTTAATGGCTCTATCAGTCAATCAAGCAATCAATCAACCAATATTTATTAAGTACCTATTATGTGCAGGGCATTGTGTTAAGCACTGGAGATACAGAAAGAGGAAAAAGTCCCTGTCCTCAAGGAGTTCACAGACTATTGGGGGGACAATACAATCAAACACACACACACACAATCTCTATCCTCTACATTTTAGAGATGAACTTCATCCCTTATTGTAGAGATTACCCAAAGGTCCTGATGAAAATGGTTATACTATAGGGAATCTGCATCTATATCAGACTATCTTCCATGCTCAGTAATGCATGCTATACCTACCCATGGGTGAGATCACTGAGAGGCTTTGCAGGGATGACAGCATTTTTTATAGATCTCTAATATTAGCCACCCTGCTACAAGTTCAATTATTGATAATTCTTTGGATATGCGCAGGTGATAAATACTTCTAATTTCTAGGATCAGTTGTCATTGCCCACTTAGATTGTATGGTATATGGCCGCTATACTTGATGATAGTTCTGAAGAGCTAGCATTGGGCACTTAGAAGCTTCTGTAACCCTTCCTCATGCTCTTCTAACATGTTTTCAAGTATAATGAAATCATCTAGCTATACCAATACCTCCAAATAGTGTGTATTACCCTATTTCAATGAGACACAAAAATTTATGGAGGTCCTTGAAATCTCTTAGGGTATATGAGTGGCCCAAATTGGCACAGTCCCACTGAACAGGTTAAAGTTGTATGTCCCCAAACTTTCTCTGCTATGGGAAGCTGATGGTAACTATTGTACAAGCCCAGTGATGAGTAATAGCATCTCTCCAACATATAATCCAGGACTTCTAGACCACATGACATGTCCTAGTAATCAACATTAGTACTTTATTCAAAGTTGAAGGGTCCACACTAGAGCCATAACTAGAGCACTAACTTTTGGGGTGCAAGGGAATGAAGGGAAACAATTCTTGTTTTATTACAGGCCTTGTTCCTTAGTATATCAAGTAGGTTCCTCTCCTTTTCATGCTTCCTGCTTTCTACTAAGGGATACACTTATGATGGCATGGGAGAAGAGGGTCCCATCCTGCTCTCGAACTTACTTTTTATTATTAGGGTTCTATCCCTAGACCTTCCCTCCTCCCAACAGTTTAACACACCCACATATACTTCCTCCTTGGGACTGGCTTTTATAAGTAGACTGCCCTGAGGAAAACAGACCTCTGAATTGCCCCTTTGCATATGCTAGATGGTTTCCTTTTATTATTGAACCTTGAGCATCACAGCCCTCTGAAGGGCCTATCTTCTGCTATGTAAATGTACCCTTCTCTTTACCACAAGGACTCCACCCTTCTCCATTGCATTTACCTCCACCAATTGTTTTCTCCTACTTGTCTTATGGTTGAAGATTGAGGTAGAAAAGCACTGTGCCCAAAAATATAAGTATTTTTATGTGCCTCACTTACTCCACTCTTCTGCAAGAGATTGCTTTGTGAGATTTTTAGGACCACAGAGGGTCTACCCTTTACACATCATCCCCTTGCCTTCTATTAATGTTTTCTCTAAGTCCCCCCTGTAACTTTGCCTCAGATACGAGAATCTATAGTTTTAGCTCTATTTCATATACACCATAATCTTCATGTCATTTTCTGTATTTGCACTATGGATCAGACATAGGTACTTTATGTGATGAGATAAGTGGGTGGCACTATGGATAAGTCCTGAAGTCCTGAAGGAAGATTATCTTCCTGAATTAAAATGTGGGCTCAGACCTTACTAGGTATGTGATCCTGGGCAAATAAATTAACCCTCCTTGCCTCAGTTTCCTCATCTGTAAAGTGAACTAAAGAAATAAACATCAAACTATTTCAGTATCTTTGCCAAGAAAACCCCAAATGAGGTCACAGAGAGTCAGACATGACTGAAATGACTGAACAACAATACTTTATGTGATAATGCCATTAACTAACAACTCATTCAAGTGATTCTTGATATTCTCCATATCTGAGAGTGATTTTCCAAGACTGTTCTATAAAAGGCTATTATTTGTTGAAGGAGTTTGTAGGCATAGCTCCTTGGCCAAATTCTATCTCCCACTCATGCAGGGAGAAAACTGACTCTTCTGATGAGGTTCTTCCTCATAGGATCCTTCCTTTCCTTGGGCACTAGAGTTTCTGTAATAAAATTCCTCTGAATCTGCCTCCTGAGCTGAACATTTTACTGCTTCTCTGATACTCTTCCAACAGTGTTATTTGTTTTCTTTTAAATTTCTTCACAGGAGGCATGGGATTTTATACTGTCAAGGTATTGCATCCCAGTTGGCTATCTGAACTACTTTGAATAAGATGGCAGCAGTCCCAACTAATGACAAAAACCCAGAAAAGTCTGCTGGGTTGGAATATGTCAGAGAAAAAATGTTCACCCATCCTGATTTCTACCTTTCCTAAGACTCTACAAACTAACTATGGTATAATCCAAATGTCCATAGATTGCACTTAGTCCAGAAAGGTCTAGCCCCTGAACAGGCTATAGGAGTATGTAGAGAAAGTATTCTTCATAAAATGACTGGAATATAATTTTCACTTTAGAGTCTCTGGACAGCACAAGTAAAATCTTTAATCTTCCTTCTCATTGCTAGATGGAGTTCTCATAAAACCTGTTAGAAAGAAACCAGGAATAGTAAATAAAGAAAGATTTAAATTCTTTGTGGCTCAGGATGGTCCCCAGCTCTGGTCTGGACAGTTTTCCAAGGCCACCCAGTGGACTTCAGGTTCTAGAAAACCAATGCTATATTCTAGGTACTCTAATACATCATGTACAATTCATATTATCATGAAAACTAGTCTAAGGTGTTAAGTTCCCTCTTTAGGTCAAGATAAAGCTTTTTCAGTGTAGGGTAAGAGATAGGGAATGAGTGAACTTTACTCTCATTGAATTTGGCTTAAGGATGTAATAATATACACCCTCTACTCAGTATGAAAATCTATCTTATCCTACAGGAAAGTAGGGGGGAGAGAGGAAAAGAGAAGGGGATAATAGGAGTGGAGCAAAAGGGAAGAGGGGGTAATCAGAGGCAAATACTTTTGAGGAGAAACAGGGTCAAAGGAGAGAATAGAAAAAATGGGGGGCAGGATAGGATGGAGGGAAATATCATTAGTCTTTCACAAAATGACTTATGGAAGTGTTTTACATGACTACACACGCATGACCTATGTCAAATTGCTTGATTTCTCAATGAGGGTGGGTAGGGAGTGAGGAAGGGAGAGAATGTGGAACTCAAAGTTTTAAAAACAAGTGTTTAAAATTGTTTTTATATGGAACTGGAAAATAAGATATACAGGCAATGGGGTATAGATATCTATCCTGCCCTACAGGAAGATAGAAGGAAAGGGAATAAGAGAAGAAGGGAAGGGGATAGAAGGGAGGTTAGATTAGCAGAAGGGGTAATCGGAATGCACACCATCTTGGGGTGAGGAGAGGAGAGAGAAGGGAAGAAAGTGTAGAACTCAAAATCTTGTAGGAGGGAATGTTGAGGGGCGGATCACACAGTGAATAAGAGTGCCAGCCCCGGAGTTGGGATGACCCAGGATCAGTCATGGACTTAGAAAATGAGCACCCACACATAAATAATGACTGGCCATATAACCTTGAGCAAGTTACTTAACCCCAATTGCTTTAAAAAAAAGTGAATGATGAAAACTAAAAATTAATTAATAAAAAAAATAAATTCCTTTTATAGTCACTGTATTCCTCATCATCATTCTCTATAGAAGCCTCTCCAATGTTTGAGATGTTCTCTGCTTCCTCTTGGTACATAAATAAGAACTTTATCTAGACATTCTAGCTACTTCTATTGCTACCAAGTGGAGTTTCAACATCCATAAACATTTGATTATCATGACCCCGTGGACAGTCCGCCTTTGATAAGTGTATAATATATGAAGACACCCTGCAACTCCTCACTCTCTCTCCCTCCTACTTCCCATATCTAATCCATTGCCAAAACCTCCTGATTTTACCTTAACATTGCTCCCATAAGCTCCTTCCCTCCTCTTTCACTGCCACTACTTTGGTACAGGTCCCTAGTACATGTACTATCACTTTATATATGGAATATTGCAGGAGCCTTCTAGTTGGTCTTCCTGACACATCTCTCTCCTCATTTCAGTCCATTCTCCACTCAGTTATCAAAATGACATTTCTAAAGTGCTCAATTCAATAAAGTACAGTGGTTTCCTATCCCCTTCAGGTTCAAATATAAAATCCTCTAGTTATCAGAATATGGTCCCCCCCCTTCCATCTTTCCATTCTTCTTAAACCTTACATACTACTCCCTCCTTTGTGATTCAGAAACACTAACCTCTTAGCTGCTTTTTTGAAAGAGGCGCTCCATATTGTGAGACCAGCAACTTTCTCTGGCTGTCTCACATGCCTGCAATGCTCTTCATCTTCCCTTCTGTCTACTTGCTTTCCCTGGCTTCCTTCAAGTCCCAGCTAAATTCTGGGCTTCTACAAGAAGCCTTTCCTAATCATCCTTGGTTCTAATGTCTTCCTGTTCTCTTTCATCTTCATTTTATCCTGTACTTTGCTTATTTGAACATAGTTGTTTGGATATTGTCTCTCCCATTGGAGTGTGAGCTTCTTGAGGGAAGGAATTGTACTTTTACTTTATATTGTATCTCCCAGAGCTTAGTACAGTGCCTGTCATGGAGTAGGCACTTGTTATTTATTGATTGATTACATTAGTGCATAGCCATTCTTGCATGGAACTTCTGGTGCTAAAATGAATAACTGCCACTTTGACTTCAGATCTTCCATCTCTTGCTGCACCTGCCCTTTGAATGAAAAGGAAGAGCAAAGTTAGTGGGGAACAAAACTTTTTTCTCTTGTTATGCAGGTGCCATCTCCAACTCTTGCTGGACCCTTTTTTCTAAACATTCTCCACCCTTTGGTGAGAAGAGTAGCAACATCTCCTATGTGAGCATTTAAACATGTCCCTGCCATCCTATGTTGCAATTGTCTCTGCCCTGATTTTCAGCCTCCATTGGGAAGAGTGGCCCCTCACTCGCTGTGATGAATATTATCACACCAGGTATGTACCCTTTACATTCCAGGAATTCTAAACCCATGGAGATTGTCTTCTAAACGTGGTCACCTTTTCTAGTACTTACTTCACCTTCACTCATTCACGTTGACTCACTGGTCAAGGCAGAGTAGTTGAACTACTCCTTGCTTCCCATTCTTACTTCCAGTTTCTCCCCTTACATCTATCACACATCTATTATTTGAGGTTCATACTATTCATATCTGCCACCCAAAAATCATGGTAGTTGTGACTCTCAGGTCAAAAGTCTCAATAAGGTTTGTACGTGGTTCACAATTTTTCTCTCCTTTCCAACCCCTGCCCTCATACTAGGAAACATCCACATAAATATTGTCTCTCCCACAACCTGCTACCTATCTGAAAACTTTTCCTCACTCCATTTTCTTGGACCCTAATCCATACCATGTCCTCTAACCATCTTCTCTTCTCTTATTAAACTATATCATTTAGTAATATGATCAGTTCCTATGGATTTAGGAATACTTTCTGTGCTGAGAATACTCAAATCAAAATATCCTGCTCCAACTTCTCTGCTCACCTCCTAGCTTACATCTCCAACTGCCTTTCAGACAGCTCAATCTGAATATCCAGTGCACATCTTAAACTAAACATGTCCAAAAGAGAACTCACCTTCTTTTCCCCAAAACCCTTCCCCTTCATGCCTTCCCTATTACTCCAAGTCATTCCCCCAGCTCCTTGGGATAATGGCCTAGGAGTTTTCCTTGACTACTCCCTGTACCCTTTCTCTCCATATCCAATCTGTTTTCAAGGCCTGTAGCTTATACCTGTGAATCATCTCTCAAATACATCCCTGTTGTCTCCTCTGATGTTGCAACTACTGTAAGGCAGAACCTCATAACCTCATTCCTGGACTATTGAAATAGCCTCCTGGTAAGTCTATCATGCCTCAAATCTCTTCATACTCCAATCCATTCTCCATTCTCCAATCCATTCTCCATTCAGCTACCAAATTAATTTTCCTAAAGTGTATATTTCTTCATTCCATCTACTGCTTAGTAAACCAGGGGTTCCTTATGGCCTCTAGAATGAAATTCAAAATGCTCTTTTTGGCATTCAAAGTCCTTTATAGCCTAGCCATTACATGCATGTGCATGCACAGACACACACACACACACACACACAGACACACACACACACACACACACACACACTCTTTCCAGTCTCCTTATACCTTTCTATTTCATGAACAACATACTCCATGTCTCAGCTCTAAGAATTTTCTCTGGCTTTTCCCCAAGGCAAGAACGCTTTCCCTTTTAAACTCTACTAATTGACTTCCTTAGTTTTCCTTTTAAGTCCCACCTAAAATCCCACTTTCACAAGAAGCCTTTCCCAAACCCTCTTAATTCTATTGCCTACCATCTGTTAACTATTTCTTATCTATCCTATATATAGCTCGCTTTGTATATATTTGTTTGCATGTTGTCTCCTCCACTAGAATGTAAGCTCCTTGAAAGCAAAGATTGTCTTTTGCATTTTTTGCATCCCTAACACTTAACACAGAGTCAGCACTCAATAAATGTTTTTGATTGATTGATTATATCATGTTTATGACAAGTTCAAACCAGGTAGAGAAAGCTTCCTGTCAGGAAAGTGGACATAAGGTGAATTAATTGTACATTGTGAAGAATACACCAACTGTACTGCTTGCATGACAGCTTGTTTCAGTCTGAACTCATGCCTGTGTTAGTACAGATCATTGCCTGAAGGGACTTGTGTCTCAACTCACAACAGTACCTTCACATAGTCCATTTTTTATGTTTCATCCTTTATAATGAGATCATATTACTTAATAAATTCTGAAAGGGAAAAAAGAATTTAATCATTTATTTCCAAATATTCCTTTTTCTGTGCATTTCTAGGGATCTTGAAAAACCCCATCTTTTCAATTAACTCATGAAATTCAACAATCCCATCATGCTACTTCCTGTATATATTTCTTAAAATCTTATATCCACCCTCATCCCCAACCTCAGTATTTCCCAGTCACATCTACTCTTTTAATCCTTGGATCACCACAGTCTGTTGCTATTCCCCAAATCAACTGTCGATCAAGCCAGCAGGTATTGATAAGTGCCTGCTTTGTGCCACACACCACCAGGTGCTATAAATACAAAGCTAGTCCATGACATCAAGGAGTTTTTATATCATCCTGTAAGATACTACAAAAAAAAAAAAAAGAGTCCTTACTTATCACCAGAAACCAACAATTGAACTACAATGACTACTCAACCTCATGTACACACTTATAAAAATGTTCTTAGAATCAAAGTTGGCTAGTTTACTAGCATTTAATATACTGAATAAGCTGAAGAATGTGTTGAAATTTTGAAAATACTAATAAAGCTCAAATTCTAAAATAAATAAACCTCCAAAGGTCCCTGAAATGTTAAGACACATAGCCTCAACTTGAACCCCAATCTTCAATCCAAACCCTGGAAAGGCTTGCACAATATAAGTGCTCAATATATGCTAATTTTTTATCTGATTACTCTCGTAAGAGTATCTAGAAATATTGTTAGTAATTTCCACCACAACAAAACAGTTCTGTGGCATTGTTCAGAGATGTCCAAAGATGAGCCCACCCTGAAGAATGTTCCCCTGAAAGGAGGCACAGGGTTTATGCTTCTTTACACAAAGTCCTTCTTTGGACACATTGTTGCTGCTGCTGCTGCTGTTGTTGTTGTTAATTTGTTTTTCAGTCACATCTTACTCTTTGTGACCCCTTTTGGGATTTTCTGGGCAAATATACTTCTTCAGCTCATTTACAGATGAAGAACTGAGACAAATAGAGTTAAGTGACTTACCCAAGGTCACAGAGCTAGTAAATGTCTGAGGCCAGATTTGAACTCAGGAAGATGAGTCTTCTTAACTCCAGGCACAGCACTGTTTCCACTGAAACACCTATCCACACGGCACCCCCAAAGCATAGTGTCAGCATGTTGGCCAAGCTTATACTTCCACATAGTAGAGAATTGCCTTTATGATATGATTTCAGGGGTTCCAAGAGGTCTTCCTTTCTCTAAAATATAGCTTTCTATTTTTCATTTTTTTCCATTTAATCTTTATTTTCAGATTGAATTGTTTTTATTGATTTATTAGTTTAGTTTTAGTTAACAAGATTCAATTCCATGGTTCCTTGATTTTCAAATTTCCTTTCCCTCCATCCCCCCACCCCCCACAACAGCATATACTCCCAGTATAGGATCTGCAAATACATTCATATTAGACATTAGTCCAATTACAAAGGCGTATTGTACTAGGTGGGATAAAAATGGTAAAGAAGAAATAAAACCAAACAATGAAAAGAAAAAGATCAATTAGTTTGCTTCCATCAGGATTCAAGCTCAGTTTTTTCTAGTTATATCTCTGGATATCGCATTTCTCTCCTTCATGAGTTTTTTGGAATGGACTTATATCACTGCATTGCTGAAAAGAGTCCAGTCATCACACATATGTTGGGTCTGTGATTGTATACAAATTTCTTCTGATTCTACTCTTCTCACTAAGCATCAGTTTGTATAAGCCTCTCCAGGTAAATATGAAAACCATCTCCTCCTCATTTCTTATAGCACAATAATATTCCATTACATTCATATACCACAACTTGTTTAGCCATTCACCAATTGATGGGCATGCCTGTAATTTCCAATTCTTTGAAAACACAAAAAGAGCTGCTATAAATATTTTGTACTTATGGGTCTTCCTCCCAGTTCTATGATCTCTTTGGGATATAACCCTAGAAGTGGTGTTGCTGGGTCAAAGGGTATGAAATTATTTCTAGGCCTTTGGGCATAATTTCAGATTGCTCTCCAGAATGGTTGGATAAGTTCACAACTCCACCAGCAATTCATTAGTGTTCCAATTTGCCCACATCCTCTCCAACATTTGTCATTTTCTTGTTTTGTCATCTTAGCCAATCTGACTGGAGAGATGCTGTATCTCAGAGTTGTTTTGATTTGCATTTCTCTTATCAATAGTAATTTAGAGCATTTCTTCATATGCTTATAGATATCTTTAATTTCTTTCTCTGAAAATTGCCTGTTCATATCCTTTGATGATTTATCAATTGGGGAATGACTTGTATTCTTATGGATTTGACTCAATTCTCTGTATATTTTAGAAATGAGTCCTTTATCAGAGACATAGGTTGTAAAAATTCTTTCCCAATTTCATACCTCCCTCTTGATCTTGATTACATTGGCTTTGTTCATACAGAAGCTTTTCAATTTAATGTAATCAAAATTATCCATTCTGCATTTTATACTGCTCTCTAATTTTTGTTTGGTCCTAAAGTCTTCCCCTCTCCACAAATCTGACAGGTAAACTATCCCTTGCTTTCCCAGATTGCTTACAGTATCATCCTTTATACCTAGATCGTGCACCCATTTAGACTTGATTTTGGTATATGGTGTTAGATAATGGTCTATGCCCAGTTTCTGCCATGCTGTATTCCAGTTTTCCCAGCAGTTTTTGTCAAATACTGCATTCTTATCCCCAAAACCGGGATCTTTGGGTTTATCAATAGATTACTATATTCATTAACTGCTGGTTCTCCTGCACCCAATCTATTCCATTGATCCACTACTCTACTCCTCTGCCAGTACCAAGCAGTTTTGATGACTGCTGCTGTATAATACAGATTAAAATCTGGCATAGCTAATTCCCTTCCCTAGCATTTCTTTTCATTAATTCCCTTGAAATTCCAGACCATTTGTTTTTTCCAAATAAATTTTGTTACTATTTTGTCTAACTCTAAAAAGTAGTTTTTTGGTAAATTGATTGGTATTGCACTAAATATATAATTTAGTTTGGGTAAAATTGTCACTTTTATTATATTAGCTCAACCCAGCCATGAGCAATTGATATTTTTCCAATCAGTTAGATCTGACTTTATTTGTGCTAGAAGTGTTTTGTAGTTGTGATCATATAGGTTCGGGGTTTGTTTTGGCAGGTAGATTCCCAAATATTTTATAATGTCTACAGTGACTTTAAATGGGATTTCTCTTTCTATCTCTTGCCGTTGAACTTCATTAGAGATATATAGGAATGCCGAGGATTTATGTTTATTTTATATTTATTTCCTGCAACTTTATTCTTATTTTATATCCTGCAACTTTGCCAAATTTATTTATTGTCTCAAGTAGTTTTTTACTTGATTCTCTAGGGTTCTCTAAGTATATCATCATATCATCTGCAAAGAGTGATAGCTTGGTGTCTTCTTTGCCTAATTTGATTCCTTTGATTTCTTTTTCTTCTCTAATTACTACTGCTAATGTTTCTAGTACCAGACTGAATAAGAGGGGTGATAGTGGACACCCTTGTTTCACTCCTGATCTTATTGGAAATGCTTCTAGTTTATCCCCATTGCATATAGTACTTGCTGATGGTTTTAAATAGATGTTATAAACTATTTTAAGGAAGACTCCATTTATTTCTATACTTTCCAGTGTTTTTAATACGAATGGATGTTGTACTTTGTCAAAAGCCTTTTATGCATCTATTGAAATAATGTGATTTCTGCTAGTTTTATTGTTGATATGATCAATTATACTGATGGTTTTCCTAATATTAAACCATCCTTGCATTCCTGGAATAAATCCTACCTGATCAAAGTGTATTATTTTTGTGATAAGTTATTGGAGTCTTTTGGCTAATATTTTATTTAAAATTTTTGCATCTAAATTCATGAGGAAGTTGGGCTGGGGGCCCAACTCTCCTACCTGGTCCAATGATTCCTCCTATCCCTTTGTGAGATGACAGCAAGGTGACTGAGATTCATCCTTGGTAAGTCTGCAGGCTAGGACTTCTCTCTCTGGTGTAGTCTGCTTGTCTGCTCTTAAGTCTGAGTTTTGCAGACCCCATGTGCTCTGCGCTCGTGCTGTCTGGATGCACTGGGCACTTTCCTGGGCTGTATTCTGCCACACTCCATCTCCAAGTGGATTTGTCACTTCTGAATCCATTCAGGTTCACTTTTTCAGGGTTAGTGATGGGATTCACTGAGAAGCTTAGCAAAGTTACTGCTTCCTTTCTGCTATCTTGGCTCCACCTCTATTTTTCTTTAAGTTTTTCTTTTAGAGGTCCATTACCTCTGAAGACCATTCCAGCTCTAAATCTATGTTCTTGTAATCCTTTAATTGTATTCTGGCATCATCTTAAATTTGTACCCCCTTTTTTTCTAATGGTGGTGGTTCAAGACTTGTGATTTAATTAATGCTACAAATTTCCAACATGGAAACTCTTCCCACTGAGGCACATTGTCAATTCACATATGACATAAAACAATTGCATAGACAATGAGAATTTGAGGTCATAATGCTAGTATATGTCAGACATGGGGCTTAGTGCAGATCTTTCTGACACCAAGATACAGCTCTCTAATCGCTATGCCTGATACTTCTCAAAATGCAAATATTTCTGGAAAGTACCTATGACATTTATTTAGTCTCCCTCTTTCCTCTCAGGACCAGTTGTGCATACTGACAAAATTGCTCAATGTCATGTTCATAAAGCCAGAAAGGACTTCCTAGGGTATATAGTCCAACCCCTTAATTTTATAGATAAGAAAAGTAAAGCCAGAGATGTTATTTTTGTTCATTGATTGAGGATTGAGATCCAATTTGTCAAACTTCAAAATGTTTTACTGATCTTTACCTTGTCATTGCAACAAAGTCCATTTAATCTAATAGAAACTTTCCCCTGGTTATGCCAAGAAGGCTACAAATATTAGACACTCGTGATGCTCTCAAGAAGATATTAATACAAGCAATACAAAGGACATGAAAGGTTATGTAGAGGACGAGGCATGTATGCCATTTTAGGAAGGATAAATCACTTCCATGGAAAAAATATATTATTAAGTATATCTATATCCAGAAAAAGAAAATGAGTGAGCATGAGAAACAAGTGGACAGTTCAAGTGCTCCATGCTTTACCCCAAGATATTTGAAAAAATGAAAAGAAGGTCTCCAGGATAGTAATGTGTATGCTTTATGGATGACTGTTTGGAAAAGTATGGGGAAAAACACATAGGTGGACAATAAATGTAAAGGAAGGGGGTGTTCTTCACTTAGGGAATGACTGAATAAATAATGATGTATTAATATACTGGATCATTAATGTTCCTTAAGAAACAGCAGAAGAGATAGTTTCAGAAAAAAAGTGTGAAGATGTCTATGAAATGATGCAGTGAAGTAATCAAAATAAGCACAACAATTTATATTATAACATTATAAAATGAACAATTTAGAAAGATTAATGAAGTCTGATTAATAAAATGACCAGACATGATTCAAGAGGAACAATGATAGAGAACACTAAATATTGCCTACCAGAGAAGCGATGGATTCAATATGCAGAATAAGTCACACATTTTTTGGACATGGTCAATATGGGAATTTGTTTTGTTTGACTGAATATTTGTTATAAAGATTTTGTTTTTCTTTGTTATTTTTTCATCTTCAGATAGGCTAAGAAAGCAGGAGGTGGGAAAAAGAGAAAATAAATGCTTGCTAATTGAAAAAAAAAACTTAATACAACAAAAAAACTAGCACAGGATGAGAAGACATAAAAGGGATGCTTATCTACACTAGTAGATTGAGGGTCCACATCATTGGAAGCACAGATCTTTCACTATGTCAAACTGTTAATAATAATCATAATAATAACTCACGTTTACATAGAAGTTTAAAGTTTACCAAGCACTTTCCGCATATTCACTCATATGATTCTCATAACAAAGCTGCGAGAAAGGTATTGTTATTATTACCATTTTACAGATGAGGAAACTGAGGGACAGAAATGTTTAATGAGTTGCCTAGGATCCCACACAGCTAGATAAGTATCTGAGGCAAGATTTTTAACCAAGTCTTTCTGACTCCTGGTTCAATGCTTGCTTAGCCATTATTCCACCTAACAAAACTTCATTTACTAACTACTGTATACTTTGGGTATATTTTATTCTGTATCTTCGGTAACTCCAAGGAAAGATTAAGAAGATGGACAGAAAACTTCACCAAATATATTGTGTATTTGTCCTTCCTGGTCTGGCACAGTTCCTTTCCCAGCCTGCCTCAAGTGACCTTCAATATGTTGGTTTCATACCCAACAATGAATGGAAGGGCATGCCATTCCCCCATGTGGGGTAGAACAGATTACCGTCTCTCTACCTCCCCTCAATAAAATACAAGCAACCCTTTCTTAAGCACCTACATATACTGTGTACAAGGCACTGAGCTATAGGCCCTTTCTTTTTTTCCCTCCCTATGCAGTTAGACTTCCCACAAACATAACACCCTTCATTCGGGGTCAATATAGGTGAGAAGTTTTGAAAGGCACACTGACTTTTTTGGTGGAAACATGCAATTGATGATTCCATTATGTTAGTTAATTAAGAAAAAAAGAAATCTTAAGATTCACTGGGATGCCTCTGTGCTGTCTTATGATAGCAGAAAACCAAATGGGTACTAACATTACACATGACTTTTTCATTAAATTTATAGTCTACTATTTAAGACATATTATATCTGTCATTTACACATTGCTGGCAGGTACTAATAACTGGAAGTCTGTTTTGACATTCCTTTCTATCACTATTTATATTTGTTTTGCTGTCTATCTTTAATTAGAATTCTTAAAACATCCGAAGAAGTAAATCATCTTGATGGCATAAATCTCCATTATTAAACAAAAGGCCATCCCAATCCAGAAAAAGAGGTAAGGAGGCAGATTTCCTTTCTTAGGGCAGAGAAGTGGGGTACTTCTGGTACAGAATATTACATACATTTGTAGACATAGTCTCTCAGATGGTTTTGCTTAGTCATTTTTCTTGGCCACAAAAGAGGATTCAATATGGCAGAGAGGGACATTTGAGAAATTCATTAATCAATCACTTATAAGTATTTATTAAGTGCTAACCCTGTGCCAGATGTTGTTCTGGGTACCAAAGCTGCAATCCATAAGTGAAAATGTCCTTCACCTTAAGGAGCTTATATTCTAAAGGGAGTGATAACATGTACACATATAAGTATATAGAAAATATTTATCAAACAAATAGAAATTAGAGAGGTAGTTTGGTATAGTATATAGGGAGATGTTCCTGTAGTCAGGAAAACTTGGTTTAAGTCCTGACAATGGCATGGCCTGATCATGTGATCTTAGCAAAATCATTTAACATCTCAGTGCTCTAGGACAACTCAATAAAATTTTAAGTTGTAGACAAATTGCTGATCTGCATTGGTAATGGGAGGAACTCTCTCAGAAAGGAAGGAACTCTTTCAGTCTCACTTCAAAGTATAATCATATAAATTTTCTTTTCTCAACTCAATGTATTAATAACATTATCTAGATTTGAAAGTGATCAATACTTTCTGAAAAGAAAACTCATGTGATAATACGGAAATAAATCCATATGCCCTAGATAATCTAACTCTTGATCCTAAAGCTCAACTAGATAGAAAGATATAGATATATCTCAGCATGGTGACTTCCTTTCTACCCATACTATCTTAAAGTAGGTCAGATGTCAAATATTATTTTGCTTTAAAATAGAGATAAAGGTAACGATAAGAATACAAAGAGTATTAGGGATAGGTATAAAGATAGGGATAAGGATAAGGAGAGGGAAAGGAAAAGGGACATTGAAAACGTTTGTTGTTGTCTAGCCATTCATTCACATCTGATTCTTCCTGGGTCCACTGACCATTGCACACCAGGCTCTTCAATCTTCTAATATCTCTCACCAATGAACTCCCTTAGAAAAAAAATCTCCTTAGCGAGCATAGGAATAAATGAAATTTTCTTTTAAATGATAAGTAGCATCAATTTAAAACCATCAATAAACATTATATGTAATGAGAATAAGCTAGAAGCATTTCCAATAAGATCAGGGGTGACGCAAGGATGTCCATTATCACCACTGTTATTCAATATTGTACTAGAAATGTTTACTTTAGCTGTAAGAGAAGAAAACAAAATTGAAGGAATTAGAATACGCAATGAAGAAACAATGTTATCACTCTTTGCAGATGGTATACTTAGAGAATCCTAGAGAATAAACTAAGAAACTACTTTAAACAATTAGCAACTTTAGCAAAGTTGCAGGATATAAAATAAACCTATGTAAATCATTGACATTTCTATATATTACTAACAAAGCCCAGCAGCAAAAGACATGAAGAAATTCCATTTAAAGTAACTGTAGACAATATAAAATATTTGGGAGTCTATCTGCCGAGACAAACCCAGGAACTATATGAAAACAATTATAAAACATTTAATGAATATAAGAGAGGGCAGATTGGGGGAATGGGTATTCAGTAAAATCACTATTTTGTTGTGAGGGTAGGGGAAAGACTGGGAGAAAATTTGTAACTCAAAATCTTGTAGAAACGAATGTTCAAAACTGAAAATAAACACATTTAAACTTAACATTTAATGAATGGAAAAATATCAGTTGCTCATGGGTAGGTCAAGCTTATGTATTAAAAATGTCAATTCCACCTAAATTAATTTATTAAGTGGCATACCAATTAAAATGTTTTATAGAGGTAGAAAAACCATAACAAAATTCATCTGGAGAAGCAAAAGATCAAGAATATCAAGGGAATTAATAAAAAAGAAATGCAAGGGAAGGTGGCTTTGCCATACCAGATCTTAAACTGTATTGTAAAGCAGGAATCATCAAAACTACTTGGTTCTGGCTAAGATATAGAGTGGTAGATCAGTGGAATAGGTTAGGTAAACAAGACAGAGTACTCAATGACTACAGTAATCTACTGTTTGACAAAATAAAATGCTCCAGTTTGGGGGATAAGAACTTATTATTTGACAAAAACTGCTGGGAAAACTGGAAAATAGGATGGCAGAAACTAGGCATAAACAAACATCTTATACCAAATACAAAGATAAGGTCAAAGTGGGTACATGACTTAAACATAAAGGTTGAGCAAATTAGGAGATCAAGAAATAGCTTGCCTGTGAAATCTCAGGAGAATAGAAGATTTCATGAGCAAACAACAGATAGAGAACACTATGACATGCAAAATGGGTAACTTTGATTACATTATTTTAGAAAAGTTTTACAGAAACAAAGCCAAGCCAAGATTCTAAGAAAAGCAGAAAACTGGGAAACTTTTTTTTGGCTTTTTGGAGGGGGAAAGGGAGGGCATTAAGGGGTTAAGTGACTTGTCCAAGGTCACACGGCTAGTAAATATTAAGTGTCTGAAGACACATTTGAACTCAGGTGCCCCAGACTTGGAGTCACTGCACCAGCTAGCCACCCCAGTGGGGAACAGTTTTTTATAGCAAATATATGATAAAGGCCTGATTTCTAAAACATATAGAGAAATTAGTCAAATTTATAAGAATACAAGTAATTCCCCAAATGATAAATGATCAAAGGATATGAACAGACAGTTTTAGATGAAGGAATTGAAGACATCTATAATTATATAAAAGTTATAATTCACTATTGATTAGAGAAATGCAAGTTAAAACAACTCTGAGGTACCATATCATACCCATAAGACTGGCTAATGTGACACAAAAGGAAAATGATAAATGCTAGAGAATATGTGGGAAAACTGGAACACTAAAACATTGTTGATGGAGTTGTGAACTGACACAACCCTTTCCATAAAGCAATTATAACTATGCCCAAAGGGCTATAAAACTATGCATCCATTTTGATCCAGCAATATTGTTACTAGATATGTATCCCAAAGAGTTCATAAAAAAGGGAGGGAAAAGGACCCACGTGTACAAACATGTTTATAGCAGTTGGTAGTATAGAATTGGAAATTGAAAGAATGGCCATCAACTGGGGAGTAGATGAACAAATTGTGGCTTATGAATGTAACGGAATATTATTGTTCAATAAGAAATGGTGAACAGATGGATTTCAGAAAAAAACCTGGAAAGACTTATATGAACTGATGCTGAATGAAACAAGTAGATCCAGGAGTACATTGTACATAGTGACAGCAACATTGTTTGATGACCAGCTTTGATAGGCTTAGCTCTCCTCCACAATGCAATGATCTGAGACAATTCCAAAAAACTCATGATGGAAAATGCTATTCACATCAAAAGAAAGAGCTATGGAGTCTGAATGCAGATTTAAGAATATTATTTTCTCTTTGGTTGTTGTTGTTTTTTGTTTTATTTTTCTTTCTCATTTTCCCTTTTGTTCTGATTCTTATTTTACAACATGACTTAGTGTGGAAATATTTTAATATGATTGTACAAGTATAACCTATATTGGATTGTATGCCATTCTGGGGGGCAGGGGGAGGAGAAGAAGGGCGAAAATTTTGAACTCAAAATTTTGTAAAAATGAATGTGGAGACTAAAACTAATTAACTAAATACATCCTCCACTATCTCCCCAAAACTGTCCAAGCTCATTTTCATTGCTTCCATAGCACAATCTATCCATCTCATCCTCTGTCATCTTCCTTTCTTTTTGCCTTAATTCTTTCCCAACATCAGAGTCTTCTCCAGTGAGTCCTGTTTTCTAGTTATGAGACCAAAGTATTTGGTCCTCAGCTCCAGTATTTGCCCTTCCAATGAGAAGTCTGAATTTAAGTATTTAATTTAATTCAAATTAAGTATTGACTGATTTGATCTTGCTCTTCAAAGGACTCTTAAAAATTCTTCTCCAGAACCACAATTTTGAAAGTGTCAGATTTGGGGCTCTTGGCTTTCCTTATAATCCAACTATCAAAGCCATACCTTAGTACTAGAAAAAACAATAGCTTTGACTTTGCAGACTTTGTTTGTTTTTAACATGCTGTCCAGACTTGCTTTAGCTTTCTTTCCAAGAAGCATGTTTTAATTTCATGTGTTGCTATCACCATCTGCCATGATCTTTGAGCCCAAGAATATAAAATTTTACTGTTTCCAATTTCCCCCCTTTATTTCCCAGGAAGTAATAGAGCCAGTTGAAATGATCTTAGGTTTTTCTGTTTTGTTTTTTTTTTTGTTTTGTTTTGTTTTTGTTGTCATTATTTTTCAAGAGATAAAGTTAGGGAAATGGATAAGAAAAGGATAACTACATCTGTGATTTCATTGGTATTAGATATTCCCTAGTGAGGAAGCTGAGCCTATACCAATGTAAGCCATCACCTTATCTATGACATAGTCTTAGAGAGTTGTCTAGAGTACTGAAAGGGTAAGTGACTTTTCCAGAATCATATTTCCAGTATGGTTCAGAAGTGGAATTAAACTCCCACACAATATAACTTGGAAAATTAGTCAATTATCAACATCTCAATAACTCAACACTTTCTTAAGCATTGATTACATGTAGCATTATGTTAGGTGCCATGGAAGGAAATAAATACATAAAAATCTCTCTTTGCTTCATAGAGTTTACAGATTCCATGAGGCTATTGAACCCAAGCATTCATTCAAGAACCATTCATTCATAAGCTCTCTACTAGCAAACCATAAATTACATCCACAACTGAATTTTTGCTGCTCGTCAACAAGGTAGGAAATGAGCAGCAGCATTATAGAAGATAATAGTTGAGCATATGAGTCAATCTATTGACATTCCACCCAGATGATTTATTGAGAACTTAATGATCTGGTCTCTCTGGTCTGTGGCTTCAGCATGTTTAGTTTCCTTATTTGAAAGCAGGAAAAGTAGCCTGTAACCTCTAAACTCTGTATTGGTTATATAGGACATCCTGGGAACTTTCTGTGGAAGTTAGACATATGTAATAAGAGATTGTAGCACAACACTGTCCCTCATCTTGTTATCTGGTACAGCAAAAAGCCAAAATATTGGGTGTGGCTTATAAAAATCTCAGTGACATGAAATTAAGAAGATAAATGAATGACTTTAGTTATTGCTTCCTTTTACCTAGCACTAAGCACCAGCATCTTCCAACTAACGTTCTATTGGGCCCTTAGTTCATAAATTCAGAGAAGACACTTTATATGACTGAGGCACTTCTCAAGCAGTCATTAAAAATACCCATTCTGAAAGAAGTATATCTATGAAGCAGAAAAAAACATAGATTATGCAGACAATATCAATACCATAAGAAAAGTGAGACAGGCAGACACCATATTATATCATAAAATGTTTAAATCTCTGGTGGAAAAATGATTTATGGATTGGCAGAATTACACTTCTGCAAATGGCATAAATCAATGGAGAATGACTGGGATTATTTCACTCGCAGTGATGACACGATTCTCAGTTCAGAAGATTCCAGAATTTGGCAGCATGAAAAGAAAAAGATGGGAGGTTCATTGTTTTGTTTTTCACAAAATGTAGTAGAGTGAGAGGATCTCAAGCATTAGAATGAATAGCCATTACTTCCTAATCCAACTTCTTAATGAAAAACAATTCCTGATATGATATATGGGACAAGTATTTATCCCCACACTTAATAGACTTCCAGCTTCCTGAAGCAGAGTAGACCCACTTGAACAGCTCTAATTTTAAGGCAAGGTTTTTTAAAACTATTTTCCCCTCACATGTTGCCTAAATTTTTCTCCTTGTTATTATTAGTCATTGCTACTAGTCATGGCAAATAGTCAATAAACCTTTATTAAGAGCACCTACTATGCTCCAAGCACTCTACTAAGTGGCTGGAATACAAATAAGCAAAAGAAAGCAGTCTTTGCCTTCAAGGACCTTACAGCCTAACAGGGAAAGACAATACACAAAAGAAAGTTGAAAGGGTGGGTCAGAGGCAGGCATTTGGTAGAATCTGGTACAGAGATATGCTGTTTGTGAAGTTGAAACCAGTATAAGTTACTGATGGGATAGAAGAATTACCTGGAAGCTTTCCATAAAGGAAAGCTTTGGGAGGAGTTTACTGCTCTATCCTTCAGTTCTCCCATCACAGGGTAAGGTAACTGAGGGGACTGAGAAGGTATTAAATATCAAAAGCTGAGTCAGTCTGCATGATGAGGAGATGCTTTATCCTAAGGGTGGTATGTTGTTCCTGGAGACAAAGCAGAGTCAATGATGGAAAACAAAAAAGGTCTGCTTTTGGGGACCAAGAATATTGAGTCAAATTCCTCTCCCAGATAATATACACCACATTCAGAGGAGTAAAAAACAAATACAAAAATGAAGGCCCATCTACTCAAAAGCATAAGAAGGGCTGAAGTAGACCATTAATACACATGGGCATATGTTCTTTCCTGGATGCATTGATTTGAGATCTATCAATAGGGTACTAATCCTAAGCATGGAGCAAAGACAGAAAGGGTCTATTCATATCTATAGTCTTCAGCTATTAATAGTCAAGGTATAATGTTTCCTAATGTGGAAAGTTTCAAAGCATATTAGAGCAACTAAATCAAGAATGTTTTCACTTGCTTTAAAAGAGAGAGAGAGAGACAGAGACAGAGACAGAGACAGAAACAGAGAGACAGAAATTATGAATAGTGGGGTAAAGAGCTGTACTGATAGACTATCAGTGGCATTCTCTCTGAGTGCCACGATGTATAAAGTGCTAGCCCTGGAGTCAAAAAGAACTAAGTTCAAATACAAACAGATGCTTACTAGCTTTGTGATTCTGGGAAAGTAGACCGTTTTGCCATACTTCCCTCTAACATGAACAATTCCATGGAATTTCATGGGTTTTCTTTTTAAAGGGTGCATGGAGGTTATTTCACAGCTTGGAGGCTGTGCTTACATAATACCACAACTTGAAGAGGAGAGCAATCAGTCAATCAGGACTGTTTTGCTTACAAGACACCAAAGGACTAGTTGGACTGATTTTCTTTCACTGAGCTTGTATTGACACAAACCAGTCAGAACAAAAGGCCCAGCTGAATTCAGTTACTTCAAAAACAACTGATTTGTATAAAAGCACATTTTTATTTGACTGAATTCAGTTGAGTGATTTGTTGAATTACTTTTTTTTCCTTTTTTTTCTTTTTCCTTTCTTTCCTTTTCTGTTGGTGTTTATGCTACAGGGAGCAACAGCCCAATGAGTTAAGGCAAGAAGAGTCATTTAATGTCAGAAGGAAAGACTGAGGCAATCTCTCAAACTTTCCAGCCTTGTCTAATACTCCTCTCCTCTGTGGACCCTTTGATCCAGTCAAATTGAATTGCTCTCTGCATTCCTCCACCTTGCCCTCTCCCTACAAGCTTTCTTACTTCCCTGTCTTGGCTCAGGCAAAATCTTCTCTACTACTTCATGTTCCCAGTCATCCTTTAAAGCTCAATTTAAATACCTATTCAAGAGAAGTATCATCTTCTCTAAGAAAATGTCCCTAGACCTCCAAGTTCTTAAAAATTGTCTCTCTCAGGATTCATGTAGCACTCTGTTCTATATCTCTTTATATGGGACAGTAAGGTAACACAATGGATAGAGTGTCAGGCCTAGAGTAAAAAAGAACTGAGTTCAAATACAGCAACAGATTCATAATTACATATGTGATCCTGGGCAAGGCATTTAACCTCTGCTTGCCTCAGTTTCTTTATTTGTAAGATGGGGGAAATAATATCAACTGCCTCATAGTATGGTTATAAGAATCACATGGGGGAGACTAGGTGGTGCAGTGAATAGACCGCCGGCCCTGGAGTCAGAAGGACCTGAGTTCGGATCCGACCTCAGACACTTAACCCACACAAACAAAAACCTAGCTGTGTGACCTTGGGCAAGTTACTTAACCCCAATTGCCCTAAAAGGGGCGGCTAGGTGGCGCAGTGAGTAAGAGAGCCGGCCTCGGAGTTGGGATGACCCCAGATCGAATCCGGCCTCAGAAAATGAGCACCCACACACAAATAATGACTAGCCATGTAACCTTGAGCAAGTTACTTAACCCCAATTGCTCAAAAAAAAAAAAAAGAACCACATGTAGTGCTTGAAACATAGTGAGTGCCATATAAATGTTTATTATTATTTTACAATATTATATTTTAACCCTGTAGGTGATTTTAAGCTACATGATGGAAGGGACTTCTCTTATCTAATCTTTTTATTAGATATTAAGTATTTGTAAATAAAGTTTGTTATATAAATTAATGGATATTTGAATGACTTTTTTCTATGAACTTTTTCCATCTATCAGAATGCAAGTTCCTTGCATGTTGAAATTGTTTCTTGTTTCTTTCTTTGTACTTGTATTCAAAGTGCCTAGAACAGTGACTGGCCTCATAGTAGAAGAATTCTGCATTGCTTACTACAGATGCTCAGATTGTTATTTCTAGCTCTTTCGGGGGGAAATGGGTATAGAGATCATCAAATAAGAAAAGGAGAGAGGAGGTTCCTTATAAAGAAAGAACTGATCTGGATTCTCTGTAGTAATAATTTATATGAAAGGAGTAGTGTATAGCAGGGGATTTTGTTAGACACTTGGGCCATATCCTGGTCAATTCAATCAACTCAGAAGAGTCATGCCATTAGATTAATTTTGAACCTGAGGAGTCTGGAATTCCTACATTCTCAAAGTTTCTTTTCTGAATGTGATCATAGTAACCACAGCATAGCTATTCATGTGAAGAACTGGTTATTCCAAAAGAAGAAGTAATGGTAACTAAAGATGAAGAAATTTGTGCAAATTAAATCCTGAGAATGTTTTATTTGTCTGAACCTGCACAAAATAACAGACAGGAGTTTTTCACCCTAATTTATTACAAGCCTTCTAATATGAATAAATTATAGATGAATATGATTCCAAACTTTTTAAAGATTCCTATCTCCATTTTGAAAGATTGGGGTCACCATCACTAATAAATATTACAAATAAACTTAGAAACAAGGAGATAGATAATAAGATTGATAATTGAGGAAATTAAAATTGTATAATGGAAAATAAAACACTTAGGTCTCCCCTTCCCACCCCCACATACCCAATAAAATAATTGTGAGATGCAAAAATTTTAGCAGGAGGTGATAAGCAATTAGCCAAAAAGAAGATAAAAGTATTAGCGAAAAGGGAAGGGGGGGGGGGTGAACTACAAAAGGAAAATGGGCATTTTAAGACAAAACAATTAATTACAAAGAGTTATTCAGAAGCTAGGAGAAAGTTTTAAAATAAAAAAAGGCTCGCATGGAAATTAGCATAACAGTTATGATACGGTTTTCAGCACAGGCTTTGCTGTGGAATAATCAGAAAATTAGAAAAGAGAGCTTACTAACAAGCATATAGAACAGCGATAAGCCTAATGAAGGTTCCAACTTTGGCTCAGAGGCGTGTATTTATGTTGTCTCAGGATATTATTGGTAGTGGAACCTGTCAAGCTGGGATAAAAAAATAAACAGAATGCTCGCGATTCCCTTCACTGGTTAGGTATTTGTTTCAGGACAGATTTGGTTTTGTACGACCCTTGTTTTCATTACCCTTTCATTAAACAGAGCCACTAAATAAATTTTCACTATTTTTCCTGCCTGCTTAATCCCCAGGTTTTCATACAGATAAATCTCATATAATTAGCTGGAGCTTTGGAAAATGGGGCTGCCTGAAGCGCATGAAATGAAGTCTTATATTCTGAAGAAAAAAGATGCAAACTATTGTGGGAATTGAAATAGTTGTCTGGGAATCCCTGTCTAATTCTGTGCTTAGACATACAAAGTTGAGAACTGGAAACTGAGGAAACTACACAGTTAATTAGAATTGAGGGAATTTTGAGTTGCACTTACTTGGATATTAAGACATTTGGTTTGGGGGGGTCTGTATCATCCAGGTAGGTATTTCAACTTGCCATTTCATTTTGGTTTTTTGCCTAGAATAAAAACACTGCTTCAGAAGTTTTCAAAATAATGCCAGACAGCATTATTATCAAATTCTTATTTCTAGCTCTTTCAAAGGGAAAGAGGTATAGAGATCATCAAATAAGAAGAGGAGAGAGGAGGTTCCTTATAAACAAAGAACTGAGATGAAATAGGGAGTACTAGATTTAAAGACAGAAAACACTGGAATTATAATAGTGATCTTGGGTAAGTCATTTTCACTCTATAAATCTCAATTTTCTCATTTGTAAGATGAGGAAAATACTTTCATGACCTCTCCCATATGGTTGTTGTGGGAAAACAGCTTTGTAAATGTTAGCACTGCAAATGTGAGCCATTATATTATTATAGAAGCATTCCATTATTTAGTCCTTTGATAGAATTCCATGTTTTACACATACAGTATGCTACATGAGAATCAGTTTGGAATATTAGATATGGAGTTGACCCTAAAAGCTGTACACAGTCATATGAGTATTTTTATCCATGTTTCACAGATGAGGAAACAGACATTATATGACTTTCAGCCACAAAGCTCCCTCATTTTATTTTTTAATGTTCTATTGTATTTTTTAAAATGTTTCCCAATTTCATTTCAATCTAGTTGGACAACTAGCATGTTTGACACCTCAGATTTTAATATGGGGAGAGTAAGTGACTTGACCAGGTTAACACAGCTTGTATATGTCAAATGTGGCATTTGAACCCAAGTTTCTTGGCTTTGAGATCAGCTATATAGATATTACTTCAACATGCTGTCTCTAATGGCATTATACAGATTTTTAAAAAACATTTCTTCCCCTTATATATGAACAGCTTCTAAGCTGGATCCTGGATAGTGTCTTGGACATTTTTTTAAAAAAACATAATATTTAATATTTTATTTTCCCAAATTAGATGTAAAAAGAATTTTAACATTATTTTTTTAATTTTAAGTTCCAAATTCTCTCCCTCTTTCCCCTCCCCCCATTGAGAAGAAAAGGAATTTGACATAGGTGATACATATGTAGTCATGTGTAACATATTCCCATCTACACCATTTTGTGGGAGAAAACACAGACAAAAAAGAATCTGAAGAAAATAAAGAAAAAGTACCTTCAACCTGCATTCAGGCTCTACCAGTTCTTTTATGAAGGTGGATAGCACCTTTCATCTTAAGTTCTATAGAATTGTTTTGGATCATTGCATTGATGCGAAGAACTGAATTATTCAAAATAGATCATCATACTACATTGCCGTTACTGTTTACAAAGTTTTCCTGATTCTGCTCAGTTCACTTTGTATCATTTCATGTAAGTCTTTCCATGTTTTTCTGAGAGCATCCTGCTCAGCATTTCTTTTTTTTTTAAAGCAATTGGGGTTAAGTAACTTGCTCAAGGTTACACGGCTAGTCATTATTTATGTGTGGATGCTCATTTTCTGAGGCCAGATTCGATCTCGAGTCACCCCAACTCCGAGGCCAGCGCTCTTACTCACTGTGCCACCTAGCCACCCCCTCACCATTTCTTAAAGCTCATATCTTAAATCACAACATATCCAACAACATGTTCAACCATTTCCCAATTGATGTATATCCCTTCAATTTACAATTCTTTTCCACTAGTAAAAGAGGTATTATAACTATTTTTGTGGACATAAGTCCTTTTACTTTCTTTTTTATCTTTTTGGGATACAGACCTAGTAGTGGTATTGCTTAGTCAAAGGGTATGCACAGACTTATAGCACTTTTGATATAGTTCTAAATTGCATTCCAGAATGGTTGAATCAGTATAAAACTTCAAAAGTACATTAGTGTTTTAATTTTCCCACAACTCCTCCAAAATTTCTCATTTTCCTTTTCTGTCATGTTAAACAATATGACATGTGTGAGGTAGTAATTCATATTTGTTTTCATTTGCATTTCTCTCACCAATAGTGATGTAGAGCCTTTTTATATGACTATAAATAGCTTTGATTACTTTGTCTTAAAATTGCCTGCTCATAACCTTTGACCAATTATCAATAGAAGAATGTCTCTTATTTCTACAAATTTGATGTAGTTTTCTATGTGTTTGAGAACTGGTCTTTATCAGAGAAATTCATTTAAATTTTTTTCACAGTAATGATTGCCAACTATGTAATTCCCTACATCTTATTTTTCCCCTATTTATCCTACTCTTTCTCTCCTTTTACATATCCATTCTCAAAAGTGTTTTGCTTCTGACTTTTAACCTCTTTTAACATCTCACAAACTACCCTCCCTTCTATCAGTCCCCCCTTTCCTTCCTTTTTTACTTTCCTTAATGGTAAAATGTATTTCTACACCCAACTGAGTTTGTATATTATTCCCTCTTTGAACCAATTTTGATGAGAATAAAGTTCACATGCTGCCCTCCCTGCTTCCCACATTTTCCCCTCCACTGTAAAATCTCTTTCACGCCGCTTTTATGTCAGATAATTTATTTCATTTTACCTTTCCCTTCCCCCTTCTCCCAATACATCCTTTCTCATCCTTAATTTTATTTTTTAGATAATTATACCTTCATATTCAATTCACACCTCTGCTTTCTAAGTACGCTCCTTCTAACTGCCCAAAAATAAGAAAGCTTAAGAAATTATAAATAAAATTTTCCAATGTAGTAATGTAAGCAGTCTAACCTTATCAAATACCTTATGATTTCTCTTTCCTGTTTACCTTTTTATGCTCCTTTTGCATTTTATGTTGGAAAGCCAGACTTTTTATTCAATTCTAGTTTTTTCATGATGAATGCTTGAAAGTACTCTATTTCATTGAATGTCCATTTTCCTCCAAGAATGATTATACTTAGATTCTTGGTTGTAATCCTTGCTCTTTTGCCCTTTGGAATACCATATTTTAAGCCCTCAGATCCTTTAATGTAGAAGCTGCTCAATCTTGCATTATCCTGAATGCGGCTCAATGATATTTGAATTCTATTATTTATTTATTTGGCTGCTTGAAGCATTTTCTCCTTGATCTGGGAGGTCTAGAATTCAGTTATGATGTTTCTTGGAGTTTTCATTTGGGGACCTCTCTTAGGATATGATAAGTGGATTCTTTCAATTTCTACTTTACAACCTTTGTCTAGAATATTAGGGCAGTTATTCTTGATAATTTATTTTTAAATGATGTCTAGGTTATTTTTTTATGATTTTCAGGTCATTCAATAATTACTAAACTATCTCTCCTGGATCTATTTTATGAGTCACTTATTTTTTCTGAAGAGATATTTCAAATTTTCTTCTATTTTTTCATTCTTTTGATTTTATTTAATTGTTTCTTGTTGTTTCATAAAGTAATTAACTTCCATTTGTCCAATTCTAACATTTAAGGAATAATTTTCTTCAGTGAACTTTCATACCTCCTTTTCCATTTGACCTATTTTACTTTTGAAGGCATTCTTCTCTTCCTAGGATTTTTGTGCCTCTTTTACCATTTTGCCTATTCTGTTTTTTTAAGGTATCTTCTTCATATGTGTATATGTGTGTGTGTGTGTGTGTGTATATATATATATATATGTATGTATATATATATATATATATATATATATATATATATATACATATATATGTATATGTGTGTATGTGTGTGGGGGGGTGTAAGGTATTTTAATAAGAGGAAATACAATGGGTATGCCTAGGTATGTTCTTGAAAGTATCCTTTATTTTGTTCCTCCTAAATAGGATGAAGAATTCCTTGTACACAAAGTAAATTCTTTGGAAGAGTGTGAATTTACTTTGTCCTGGAAGGGTTCTTGCTTCACGTACTTCAGGCACTTACTTAGCTACTGATGCCTATTCTTGAAAAATAATAGGTTCATGGCCAATTCCCTTATTAAGATATGTCCTTGGGCTTGGTTTTTAAAAAATAGACTTAGCTAAAGCTATAGAGAAAGAAAAAGAGGAAGTGTTAGTGTCTAGCACATCTATTCCCTATCCTTTCAATTTCCTTATACCCTATTCCCTTATTAGGGTCCTGCACAGACACATATCAATTCCAGTTAACAATATGCATCAAGTAAAAGACATTACTTGGTACTTGGAATACTAGGAACTTATTTATAGACTGATATAGACAAATGAGTATTAAGAAACTCAGAGTATTGTGGGCATAGGCATGCATACACTGAGATGTAGAATAAGGCCTGAATAACTAGGAAAAAAGGAACTGCTAAGAGATGAAAACAATGATTAGTAAATTCCTAAAAAAAAGACAGGGAATGGATTCAAGCAGGGAGCAGTAGGAGGCAGAACCAAGGATTAATGAAGCACAGAATCACAGACATAGATGCAGAGAGAGAGAGAGAGAGAGAGAGAGAGAGAGAGAGAGAGAGAGAGAGAGATTGAGTCAAGCCTGAACTTTTATTACTTTATTACTTTATTATTCCCTGCTATGGGTCATGTTGACTATGCAGAACATAGAAAAGATCAACTCTCTAATGACTTAGAGTCTTCCTCCCAGACTGCTGGGCCTCATCCTGAAAGTATTATTAAAAGTTTGAAGAAAGTGTATAAATCCCGTGGTATGGTTAAGTCCACCAGAGAAGAGGGATCCTTGACACTTCAAAATTTTTAAGTTCTTTCCCACTTAAATCTATCCCACCATAAATCTATAGACTTGTATAATGAGAACTCATCAGAGGGCAGGCATGTCTGATTTGAGGATGAGATTATGTTAATTAATGTTAGAATGATGCTTAATTATTATTTCCCTTATTTTTTTCTAAGAACAATAATTTTGAGGCTAGAAAGGACAAAACAAAAATTGCTGATACAGACTTGATTTACAAGAAAAAAGGTAGGGATATAATTGCAGAATATCAAGTTACTCTTGTTGAGGTGACATTACAAAATAGGTAACTGAAAGAACTAGCACATTGTTTTGCTGAGCCATGGCTAGTCACCTTTGAAAGATAATGGGGGCCAAGAAATATTCTAAAAAATGAGGGAAGGATAAATGTTCAAATTTTCAAATAAGGGTGTAGGGAAGAAAATAGAATCTCAAAACTATAAGCCAATAATTCTGGGCATAGTTCGAAATTGTATTTGAGAATAGTTGTATTCACCTTTCATTTCTGATACTGGTAAATTTGTACTTTCATTTTTTATATCAAATTGACCAAGTAATAAATGGTATATTTATTTTATTTTTTTTCATAAATCCATCTCCTAGTCTTATTTACTAATTGATTTTTTTGCTTTCAATTGTATTAAGGTCTTATTTGATTCTCAGGATTTCTATTTTGATATTTAATTGGAAATGTTAAATTTGTTGTTTTTTTCTAGTTCATTTTAGTGGTGCACTCAATTCATTGATTTACTCTTTCTATTTTTTATTAATATAAGCATTTAGAGATATAAAGTTTACCCTAAATTTTGTTTTGGTCTAAAAAATTTAGTATGATATTTCATTATTGTCATTATCTTTAATGAAATTAATGATTGTTTCCATGGTGTGTTCTTTGAACTAGTTATTCTTTAGAATTAGATTATCTAATTTCCAATTAATTTTAAATTTATTTTTCTATAGTCCTTTATTGAATTTATTTTTTATTGCATTAGAGTCTTAAAATAGTGCAGTTAATATCTCTGCCTTTCTGCATTGTCTGTGAGGTTTGTATGTCCTGTCCTAATACTGTCAATTTTTGTGAAGGTGTCATAAACAACTGAGAAAAGCTATGGTCCTTTATCTTTCCATGCAATATTCTATAGAGGTCTATCATATAGATGTTTTCTAACATTCCATTCACCTCCTTTACTTATTTTTTATGTATTTTATGATTAGTTTTATGTAGATGTGAGAAGTGTAAATTGTGATTCCCCCCTAGTATAGCTTTATTATTTCCACCTGTAACTCATATAAAGTTTATTTCAAAAATGTGAGTGCTATTTCATTTGGAACATATATGTGCAATGTTCATATTAATTCATTTTCTATGGTAATTTTAGCAAAATTTTGTTTCCCTGATTATCTCTTTTAATGAGGTCTATTTTTGTTTATGCTTTGTCTAAGACAATGATTTCTGTTTTGGCCTTTGGCATAATAGATTCTTCTCCATGCCTTATTTTAATTTTGTGCTACTCTTTCTGTTTTAATTGTGTTTCCTATAAACAACATGCTGGGTTCTATGCAGGAGGGAACCAAGATGGCAGAATAAAAGCAGGGACTTGCTTGAGCTCTCTCCCCAAGCCCCTTCAAATAGCTGCAAAACATGGCTGTAAACAAATTCTAGAGCTTCAGAACCCATAGAATGATGGAGGGAAACAAATATCCAGCCCAAGAAAGCCTGGAGGGTTGACAGGAGGGATCTGTCCTTCTAGGCTGGGAGCAGAGTGTGGTCTGGTATGGGCCACACTGGCAAAGATGGGACCAGAGCAGGCCATCAGGGCAATGGGTCACTGACACCTGTGGCAGGTTCCATACTTCTGAACTCACCAACATCAAAGACAGCAGAGGAGGTCAGCAAGAGAACTCAGTGGGATCTGGATGAAAGAAGTGCATGGTCTAGCACTAGCCCCAGGATGGCAAAAGTGGCAGCGGCAGCAGCACAGCCACTGGAAGCAGAATCCTATCTTGACAATTTTGCAGTTTCAGTTGCAGCTTCAGCTCCTGGCCTGTGAACTGTAGGGGGATCCAACAATCAGACTGGGGGGGGGGGGGTAATTGCTCTTGCTTTAATCTCCCTGGATCTGGATTGCAGTCTGGGGTGGAAGTCTTGGGGTGTGTGTCCAGCTTGCCAGAGTGAATGTGGGCTTCAGGGAGGACACCCAACAAGGACCTCCGACAGTTGAGAAGACCCCAACGTTTGGGATGGAAGCCCCCCTGTATGGTGGCAGAGCCCTACTGTGGCGACAAGCCCAAAAGTCAAAGGAAACAAAGCCTAGGCAAAGGGAACAAAAAAACAGAAAAATTCAACATTAGACTCTTATTTGGGGGGCAAAGAGGATCAAAGCATGGAACAGGAGGAGGGCTGTGAGGTCAGAATTCCTACACCAAAAGCCACAAATGAAAATATGAGAGGGTTACAGGCCATAGAGGACCTTAAGAAGGATTTTAAAAACCAAATAAGAGAAGTGGAGGAAAAATTGGGAAGAGAAATGAGAAGGATGCAGGAAAAGTATGAAATGAGAGTCAACAGCCTGACTGAGGAAAATAACACCTTAAAAAATAGACTAACTCAAATGGCAAAGGAGGCCCAAAAGGGCAATGAGGAGAAGAATGCCTCAAAAAGCCGAATGCGCCAGATGGAAAAAGAATCTCAAAAGCTCACTGAGGAGATTCATTCCACTGGAGCCAATGGAAGCTAGTGACTTTATGAGAAATCAAGATGCTGTTAAACAGATCCAAACAAATGAAAGAATAGAAGGCAATGTGAAATATCTCATGGGAAAAACCACTGACCTGGAAAATAGATCCAGGAAAGATAATTTAAAAGTTATTGGACTACCTGAAAGCCATGATCAAAGAAAGAACCTAGGAATCATCCTTCAAGAAATTCTCAAGGAAAATTGCCCTGATGTTTTAGACACAGAGGGTGAAATAGAGGTTGAAAAAATCCACAAATCACCTCCTGAAAAAGATCCCAAAAAGAAAACTCCTAGGAATATTATAGCCAGGTTCCAGAATTCTCAGATCAAGGAGAAAATACTACAAGCAGCCAGGAAGAAACAATTTCAATATTGTGGAAACACAATCAGAATATCACAGGACCTGGCAACTTCTACACTGAGGGATTGAAGGGCATGGAATATGGTACTCCACAGGGCAAAGGACCTGGGATTAAAACCAAGAATCACCTACCGAGAAAAACTGAGTGTCTTTTTTCAGGGGAAAATATGGTCATTCAGTGGAAGAGAGAACTTTTAAGCATTCTTGAGGAAAAAACCAGAGTTGAATCGAAAATTTGACATTCAGATGCAAGAAGCAAGAGATGCTTGAGAAGGTAAACAGGGAAAAGAAATCAAAAGGAGGTTATCAAAGTTGAAGTATTTACATTCCTACATGGCAAAACAGTAACTGTAACTGATGAAACCTTTCTCAGTATGAAAATAGTTGAAGAAGGTTATATGGGCATATGAATACATATGTGAATGTGTGTATATATGTTTACAGATAAACATGGATAGAGGGCACAGGTTAAGGGGTGATATTAAGAGATGAGAAAGGAATGTGGTGATAGGAGATGGGGAGAGACGGGAGCTATGGTAAACTATCTTATGTAGAAGAGGCAAGGGGAAGTGGTTGCAGGGGAGAGGAAGAACAGGAAGCCAAAAAGGCAAAACCATATTCTCATTGAATTTGGCTCTGGGAGAGAATGACATATATACTTATTGGGATATCTCACCCTTCAGGAAAGTAGGGGTAGGGGGATGAGAGGGGGGATTATGGAGGGGAGGGCATTCTGGGGGTAGGGGAGGTTGGAGGCACCTACTTTTGAAGAGGGACAGGATTAAAATAGGGAATGGACCAGGTTGGGGGGGGTGGGATGGTGGGGGAGGGAAATATAGCCAGCCTTTTATAATACATCTTCTCTGGTGATGTTTTGCATAGCTATACATGTACAACATATACTGAATTGCTTATCTTCCCAGCGGGATTGGGTGACAAGGGAGGAAGGGAATGGATCTGGAATTTGAAGGTTTAAAATTAAATGTTTCAAATCTATATAAGTACTGTTATTAATACTCCTTTGCATGTAATTGGGAGATAAGATGTGCAGGCATTGGGGCACAGAGATTCACCTTGCCCTAATGGAAAATTTGAAGGGGGTATGGGAGAGGATATGGGAGAGAGTAGATTGGATGAGTGGATATCCTGTGGGACTGCTGTTCTGGGGTGCTAGGTGGGGGAAAGTGGGGAAAAATTGTAACTCAAAATCTTATGGAAATGAATGATGTAAACCAGAAGAAGTTAATAAAGCATTTGGAACAAAGGAAATCAGGAATTATAAAACAGAACCAAAAGAAAGAAAAAAAAATCAAGGATAATGTGAAATATCTCATGGGAAAAACAACTGACCTAGAAAACAGTCCCAGGAGAGATAATTTTAAAATTATTGGACTATCTGAAAGCCATGATAAAAAAAAGAGCCTAGAAACTTTCAGAAACTATCAAGGAAAACTACCCCGATAGTCTAAAACCAGAGGGTAAAATAGAAATGGAAAGAATCCACCAACTGCCTCTTGAAAAAGATCCCAAAAGGAAACTCTTGGGAATGTTGTAGTCTAATTCCTGAGTTACCAGGTCAAGAAGAAAATATTGCAAGCAGACAGAAAGAAATAATTTTGATTATTGTGGAAATACAATCAGGATAACACAAAATCTAACAGCTTCTACATGAAGGGATCAGAGGGATTGGAATATGATACTCTGGAGGTCATAGGAAGAGTATTAAAACCAAGAATCACCTTCCCAGCAAAACTGAATATAATACTTCAGGGGTAAAATGGATATTCAATGAAATAGAAGATTTTTGCTGAAAAGAACAGAGCTGAAGAGAAAATTTGACTTCCAAATACAAGAATCAAGAAAAGCATGGAAATTAAACAGGAAAGAGAAATCATAAGGGACTTATTAAACTTGAACTGTTTACATTTCTACATGAAAAGATAATATTTGTAACTCATGAGACCTTTCTCAGTATTAGGGTAATTGGAGGAATGATAGATTACATAGATAGATAGATAGATAGATAGATAGATAGATAGATAGATAGATGGCACAGGGAAATTTGAATATGAAGGGATGATATCTAAAAATAAAATCAAGGGGTGAGAGAGAAATATATTGGGAGAAAGAGAAAGGAGAGATAGAATCAGGTGAATTATCTCACATAAAAGAGGCAAGAAAAAGGTTTCACAATGGAGGGGAAGAGGGGGCAGGTGAAAGGGAATGAGTGAACAATTCTCTTATCAATTTTGGCTTAAGTAGGGAATAGCATGCACACTCGATTGGGTATCTTCCTGTACAGGAAAGTAGGGGAAAAGGGGATTAGAGAGGGGTGATAGAAGGGAGGGCAGATTGGGGGAGGAGGGGTAGTGAAAAGCAAACACTTTTGAAAAGGGACAGGGTCAAAGGGAAAAATAGAACAAGTGGGGGGTGGGATAGGATAAAAAGAAATGTAGTTAATCTTTTATAGCATAGCTATTATAGAAGTGTTTTGCAAAACTACACATGTACAATGAATATTGATTTGCTTTCCTTTTCAATGAGTGTTGGTGGAGAGGGAAGAAAGAAGAGAATTTGCAACTCAATGTTTTAAAAACAAATGTTCAAAAATTGTTTTTACATATAACTAGGAATTAAGATATACAGGTAATAGTATTTAGTAATCTATCTTCCCTATAAGAAAGTAAAGTAGAAAGATATAAGAGGGGGTAGGGTGATAGAAGGGAGGGCAGACTGGGGGAAGGGGTAATCAGAATGCATGCCATCTTGTGGTGGTAGGAGGAAAGAGATGGGGAGAAAATTTGGAATTCAAAATCTTGTGGAAACGAATATTGAAAACTTAAATTAATTAATAAAAACATGTTGGTATTCTGGTTTCTAATCCATTCTTCTAACCTTTACTGTTTCACATGTGAGTTTATATTATTCATAATCTCAATTATGATTGTTATCTGTGTGCTTTCTGTCATCCTATGATCTATTTATTCTTACCTTTTCAAACTCCATTATACTAATCAAAATTCTTTTTTTTGCTTCTGCCCAATGCCTTTCTCAATTTACCCTTTCCCTATCACCCTCCTCCCCCCATTTCTTTAGCCCTTCCCCTTCTACTTCAATAAATTATTTTTTTCCTTTATTACCTAGAGGATCAAACATAAAGTCCTTCGTTTCACATTTCAGGTTCTTTATAAAATGGACTCGTCCTCCTTTTGCAATCTCACACTTTCCTCCTACCCACAGAATTTATGATCCATCAAATCTGATTTACTATTTCTCACTTGTTCTGTTCCAATGTTTCTAATGGTTTTCTTCTTTCTCTCTGAATCTTTGAATCTTTGGCATCCTTTAGTATCCAGTTCAAATCCCACCTTCTATAAGAAATCTTTCATAATCCCTCTAATTATTTGCTTGTCTCCCCCCTCTAAATTTACTTGCGGCCAGGGAATTTTTTTTCTTTTCTTTGTATCTATAATATTTAGCACAGTAGTCAGTACTTAATAATTTCATCCTGACTAACTATACTCAGACAACAAATAGAATCTTCTCTTTAGTTCTAGAAAATGTATTTTGCCAAAGCTGCTGCTAACCCTAAAGCAGTCAGAGAAAGGCACTCAGTTTGGCAAAGAGTCTCTAGTTCATGTCACAGGTTCAAAAATTTGGAAATGGAATAGAAGCTGTCTGGTTCACTCCTCTAATTTAATCAATGGAAAAACTAACCACCTGAAAAATTAGGTGTGTTTTTAAGGTCATATGCAATTAAAGGTTTTTCAAACTTTAGCAATTCTCTTTGAGAGGTATGGTATTCCACCACTAATAATCTTCAAGCAAAGAAGTATTTGCTGTAGATGACATTCTTGTTCACCTGCAGATTGGTTTAGATGGCTGCTGTGAGTCTTTAAAATCGTGAGATTCTGCATTTAATTTTTTTTTCTATAAATAGAGAGATCTCCCTCTTCCCCCAGTGAAAATATCATAAAGCTAATTGGGACTGCTATAGTGTGAAAAGGAGCTAGTATCACTATTTGTTAGGTGACATTTTAATTTTTTGCTGTTTTTAGGGAATTGAATAAAACTGTAATGAATATTTTGTAAGACAATTTTGTTAGCCAACCACATAAGAAAAAACCTTGCCATTTGTTATAGAGACCTACATGTGAGACAAGAAATATATGGTGGTCAAAGAATATGATCATGTAGTTCTCAATTGAAGAAGCCAAAGTTATCAAGAATCATGTAAAAACTGTTATATATCATATAAAATGCAAATTAAAATATTGAGGGACCATCTCATACTTATCACATAGGCAAAAATGATGAAAGATTAAAATGGCAGTTGTTGTAGGGATATTGGGAGGACTGTTATGCTAGTGAACTATTAATAGAGCTGTGAACTGGTCCAAAACTTCAAGGAAGTCATTTGAAACTATACTTAAAGTCACTAAACTATGCATACACTTTGGCCCATATATGCAAAAAAGAGTGTAGTGATACTTTTTGTCATAGTAAATAATGCAAACAAAATAGGTCTCCATCAGTTAAAGAGTGAGTGAAAAAATGTGTTAAAGATTATAACTGGAGCAGTGAGGTAGCACAGTGAATAGAGCACCAATCTTGAAGTCAGGAGGACCTGAGTTCAAATTCGGCCTCACTTGCCATTTAACAAGCTGAGTGTCCTTGGACAAGTCACTTAACCCCAATTGCTTTGACTTCCATCCTCAAAAAAAAAAAAAAAAATAAAGAATGTTATTGATTATTGCTCTGTAAGAGAATCCTGAATATGATGTATTCAAAGGAACCTGGAGAGATTTTTATGAACTGATGCAGAATCAAATAGAGAGACCTAGATCAATAACTTGTATGATGATCACAATAAGGTAAAAGAAAACAACTTTAAAAGATACAGAAAACTCTTATCAATGCAATGACCAGTCAAGAATTCAGAAGATCATTGATGAAATATATCAATCAGCCTCTTCACAAAGATTATGAACTAAAGTTTCAGGAAAAAAAAAAACATTCTTTTTCCAATGTAGCCAATGTGAGGTTTGCTTTTGTTGATCAGGCTTATATGTTACAAGAAAAATTTCTATTTATGTACATGTGGTAAGAAGTTGGGAGGAGAATTAAATCAATACAGGAAAAAAAAGAAAAACTCAGCAAAATATTGAAAAGAACACAGAACAAAACAAAAAGTTTCAAAGGGAACTCACACAAACAGCAGTTTTGTTAGTACTATATTTCATTTAATGCGCACTTAAAGAACTGTAAGTAATAGGTCACAGTTTAACATACTATCTTCCCTTCTCCCTTTTTCTACTAAAATATTCATATTTGTTGAACATTAAGTTCATAATAAAAATGAAATTTAATTTAAAATGAGAATTCTCAGCATATGTGATTATTCCTGATATTTCTCAGTTAACTAAGAGGAAGTAGTATTCTCATCCTTCCTAAGCAGAAAAACAAAAACCTACAGATCTCCCCATTGTTGCTTTTTTTATTTTGGGGGGCGGAGAACAACTTCTGTTAACTCATGACTATAGTTTAGATTTGCATGTTTTTACAAAAGACAAAAATGACAACATATCATCTGAATGATTTTTACATCCAATTTGTTTATATTTATATAGACAAAAAACAGCAGAGTAAAATACTTACTTTTCTATCCCCTGAATGTTAGGATTTATCAAAATATAATGAGCTGAAATGAACATTTAAAATGATCTTCAGGCTATAAGAAAATTTTTACTTGAATTATTTGGAAAAATCATGAAATGATTGCTTTTTCTCACTGATCATGCTGATAGTATTTGAAGAAAACATGATGTTTAAAAACATCCATAGTTAATGCCATCATTTGATTTTCAACCTTTTAAAATCGTTAAATCAATATATTTTCCTGCCTGCTCATCTTCTTTCTTTCCTGTACAAATAAAAGCTGATGGAGAGACATAAGTTATGTTTTTTTCTCCCAAATTTGCTACTAGCATCTTTTATACTGGCAAATTCTATTAACCTTATAGTGTCATTAACATACAGAGTACAATGTATAGCAGATGTCCTTCCTGCCTGGAAAAATTCTCTAACATTTTTTTTTTTGTCTCTTTGAGAATAGACTAGTTATTCCTGAAATACCCTGATCACCAGTGGGGTTTTGCCTGCTGCCTTAACATCTTTATGATGCTAATCCAATATAGCAAAGCACCATTCACGTTTACTTGATAAGTAACTGGATTAAAAACAGTCAATATGAAAGTCCAAGGTATTGATTACATGAGTGACCTAGTCAATTATGTAGATAGAGATTGGTCACTGAGACAAATAGAAAACAAAAATAATTAGACTGGGAAACATTCAATTCAGTAACCACATAGAAATACTATATGACTTTTTCTTTAATATAATAATTTGCTTAAATAATGCAGAAATTACATTTTCGTTCTGAATGGATTTTTCAAAGTGGAGTTGTGTAAGTGGTGCAATATTCCAATAATTTTATTTTAAAATACATATAATTGACACATTTTGTTTTTTCACCATCTCCTCCTCCTATCCCCCATCCTGCAGAGAGCTACTCTTTATAATAAAGAGAAAACGAAATAAATAAAAGTTCTACAAATTTAACTGGTATATCAAAAAAGTCTAATGTTATCTTCAGTATTCCACATACATATTCTATCATATCTACAATGAAGGAAAAGCGGTCCTTCTCATATCCTTTTTTTGAGAGAAAATTGGTCATTTTAATTCTGCAGCTTTCAGTTTTGGTTGTTTTGTTAATGTTCTTTCATTTATGTTGCTGAAGCCACTATGTGCATTATTATCCTGGTTCTGCTTACTTCACTGTGTATCAATTCATATAAATCCCATATTTCTCAGCATTCATATTAATCATCATTTTTATAGCTCAGTATTATTCTATTATATTCATGTTTCACAACTTTTTTTGTTGTTGCTAAGTTCTTTCAATCATGTCTGACTCTTTGTGACCTCATTTGGGATTTTCTTCACAGGAATATTATAGTGGTTTGCCATTCCTTTTCCAGTTCAGTTTACAGATAAGGAAACTGAGGCAAACAAGGTTAAATAATTTGCAAGGTCACAAAAGCAGTAAGTTTCTGAGGCCAGACTTTAAATCAGGAAGAAGAGTCTTCCTGACTCCAGACCTGGCACTCTATTCATTGTGCCACCTAGCTATCCATCAAACTTTAGACACTCTCTATTTTATGAAAGTCAATCATTTTTATTAGTTATGGTCACACTGTTATACCCAAGTATTCAATCCATAAGTGATTTCACAATCAAGGGTATGTAGTTCCCTCCAACAATCTATGGATCATAACTCAGCTATGCTTTAGTAGATAATCCCTGGGGAGTGGTTTGAGGCACATAAAGGTTATATTTCTTGCTTAGATTCACACATCTAGTCAGTGTCAGAGTCAGGATTTGAATGCAGGTCTTCCACGCTCCAGGCCTAGCATTGGATCCACTTTATAATGCTGACCCATAGGTTGAAAAATTTTTGAAATTAACTTTTATTTTTATAGTATGTCATAGGAAAAATTATAGAATGTTATTATAATTATCATTAATCAATTTTATAAAAGCATTTATAAAGCTAGAAAACATAAAGATAGACTATTCTTGGGATCAACCTTTTAAAAGGTTCTTCATTACAAAACTCTTATGAGGCTATTGCTGTTCCATTTACTGCACTCTCCTGAGACTACTGAGCCCCATACTTTCCTTGTCTTTGGAACATCAAGATGTGGACATTCTAAGGGGCTAAATTATGAGCACTTGGGCTCATAGCTAATGAAGGGATAGGCAATAGATGCTACAAAAAAAAGAGAAATTCAAATATAATTGAGTGTCAGAGAAATGTTTTGAAGCCAAGTCTATCCTGCGTCTTAGAGTGGTAGTCTTTCTACTTCCCAACACTCTTGTGAGTCAGAATAAAATTCTTTTTTTTTTTTATTATCCTTACTTACTACTGTATATGCCTTAAAGACAATAGGAAAGCCTTAGCATTTTTCGAAAGGGCTGGTTACTGCCAGAGATTCAGAAATCAGTAACAAAAACATTTTCTTTCCAACTGTATGTTACAGAATGATCATAAGGGTTTGATAATTAATGGGAACCTGTTTCTTTTCCTTTTTTTTCCTTTTCGGTGGATAATTGGGGTTAAGTAATTTGCCTGAGGCCACACGGCTAGGTTGTTTTTTTGTTTGTGTGTGTGTGTTAAGTGTCTGAGGCCAGATCCGAACTCAGGTCCTTCTGACTCTCCAGGGCCGGCACTCTACTCACTGTGTCACCTAGCCGCCCCTTGGGAACCTGTTTCTTTCCCAGTCCCATGGCTTGCTCTTGAAGAATTTCATCACACAGACTTTGAAAGCATTTATTTACATGTGCACAATATTTCCTTCAGATTTTGTTCCTAAGTTCTCCTCTAGAATTTGTATATAATCTTTTTTCTTGGCTCAAATTTCAAATATTAAGAAGTAGTGTTAGGTTGTAGTTCTCATCACATGGAATGTGTTACAGGATAATTCCAGCTTTGGATGTCATACCCCATCATTATGAATTGGAAATAAGATAGTAGCATCTCACTGATGTAAGGCCAAATTCGATATCTGGGAAAAATACAGAAAATTCAAGTGATATCCTCTAACCCAATGGTAAAGCAGGTATAGACACATGTGTGTCTTTATCTATCCTTAGCAAAGGGCACTGTAATCTTACCTTTCAGTACTTATTAGTCCTCTCTGTGGCATATATAGCCTTTGTCTCCTTCACAGGAGTAAAAGTCCTTATGCTCCCTCTCCACCTATTAAATCTTGCTATCATGAAAGAATCTTATAACACATTAATATAAACTATTAATATAAAATATAGAAATAAAAATCTTATAGAACATTAATATGAATATAAGACCAAGCCCCCCCCCCCAACTGTTTCTTAAGTCTGATTGTGAAGTGAATGGCACTGTTTCTTGCTGGGGGCCACTTGGGCATCAGTTAGCAGATAGGATAAGGCCTGTTGAAGTTGAGAAACTCCTAAAACTAGCTTCATTTACTGCCCCTCCCCCCACCCCAATACAACCATATAGGATACTGCTGCAGAATATTATTATATCCTGAGTACATAGAGGCTAGAACTTTATGATTCATTTCTGATCTGAGGAAGGTCTGAGACTTACCCCTAGTGTCTTCATCTTTTACCTTATTCCTAACCCTAGCACACCTCTGTCTCATACTGTTCCAGGACCAAAGTTTACAGTTGGTTGCTGGATCAGCTTGTAAGTATAGTCTCTTGCCTCTGCAAAGACTGTTACTCTACTGAAGCTTGAATAAAATATTCTATTTGTTGTGTAGTTGCTGGGTTTTTTGTTGTTGTTCTTTAAATTCACCATGGCTGGCTAAGATGATAAGGGCAGACTGTGAAAATGCATTTTGCATGTAGTGGCTACAAGTACAGTGGTATTTTCCAAACAAGTGGGGTTTTTTTGTTTTCTTTTTTCTTTTATGATAGAACCTTTACTTAAACATGAATAAAACTAATTAGCAAAATTTTAGAAGAAAAATCTCAAGCAGTGGCTATGTGATACACAATGTGTAATTCGCTAAAGGCCATTAGGCAACATGAAAGAACCATTTGTATATTTCTCAATAAAAATAAGAATGACTTATCAATAAGCCTGGCTTATTTAACTGGCTAACCTATGACCTACTCCGTCCTGTTGAATGTGGGAAAAGTTTAAGCAGAGGTTCTTACAAGTGGCCATCTAGAGTGGTGGTGAAGTTGATAGAGTCCTGAGCCTAGAGTCAGGAAGACCAGACTTCAAATCTGCCCTCACAACTGTGACCTCAAACAAGTGTTTATTTTTTTCATAAGCAAATGTTTAATTTCATTTATCTTAATATTCTTTGCAGTCATTATCAAGTATAAGCTTCCTATGCAATATTCCTAGGGAACACTGAAGTATGTGTCCATGTGTAATTGAAGGGAAGGAGAAGGTCTGAAGACAAAAATAATAATAATAATTCAAGAGGAGTATTGCAGCACTCCTCTTAGCTAAACAAGATGCAGAATAGTCTCTGCTTCATTGTCTATTGAAAAGCCTGACTCATCTCACTCTCGCTCTCGCTCTCTCTCTCGGTATATGTATATATATATATATATATATATATATATATATATATATATATATATATATATATATTTATGTGTATGTCTATATCCCCACATATATATATATATATAAATACATGTTCCAGAGAATACTAAATGACATATAAATTCAAGAACAAAGGAGATCTAAATAAAAGAAAGTAGTAGGATAAATAATAATGAATTGATTCAATTCCTAACTTATAAGTTATTCCTAACTTCTATACACAAATAGCCTACTTCTCCCATGTCTCTAGGAGAGTGCTAATCAACTGCCCATTTAATATTCTGTTTCTCCAACGTTGTGTGAGGGGAATACAATCATAAAATCATAGATTTGTATTTGTAAGAGACATTAGTGGTTATCAAGCCCACTTCCCTCATTTTGTTGATGAGAAATCTGAGGTCCAGAGATGTTGAGTAACTTGCCTAGAATCACACAGCTGTTAAATGTCTGAGGAGGGATTCAAACCCAGGTTTTCCTGATGTCAAGTATTTCATTTTGTTTATTAAACCAGCTTGCCTCAGATTGAACCAACAGGAATAGAAATGAGACTTTGAGTCTGAAATCATTCTACCTAATCAACTTCTACTTCAATCATAGAAGGCTAGACAGTGCTAATTCCTCTCCTGCCTGCGTTTTTACAGCTGGCATCAAGGTCCAGACAAGGATTCTATAGCTGAGGCCATGCCCTCAAAGCAATTGCTTTTTCTTCTCCCACTAACTAGATTTTTGCTCCTTATAGTCCTGCTGACTACATAATATACTTTTGTCAAGCTCTCATAGCTTTAAAATCTCCTATTTTATAAAGCATTCTTAGCAAGAGACTGCATCAAAGGATGTCACCATATTGTAGACTCTTGCAAAATCTTCCAGAAAATGTGGTCCAAAAGTCTGCCACTACTCCTATGACCTCCCTCTATAATAGTGAGCCTTTTTTTGGTCCAAATGCTGTAAGAATTAGAAACCATGAAAACATCTATTATAAGCTAGAAACTTAGCCATATATAACCCATGTTGATTTGGGGGCAGAACTATTGAACTGCTCTGGAGTGTGTCTCTATTAGACCAAAATAGTTAGTCAATTTGATACAAAATGAATAATAATTGTAAATGAATTAATGAAATCTTATTTAAAAATGTTATGTTTGACATGGTAATTATTAAATCTTCAGAAATGTGATTTGATACCTTTAAGAAACCAAGTTGTAAGAAAGATTAGAGCCATAGTAGCTAAAATAGTATTTACTTCTATTTTAGAAAGTCAATTAAAATTCTTAGAGGTAAACTAGGGTTAACCTGAGGAGAAGGTTGAAGAAGAAGTGTTGGCCAAGTTACAAAAAAAGTAGACAATGCTATTTGGAATCTGTGAGTATCTGACGAGCATGAAGAAGTATATCGATAGTATGGTTTTCAGAGTTAGGAGAAATGAAAACTTCAGTTGGTGCTCAATTTCACTCCATCAGAGGGAAGGTAAAGTATAGGAATAAGTCATCTACATTTAAATACCTCACATCCCAGAAACTTCTAAGGGAGGACCAACATAAGTCAAGTGGTAGAAAATAAAATAGGGGAGATTAAGGTAACTAACTTCAATGGAAGAGAAATTAAGAGCAGTTAGTGTTTGAAGAGTAACAAAAGGCTTCAAGGAAGCAATTACCACCTTTCTAGGAAATCATATCTGGGTCAAACAACTAGGTTAAAGCCATTGAATTCATTGGTCAGTTAACAGGGAAGAAAACTGCCTTTTCTAAGTAGAAAGAAGACATTTTCTATCAGGGGAATCAATATATACTGATAAAATATGCATAAAAATGAATACAGAGTAAATTTTGGGAGGAATTCACTAGTAACTGGGAGTGTTAAAAAGATTTAATGTAGAAAGGAACCTTTGACTTAGTCTTTGAATTGAAATTTCCTTCAATAGATTAGAATCCTTGAGACCAGAGACTATATTACTTTTCTACTTTTAATTTCCAGTATTTTGCACACAGTAGGCACTGAATAAATGCATTTTCATCCATTCATTATTTAATAGAGGTAGAAGTCATGATGGAGTTCACTCCTGGCATTGAGGATAGCCTAGGTAAAGGAATAGAGAGGGGAGAGATTTTCATATCTGAAGAAAAGTCAGAATGGTCTAGCCAGATCACAAAGTGAATGAATAAGAGTAAAGTATAATAAGCCTGAAAGGATTTTTTATAGCCTGCTTGTGAAGGACTGTAAGTGCCAAAGAGACAAATTTCCATTTGATCCTAGGAGAATCAGGAAGCCCCTAGATGATATAGAGCAGGTGGGATGGTCAGAAAATCAGTTTAGAAAAATCAGTTTAGCATTTGTGTGGACGATGGATTGGACCCAGCAACAATATACCAATTAAGATAGACTATTGCAATAGTCCAACTGAGAGATGAAGGCCTGAATAAATGTAGTGGCTTTATGCATATAGGAGAGGGTAAAGTAGAGGAATAAAGAAAAGGTTTCATTTAGTAGGGAACTTTGAACTTGATCTTTGAAGGACACCAAGGTTTTTGTTTTTGTTTTTGTTTTCCAATAAAATAAACTCCTCGAGAACAAAGACTTTAAAAAAGTATTCCCAAGTGAACACTAAGTAATTGCATTCCATCCATTCATTATTTAATGGAGATAGAGGTGAGAAGGTAGTATATTCCAGGCATTGAGGAAAGGCTGGGAAAAAGTTGTGAGAGATATTGTAGTGGAATTTTTAAGATGTTGAATTGATTAGATAGTTGTAGGTAGTGAAAATGAACAACTGAGGATCACTCTGGGGTTACAAACTTGGGGGGTTAGAAGGATGGTAGTTCCCTTTAAGAAATACAGAAGTTTGAGGCTATGTTTTGAGTGAAAGATAATGAATTCTGTTTTCAATGTGTTCAGTTTGAGATGACCACGGGACACCAGTTTGAAATGTCCACTGGTGATATGGAACTGTTTTTTAGTAGAGAAACTAGGGTGGGAAAAATGGAATTTGGATTTATCTCTGTAAAAATGAGAATTGAGCCCATGGACACTGATAAATCACCAAAAAAGAGTATAGACAGCCTAAAATATAGCCTTAAGGTATACCTGTTGTTAAGGGGCACAGTTTGAATGTTAATCCAAGCAAGGGCATTGAGAAGGAATGACCCCCCCAAAAAAAAAGCCAATGAAAAACAACAACAAGAACAAAAAAAAAAAAAGAAAACGTGAAGAAATGATATTATGAAAGTCCAGAGATGTGAAAGTATTCAGGAAAGTGATCAATATTAAAAAATGCTTCAGAGGTAAGGAATACATATTGAGGAATTCATCAGATTTAGCAAATAAGAGTGCATTGATATCATTGGAAACATTGGTTTCACCTGAGTGAAAAAGTTGGAAGTCAGAATGCAAAGTCATAAAAATTAGAGGAGATGAAATGAAAGGAAAGTGAGTAGATAGACCTTCCAAGGAGTTTGACTGTGAAAAGAAAGGATATAGGATGACAAGATGAAGGAATGTTTGGGAGAATGAGGATTTTTTAAAGGATCAAGAGCATTAAGGTATATTTGTAAGCATTAGAGAAGGAAACAGCAGAAGGGAAGAAATTAGAGATTAGAGAAAAAAGAATAGATGGTTTTAGGGGCAGTTTGCTGAAAGAGACAGAAGGGAATACATAAGGAGTTATGGGCCTTAAGGAAGAGAAAGGCCACTTCTTCATCAGTGTTTGGAATAAAAGGGAAGAGTGTGTGGTGACAGCAGAAAAGAAGCAGTGACATTCTGTTTTGCTCCCTTTTTTATCCCAGTTCCTATCACAGTACCTTTGGCCTATCAAATCCTAAATAAATGTTTGATGAATGAATGGATGGATGGAGGAATGGAAGAATAAAGGAATGGACAACAAAAAGCTACTAATCTAGTCCCTGGTCACAGACTTTTAAAAATGATGAAAGAATGAAAGACATATGAACTCCTCTCCAGAGATTTAAATTTTTTGTAAGTAAGGAAAATAAACTATTTCCAGTTTTGACATGGTTTAAGTTTCTCTGATGATATTTAGGTTTACCTCAAATATTAACATGTTTTGCAGTGGGGGATGGGGGGGTGGCACATTCAAGTTACCTGATTTGCTAGGAGTTAGAAACATCCATTAGCAACAAAAATACTTCTATGTCTCCACCATGAAATATGACTATATAAATGAAGAGAATACATTCAAGAAAATGATTATGTTAGTAAGTTTGGGTTTGGTTCGAGCTGTGTAGATATATCTTTCTGAGGGGGAGTTCTTTCTAAGAGAATTTTCTTTTGGGCATATGGAATATTATTCAGTGGTGTCTTAATAAGTTGAGCTTATATTTTCCACAGAAAAGTTTCACTTTCTAGGAAATATGTCAAAGTGAAAGAAATGTTGAATCCATTGTAGTGCAGGAAGTATGTTAATAAAGACAGTTAAGACCATCTTACTATTTTGTGACTGTTTCCCCTGAAACTTACAATAAGGATATGCTACTAGGTAAAAATAATTATAAAACTGTTAAGGCAGGAATGTCTAAAGTATGAGATATAATAACATTGAAATATATTTTCTTTTCTTTAGGTTGAATTATAAAGTCATGGTGGGAAACTCTGGACTGATCAGTTGAGGAAAAACATGTCCTCATCATAAGAGGTCAGTTTTCTCTCCTAACACAAATTCATGAACTGCATTTTTGTTCTTTGTGCTATAGTATGAGAATGCTTACATTGAATAATACTCAGGCTAGTGATTATTTATGTTTAGGAGAATTTGGTCTTTCTGGGAGATGCAGACCAGCTCCATGCCTGAATCGTAACCCTAGAGGCAGAAGGGAAAGATCTAGAAGAGTCAGATTGGATGTCCCTCTGAAGATGTCTATGGCTTCCTGGTACTTATGTCAGTTTCAGGAGGTTGGGAGTGGCTTATTGTTTACCTTAGATTCTGGTCAGATTTGAAAGAGACAGGGACAATAAGGTGAAGGACCAAGAGAAGCTAGAACAAGACTTTCATAGAACAGGCCAAGCTCCTACTAAGGTCTGTTTGGATGAGAAAGTTGGAAGACAGTAGATATAAAACACAGAGAAAAAGAAGAGTAAATATCTAGGTGTGACATGATGGTACAGCCTAGGTATACATTTGGTAGTAACTGTAGAAATTGTACCCATTTTTTGCCTCATTTCTTACATAACCTCAAATCATTAAATGGGTGTTGCCTCAGTCAGACTGATACCTGGGCAAGACTTCAGTTTAAAAAAGTCAAGCTCTGCCACTGCATTTGGACACATGTCCAGTTGACCTGATCTTTATTTAGCCACTGGACCCAGAAGGCTCCAAAGGTGAAAGTGAGGCCGGTGACTTTGCACAGCCCTCCCTCATTTAAATCCAACTCACTTGCAAGTCATTGGCATCATCTTTCTCATGTCATGGTCCTCTTCAAGAAAGGACAAACAACAACAACTTAACCATCTATCCCTAATTTACTCCTTTGATTTCTGCAGAAATATACAGGAAACTTCAGAAAAGCAGTCTGTAACATAATTAATCAATTAGCTAATTGATTAATAATTTAATAAATTTGAGAGTATAGTATGGGGCAGCTAGGTGGTATAGTGGGCACTAATCCCCTTGAATTCAAATGTGGCCTCAGACACTTAAATTTTGTATGACCCTAAGCAAGTCATTATTTGCCTCAATTTCTGCATCTTAAATGAGCTGGAGAAGGAAATATTAAATTGCAAGTCACTCCAATATCTCTCCCAAGAAAGATCCAAATGGAGTCATGAAGAGTTGGACACAACTGAAAAAAGAATAGAAAATGTAACTATAGATTATAGCTACCAGGTTGCACTACATTCGGGCTACCATAACCAGGCATTAGCTGCCCTTCCCAGAGGCTCCAGTATCCCTGCTACTTATCAGAAGGGACTAAGTATATGCTTCTTTAGTGTCCTACCACCCTCACCTTCCCAGGTTTCTTGCTGTGCTACTACACTGAAGTTATTTATAGATTTAGGTGGGCAGTCTAGAGGAATACTGCAAAGACTGCTAAAAATCTCTCATCTCTACTCTGAGTCCTCATTTGGCTTCAAGGAAACTATTTCGTTTGTTGCTAGGAGACATAGTGGTTAGATTTCTGGACTTAGAATTAGTAAGACCCGAATTTGAATCCTTTGAAGTCTCAGATGCTTACTGGCTATACAATGGGGGAATTCACAGCCTCTCTGAGCTTCAATTCATAATAATATCTCATAATAATACCTCACAGGTACAGGGATCCAATGAGACCATACACATGATATTATAAAGATATTATTATAATCCTTCCTAAAACAGACAATTGAATCTTGTTGGCCATGTTATTAATTAAAACACCAAGAGAACTGTAAAAGGGTAGTATCAATTAAGTTTAAAATGGTGGCAGCATAAAAAAACAAAACAATGAAAATACGGTCTCTGAATAGAAAACTGCAAAGAAACTGCTTGGTCCAATGACTTCCTCCTTTCCCACACTTATCCCAGATAGTGGGTGGGAAATAATGAGTGGAATTCAGGTTTCAAACTCATATGATCATAGGCTGAGAGCTGGAAGGGTCCTTAAAGAATGTCAATTCCCACACCCTTATTTCATAGATGAAGAAACTAAGACTGAGTAGCAGTGTCTCACTGATGTTCATACAGCTAGAGTAAGTATATTAGGCAGGACATGACTCAGGCCTTCCTAACTTCTGGCCAAAAACATTCTCCACTGTGCCACATAACTACCTCTGAGCCCTTGAACAACACAAGAGGAAAGCTCCTGATTTTAAATCTAGTTCCTGCTCCATCCAATTGCAACGAGTGGTTTCATGGAAACAGCTAATTCCATCCAGTTTTGCTCTGGTGTGCTCAGAAGTTAATCTTCCATCTCCTATTTCCAGTGATGTTGCTTCACGTTGGCTTTAGATCTCCATTGCTTGCCACAGCTCTTTTTATTTATTATTTCCTCAGCACTTTGCACAGCACCTGGCACTTCCTAAGCTCTTAATAAATGTTTATTGAGTTGGGTTGAATTGGAAAAAAAGATAAAGGTAAGGGAGGAGGGTTACGCATTTGAAAATTGTTTAATTAAATTGAGAGAAAGAGAGAAAAAGAAAGGGGAGACAACTAAGTCAATATTCTAGGACCTAGTTATTAGGTGAACTAGAGTGCACTGCAGTTCCCAGTAAGCAATGGTTAATAGCAATCATTTGCATTTAAAGATCTCATCTCTTCCTGAGAATTTTAAATACTTGCAGTTGAGGTTTTCCTATTTGAAAACGTCGGTGCCTCTACAATATCTCATTTGGGAGTATCGGCATGCCCTACACAACATTTGCTTAATGTACTTCATTCTTGAGTCATAGGATAGTAGGAGTCTTACCACCTGTTTCACAATTAATATTGTGTAAATGCCTTGCACTCCTTTGGGAAGATACAGGAGCCATGCAAAATAAGGTGAACATCAGTATAAAGCCCTCTATATTCTAGAATTGGCATCTAAATTCATGGGGTTCTTAGGTTTGAAATAAGTTATGTTATTCAGCATTTCATGTGTGCTCTACTCGGCCAATTGAAAAAAAAAGACACCACCAAAGTATCTTTTTGTCAGTGCTTCCTTGTTTACCAAAAATTCCTGGAAGCCTGACAGTGCCATCTGGTTCCTTATCAAAATTTCACCCCCATGATCACAAGCAACTACTGTTGCCTTTTTTAATTGTAAGGTTGCTTAGAAACATCCCGACTGTATTCACAGGTCACCCTTGCCACTGTGTTTCTCTATAGGGAAGCTTAGCTATGTGCCTCTGTAGAATGGTGAAAAACCTCCAGGGAAATAATGCTTTGTAAAATTCGTGGACAGCTTTATAAAACTACCAAAATAATGATTGTACCACAATATTTCATATGTTGTACATATGCCCTAGGAGGTACTACATGTGTGGCCCAGGTGATTTACAATATCAACATTTTATTTTAAGGAACTGGTCTTCTTCCCTCTCTCCTGTCATCATTAGAGAGTATGTGGCAAGGGGTGGTCAGCTTGGTTATTTTCAAATCAGTTGAAAAATGAAGCAACTGGCTGAGCACAGGATAGCCTCAGGAAGGGGTTAATGGTCTTGATGCCCTTGATTCAACCTCAGAAGATTGAACTGAAAATGAACACTCTCAGAAAGATGGATTTCTCAAATAGCAAATGGACATCATGATACCACTTTTCTAACCAAAGGAACAGAAGAGAACCAGTATTATAATTCTATTACATTCAGTGAAATGTGGAATGGAGTGATTCAAGTATGGCCACTGGATGGCGGACAGAATGTACATCCTGGAATAAAAAAGGTTCTATCTGGGGGAGAAATGGCACTAGCTGTGTTTATACAGTGAAAAGCACCAGAAAACATCATAGCATGTTTTGGTCGCTCTTTACTCCAATAAACGGTTTATCATCAAATGAAATGCTTTAATATTTCAAGAATCCATGAATGTAGGGCACTCCCTTCCCCAAATGAGATCACAACACTGGCACAGATTTAGCAAATGTTCTTCCAGCATTGCCAATAAATTTGAAAACTTGCAGCCAATCTGATGGTGGACCTCTCTTTGCTTAGATGGGCTGATCTTAGATGAAAGACATACAATCTACCCTTGAGGCATTCACAGAGTATGGGCCAGGTGTCTTGGCACTTCCTGAGATGAGCCTTCTACCTGAAAGTGAAAAGGCTCCTCAGGATACCGGTGTGCTGGTAAAGGTTTAACAATCAACTTTCAAAAAATATACCCAGGGCATCCTTTTTAGGTCTAATCTGTATTATTAACGTTTTCTCCATCACATTCTTAAGTCTAAACAATAAACAAAACATTAATTGAAGATCTGATTTGTAGTATGGTATAAATCCTCTCTCTAAAAAGTAATAATCTGCTTTGCAGGAAGTAATTAAGTGCTGCCTCCAACCACCACTTCCTTGGGGACAAGTCATTGTGAAAGTTAAATATACCTTAAGAACATAAATACTTGACCATCTCCTACTTCATTTGAACCTGAATCAGCTGTCTCACTTGTTTCACCTGGAAGATGCTGAAAATGTTAACCTCTATGTAACCCACTCTGCCTGTTTTCCAAAGGGTCTTGACAGTATAGCCTTGAAAACTCATACTGAAAAGAAGAAGCATGAGCTATAGGCAGTGGGTGTCCAGAGGCCTATGACAGTCACAGTATTTACATGTCTGGTATTATTTACTTAGCACCAGCATTATATCAACTGAATATATAGTTAGACAAAGCTGTACAATTTCAGTTCTAGGGTCTTAGGCTCTAAGAAAGAGAAAACACAATGCCAGCATCGGTGGGTAGAGAAGAGCTAAGAAGGTGATTTATCTCAATTACGTTTCTGATTTGGTTTCTCCATCCTCTGTTTCCTTTGGGGATAAGCTTCAAAGAAAGGGCAGGTATCCAGTTTAAGCTGCTTCTTCAACGTAGAACAGCTGACCAAAAAGCCTGCCTGCTGCTGAGAGACAGAGAGGGAATAATTTATTTTATTTTTGTAATTGTCTTGTTTGGCCAGGGAACAAAACATGTTTTCTATTCCTTTGAAAAGAGTTGAAACAAGAGACCTGGTGAAAGGTATCACATGGCCTGCTTATTCAGTATTAAAGGAAGGGGCTTTGGAATGGTTGAGCTCCAGTCCTACTGTTTTAGAATGGCAGGGCTTCTGTGTGTGAGGGTGGTGTAGGAAAGGAGCCTGGGCATCAGAAGACCTAGGCTTGAGCTTAACTTTTGCCTAAATGGCATTGGGTGAGTCTTTTAACCTCTCTGCATTTCTGGTTTTACATCTAGGAAAATAAAGCAATTCTGTTTGCCCTGCCAACCTCACAAGAGCTGTTGTCATAATATAAAGAAATAACACATACGTAGACTATTGTAGCTATAAAGAAAAATAGAGGGGCGGCTAGGTGGCACAGTGAATAGAGCACTGGCTCTGGAGTCAGGAGGACATGAGTTCAAATCTGACCTCAGACACTTAACACAAAAACTAGCTGTGTGACCTTGGACAAGTTTCTTAACCCCAGTGGCCCCTGCAAAAAGTAAAAAGAAAAAAAATGTAAGCTATGGAACTATTAAGTGCCTTGTTTTCTGTTGTTCTCTGTTTGGTGAAGATGTCCATGGTGGCTAATGGCCTTTGGAGCTGGGGTTCTTGAAATCTTTGACTCTTAGGAGGTTGCCCCCTTTCAAAATGGGGGAAAATGAAAATTCAGACTTTAAGCAATATAACTTTACCCATGCAATATCTACCAGTAGTCTTGGCCACCTTGACCTAAAACAGGAGTTCTTAATCTGGAATCCATAGAGAGATTTTAAGAACCCTATAACTTGGATGAGGAAAAAAATTCAGATATTTATTTTCAATGACTTCTAACTTGATTTTAGTATTTCCTTCAATTATTAGAATAGATAAAAAACATTATTCTGAGTTGAGGCCTATCTAGAGAATTCACCAGACTGCCAAAAGTTCTCTCTCTCTCTCTCTCTCTCTCTCTCTCTCTCTCTCTCTCTCTCAAACACACACACACACACACACACACACACACACACACACACACACACAGCTGAGGGAGGTCAGAAATCCACAGAAGTAGACTTATTGTAAAGAAAAACTTATTTTTTTATACTGGATCTCCCTATATCATCCAGGGAGGAAATAAAAAGGCTACTCACTGCCCAACCCCACTACTAGTCATTAAGGAAACCTTTATCAACTCCATTTAAAACCTGGGATGGCTCACCCCTGTTTAGGTACCTTGGTTCTTCACAGTTCTTGGTATTTACCATACTGGAGGTAGATAGATAGATAGATAGATAGATAGATAGATAGATAGAGATATATATGCATACATACATATATATGTGTGTATACACACACACATACATATATATGTGTGTATACACACACACATATACATATACACATATACCCACACATTTTTTGGGAGCTGGGGAGATAATCAGGGTCAAATGACTTGCCCAGGGTCACACAGCTAATAAGTGTGTGAAGCTAGATTTGAACCCAGGGCCTCCTAACTAAAGGTCCAGTGTCTATCCTCTGTACTACCTAGCTGACTTCATATTGGTTTTAGACACAGTACATATACCTAACTGGCTTTAGGCCTAGGTCAAAACTTCAGAATTCAAGTGAAGTACCACCAATCTCATCATCTCCTACTAGAAGCCCTTAAAAACATGTGCCACCATACACTGAACATCAAGGAAATACTTCTTAACAGAAACTCCTAATGCCTAAAGTTATTCAGATATTCAGGTATTCATGTAGAGGCTTGTTGGCAGTATGACCCCGGGTATTCATCTATAGGTATGGACTGGACAAGAAACATTTTTTGAAGTTCCCTGTAATTTTGAGATTCTATGATAATGAGTAGATATTAAGAAATCAGATGCAAAGAGGTCAGTCCAAGCTGGAGTGCACACAAGCAGAACAGTTAGAGCAAACAGTTGAAGGAGTAGGCAAGCCAAGTGTCCAGTGACCTGTAAGATCAAAGCAGATGGTCAGAAACCAAGAAGTTTGAAAAAAAATGGGAAGGGAAAGATCATGACATGGAGAGTCACAGATTGGGAATGAGGGTGAAATCAAGTTCCCCAGCTGAGGCAGCTTATACCTCATTCCCATAGGCACTATTACCTTTCCAGATGAGTTCCTGAAAAGGTCTATCCTGAAGACTTGTAGGGAAAGGCAAGTGGGGACACTTTGGTGGGTGAAGAGTGCAGAGCCAGAAGGTACTAGAAGCCAGTCTTGACAGGAACAAGAAGCTAATTTTCCATATCTTGATCCTTTAGACTACCATACCACCCCCTCCCCCTTTCTACACCATGGTAATACGTTTTAACTTTTTTCCTGCTTTATTCAGATGTCTGCCTCAGCTCCTCACTGTCAGTGTAGACTCAGTCAGCATAATCTTCATAACTTACATTTCTACTGTGTATAATGATGTGACTATAATAGCTCTGTGAAGTAGGGAGTACAGGCTATTTTCTTAGGGGCAGGGAGCATCCAAACATGCAATTTCATTGGAATAAGGAACTCCTAGTAAGGAAGATCTCTCTACTAAAGCAGGTCAGCAACTGTTCTACAAATCATAGTCTTAGAAAATCACTTTCATCTGGGGGCACTGAGAGATTAAGGCACATGCACAGGACAAGTTATACAGGATGTATCAGAAGTTGTTCTCTTCTCTCTAACTCCCAGACCAGTTTCTATCCACTAGCTTACTCGTTACTCCACAGCAATACAGGTCAGGCATTATTCTTTTAGAATTTATAGATAAGGAAACTGAGGCTTACCGAACCAGGGCTCACTGAAATAGAAAGAGTATTGGGTTTGGAATCAGAGGACCTGTTTTCAAAACTGAGTTCAGCAATTTCCCATCTGTATGAACTTGAACAAAGTCTCTCCACCTGGACTAAATGCTTAATTTTTTTTAATCACCCTTCCAGCTCTAAATCTATGATACAGTGGTAAAGTGGCTTATCCTCAGTCACAAGTAGTATAAAATATCAGAGCTATAAAGTTCTGTGTCAGTTATAAAGTGTCGGAGTCAGGATTCAAATTGAATGATCTCCAAATTCAGAGCTCTTTTTATTCTACTAAAGTTTCTACCCTAGTCTACTAACTTCCTTAGCAACTACATTACAAAAAAGAATGTTTTTTAAGTTATACATATATAATGAGTATTATATCATTTGTCTTCTTAATGAATAGGGGAAGGGAAGGAGGGAGAGAATTTAGAGCTGAAAATAAAATTTTAAATATATATGTGTGTATGTAATGTATATATGTAATAGAATTAAAAAAACAAATATATTTGTATATTTAAATTGATATTTATATGTCCAAATTCAGTATATATCCCAAATACATGCATCTATACATATACGCATAGTATATGTGTACATATACATGATATACATTATATATACACATTATACATATGTATGTATAAATATTAGAGGGAAGTCTTGACTCTGGAACCAATCCTGGCTCTGACACAACCTCCCTGGATGTTACTTTCCTTAGCTCTTCACTCACAGCCCCATTCCCTACTATTATTTTTTCCACCTCCTCCCAGCAACCTTTGCACCCTGGAGATACCTCTGTTCTGAATCCCTCTATCTAGTTGGTGAACTGCTTTAGTCATGCACATCTTCACTCCTGTTTCCATTTGTCACACTTCTCTTTCTCCTAGCCAGTAACCTTGCACATGGAGATCATTTTCTCCCCACCTCCCTTTCCAGCTCATTTCTGTGTGTTGTCTTCCAAAATTAAAATGTAATCCTCTTAAGGGCAAAGGCTGTTTTTTGTTTTGTTTTGTTCTGTCTTTTGTTTGTTTTTGTTTTTGCTTGTATTTGCATTCCCAGAGCTTAGCACAGCATCCAGTATATAGTAAGAGATTAATAAATGTTATATCATCTATCCATTGATCCATCTATATAAAATGAATTGATTGGGATAGATAATTTCTGAGGGCCTTTTCATCTCTACGGCTATGATTCAAAAATCCTATGTATTATATGAGGTTTAGTAATGAGATAGTTTAAGCAAATAGTAGATGTGATTAGACTTAAGATAGTAGTAGTACACAGTTTGGTAGACTGACCATAGATAACAGTCTCACGACAATTTATATCCTTCAAAACCAACACTGTTAAAAAGATAATCTCCTTACACACAGAGAAAGAACTTCAAAGTTCTGGTTTCAAGCAATATTAGAGACAACACAATTCTAGCATGCCGCAAGTATTTGCACAGCCCCTTTTAGAGTTTCATGTACTTGGCTCTGACCTCAATCGTGCCTTTGTGTGATCTGACAATCTCCTCTCCTCACTTACCTACATGGGGTGTCATGGAACATTCAGAAATCTTTTCATAAATGAGATTCTTTTTTATCTTGTATTTGCCCCTGATTGCCCAGTGTCCTTACAATCATTTATTCTTTGAAATCCCTTACTTGGGTCAATTACCTCATCTCATCATAGGTATTGTCCTCAACCGGTGACTTATTTCCCTTTCAGGAACTGCCTAGAATCTACTCCTCGAAGTGTTTTGGGTTGACTGATTGTCCCCATTCCTCTTACATATACCACATGGGATCTTTTAATAAATGTAAAATCTGTAATAAAAAAACATAGATTTGAGGAAGTATAAGGTGTACAATTTCTATATCATCCTTTTATTTTTTTATATCATGCTTTTAAAAGAGGGTTTCAAATTGCAATAGGTAGATAAGCTATGTGTTATAGAGAAAAGAGTGCTGAAATTGGTCCTCCAAGCACTTTGTAGACCCTCATGTGCTAAAAAAAAAATGAGTTATTACTTTATGAACCTTTGCATACTAAAATTTTGGAGATGTCAATGTTACCTTATACATTGCAAATCTGCTTTCTGTCATCTGGATAGGAGCAAAGGGTGAAGGGACTATAAAAAACATGACATTGGATCAGGCAACAGTTTAATGTGTCCTAGGAATAATTTCTTTTAGAATCTAGCTATGAATAAGCAGAATAGCAAGTGATTAGAAATCCCTATAAGCAAAGGAGGTTTCTTCAAGCCTCCTCAAAAGACTCATGACCACTGATCTTTTTTTTTTTTTCGGCCACTGATAAATCTTGAAAATATCAGTCCTTGTTTTATAAGTAACTCTGCTTTCAGGAATAACAATACCTCTAGTATTATATGAAGTATGTTTCAGATAGCATGGGATAATGTTAAGAACACTGGACTAAGAGTCTAGTTAGAAGTCCTGTGTTCTAATCTTGGTTCTACTACTGATTCACTGTGTGATCACCTTGGTCCAACATGACCAATCTTTTCCCTCTATTTACATACACAACAAGTTATACAGGTACAAATGTTGGATTGAAATGACCAGTTTTGTGGGCTATTAAATGGTTTTCACTATTTAAAGACTGTCTATAATAGGTTTTATATAATGTATATGTAAATACATATGTGTGTATATATACATAGAAATATAGAAAGTATATCTGTATATCTATATATAGCATATATTTGCATATATATGTGTGTCTGTGTTATATATGTATACATGCATATATGTGTGTATATATATCCATAGACATGCACACATATATGGCAAAAAGAGATCACCATAGTTATCCATCTATATATGCATACACACATATATTTTATACCTACAGGTACGTACATATACACATACACATGCTACACACATATAGATATGTGTATACATACATATGCATATTTATATATGTGTGTGCATGTGTTACTCTATATATGTGTACGTATTTGCTATGTGCTCATGTACACACATATATACATACACACGTGTATATATGTATGTGTTAAATGTATATGACCATCAGGACTATTTACCTTAGATTGAATTATCTAGATAGTTGCCTTTGTATGTGTGAACTTAGCTAAAAAATAATCCCTGATTTGTGATTAAACTCAGCATGTGATTCAAACCCTATTTATACCTCATTCCCCATTCAGTCTTCCTATCCTCATTCACAACTTGGCCTTTCAAATCAATTCAAATTTGACTAATTAGTATATTTTTATCATTCTGTTTAATTTTCTCCTTTGATGATAATTTTCCAGAGGGTCACAGAAGAAAGAGAAGATGACCTTTCAAAGGTCTTGTCCTTATCACATTCCTTGCATGGAAACCTTCTGTGGTATATAATGCCATTTGTTTCTCAAATTAAACCCTTCCCCCCAGCACAGACACTCACAAACACATGCATAAATACAGACACTGCTTCTGATATGCTAATGAACACTGGGGATCCTTTGACCTATTTGAGTAGGGAAAAAAGAACAGTGTAGCATTAGGAAGTTGGTGCTAAAATGGACAATTAATGAAATTATTTTCACATTGGAGTTCTAACTTCATCTGAATATCTTTTCACTCTAATATGACTGCCTCCTGAAATAAAAATTAAAAAGGCTTCTAGGCCTCCCTTTCTCAGGCTGTAAGCTTGAAATCATTATATAAGTAACTCAAAGATAAAAAGGAAGACATATCTTGCTGGACCTCAGCTAAAAGGGTCTAGACAGTGAGCATGTTATGCGTACAGAGGCACAAAGGAACATGGCTTGGGTATAATATGTGCCTTCCCTGTTGTTATTTTCAGTCACTGATCTCTTGAAAATCACCACCTTCCCTTTGATTTAAACCAGCCGTGGAGAACCTGCAGCCTCAAGGTCACTTGTGGCCCTTTAGGTTCTCAAGTGCAGTCCTTTGACTGAATTCAAAGCTCACAGAACAAATTTCCTTAGTGAAAGGATTTGTTTTGTAAAACTTGGACTCAGTCAAAAACCTGCACATGAGGACCTAGAAGGCCACATGTGACCTCAAGGCTACAGGTTCCCCACTCTTAATATAAACTATCATGAGGCAGCTAGGTAGCACAGTGAAGTCAGACCTGAATCCATATACCTGAGTTCAAATTGACCAGACACTTACTAGCTTTGTGACACTGGGCAAGTCCCTTAACTCTGTCAGTCAACTCATCTGTAAAATGAGAAGGAAGTAGCCAACTGCTCCAATATCTCTGCCAAGGAAGCCCCAAATAGGGTCACAAAGGGTCAGAAACAACTAAAACAACTCAACAGTAAGTATCATGATTCTATTACTCACAAATATCTCTTAAGTGCTTCTTAAACTCTTTTTTTGTTCTTACAGAAAAATGTAATCTTGTCTTTATGATCTGGATATTCCAGGCCCACTTTTTCTTCTCCTAAATTATTTAGATAATTGCAAAAGCACTCCCTCTCACTTTTCACAGTGAAAAAATAATAGGACACCTTTTCACACAGTCCCATAAGCATATGAAATGGGGCATAACTTGCAAGACAATTGATTTCTATGAATATGCACCTCCTGCTTTTTGCAAGTTCAAATAAAGTAATTTCTTTTCTTGAGTAAGATATTGCCACTACTTTGCCACAGATTCATTTCTTATTCCAGATGAACATAAGATTATGAACTCCTTGAGGGCAGGGACTATCTTTTGTCTTTTTTTATCCCCAGAATTTACTATAGTGCCAGGCACATAGTCAGTGTTTAATAATATATGTATATGTGTGTATGTGTGTGTATGTATGTATATATACACATAAACACATACAGAGAGAGAGAGTTTATTACTTAGTTGATAAACTACATAAAACATGACATGATGGTGGCTAGGTGGCATATGGTAAATAGAAAACCAGCTCAGGAGTCAGGGGGACTTAAGTTCAAATCTGCCCTCAGACACTTGACACACTTACTATCTGTGTGACCTTGGGTAAGTCACTTAACTGCAATTGCCTTGCCCTCCCCCTCCAAAAAAAAGCAAAAAACAAAAACAAAAACAAACAGACGGGGCAGCTAGGTGGCACAGTGAATACAGCACTGGCCCTGGAGTCAGGAGGACCTGAGTTCAAATCCAATCTCAGACACTTACCACAAAAAAGTAGCCATGTGACCTTGGGCAAGTAATTTAACCCTAATTGCCCCACCTTACCCCTCCAAAAAAAAAAAAAGCAAGATTCTTAAAAAATAAAAAATTAAAAAAAAAACTTGATATGAAAGGGTCAAGGAAGAGATGAGAAAGAAGATATACCTTGTCCAAAAGAGGGGATGTAGGTGCCACTGAGAATAATTCTCTTGAGGAAGGAAGATGTTTGGTGTGTGTTCAAAGTAGAAGAAAGGGAATTCATGCCAGGCTTAGTTACGAAGGATTTCACACTTAGGAAATATACTTTCTCTAAGAGAGTCTTGCTAATCTATGTGGTCAACATCCCATTGCTGAAAAAGGAATGTGTGCATTCTTAGAAACAGGAGCCACTCAGAGTGAGGGTGGGGATAATATACAAAATAAAATAACAGATAAGGTGACATGACTTTGTGATAAGACATTACCCTCTTAGGAAGTCAGGGGTGGTGTTGGAATATAAGATTTGAAACACAAAGTAACTTCTGTCATATGTCCTTATGTATGACAAACATTGCTTCCTTCATGAATTGATATTTCTAAATGATGCATAGCAAATAAGAGAGGCAGAGTCAAGATCTACAAAGACTATAAGGAAAATCAGAGACAGGAGGGAAGTTAGGGCTGTTAATTCAGATGTTTTAACTGTGTAAGAGACACAAAAAGAATGAAGGAAGGACAAATCAGGATAGATTCCATGTGTCAGAAGTAAAATTCAGAATATACTGATAGGAAAGAGAAATGATGAGGAAGACGAAGCAGAAAAGAAAAGCATGGCACAATAATGCAGTAAAATATAATTTCTTTAAACACAACAGAGTTTGCAAGGAGTTTGTGAAAATATTTTATGTGGGGAAAGGGGGACAAAAATAGGGAAAATAAAGATTAAATAAAAATAAGACTATGAAGTGAAAATTTTATTTCATTGGTGCAGATAACTTCTGGATAAAGATACTACCTCTACCAATGAAGGTAGGCATCATGCAACTTGTAGTTATAGAGAATTGCCTAACCATAGACTACTGAGAGGTTAAGCGATTTGCCCAGTCATAGAGCCAGTATGAGAGAACTTAAATTCTTGTCTTTCTATCTCTAAGAGCAGCTCAATGTCCACTGCATTATCCTACTCCTAGAAGACAGAAAAATAAAGGAATTAACTGTTTAAGTAAAAACCCAAGAAATTTGGAAAGGATAGGCAAAGAAGAACACAGCAAGATGAGAGGAACTTTAGAAATAGACTAATGGGAAATATTTTAAGCAAAACTAATCTTAGGGGGAAAGTACTAACTTGTAAAAGATAGAGGATTAAAAAATACTGAAAAATAAATTAAAGAAAATGCAAGTTTAAAAATCATTACTTTGAACGGATTAAGCAATCCAATAAAACAAGACTGACAAAAGAGATAAGAAAATTAAACCTAAGACTCAGTTGTACATATGAAATACTTCTAAAATAACACTCACACACACACACACACACACACACACAGAACCAGAATGAGAATCTAGAACAAAATCTACCATGCTGGGAATTCAAAGAAGTAGAAGTTTTAGTCATGCTATCAGACAAAGGAAAAATAAAAATATACTTTTTCTACCAAAATATCAGTAATACATATATGTATATGATAAACAATTGATAAATATCTTATGGTACCTATTCAGGCACTAGTGACAATGGAACTATGTGAATATCAACAGACATACACAAAAGTCATACCATCTTAAGTACAAAAAAGACAAGTTAGCCAAAGTACGAAAATAGATTGATTTTAAAACAATAACAAGAGATGTTCGTGTTCCTCTCAGATAATGAATATAAAAGAAAGATAAATGAAAAAGAGAATTGAAAAAAATTGGTGTTTAGGGCTAAAACAATTATGGAGTGTTAAGTCATTAAAGACTCTACATATTTCTTAGGACTAAAGACTCTACATATTTCTCAGGCTAAAACAATTGTGGAGTTTTAAGTCATTAAAGACTCTACATATTTCTCAGGACCACAGGATATATCTAATAAGTACAATGATTTAAAGGGGTGGATAGGTGTTGTAGTGAATAGAGCACCAGCCCTGGAGTCAGGAGGACCTGAGTTCAAATCTGGCCTCAGACACTTAATACTTACTAGCCATGTGACCTTGGGGAAGTCACTTAGTCCAAATTGCCCTGCCCTCCTCCCTCCAAAAATTAAAAAAAAAAAAAGTATAATGATTTACTCTTTTTTTTGCTTTTTGGAGGGGCAATTGGGTTAAGTGACTTTCCAAGGGTCACACGGCTAGTTTTTGTGTTAACTGTCTGAGGACTGATTTGAATTCAGGTCCTCCTGACTCCAGGGCCGGTGCTCTATTCACTGTGCCACCTAGCCATTCCAATTTACATTTTTTAAAAGCAGAAATACCTAACATATTTTTAGGTCATGATGCAATAAAAATAATAATTCAGGAAGTACAAGCAAAATATATAGAACTAAAGGTAGTCTTAATAATCAGACAAAAAGCAAACAAAACAAAACAATAATTAAAAGCTGGGAGAGTGTTGATGATGAGACTGCATGTCAAAATTTCTATGATGCAATTAAAAATCATGAGAAAAATAATTACATCTATGGAAACAGTGTTAACAAATTTTTTTAAGAAAGGAAATGATAGAGGATTCTGAGAAGATGGCAGAGTAGGTGAGAAAACGTTCTTGTCTCCAAACTTAGTTGACTGTTGAGCTCTTTGCCAGGGTAGAACTCTGCTTCCAGAGTGGAGAGAGCTGTGTCCCAAATTATTGGGGTTTTCACAAATGTTGTTAGAGGTCTGAGGCAGACACCCTCTCTACAGCCACCACAAGCTCTGGTACACTGGCCACAGACCCCAGGACCACCACCCAAGATGGCAACCCAGATCCTAGCAGGTCAAAGCAAGAATGATTATCCTCAGAATGGTCACATGCTCCCCCTACAACCTGAAGGTCAGGAGCTCAGAAGGCAGCCATGTGGCAGCAACAGTAGCTGCAGCCCCTATGCCTCAGCCACTTCTCTCCCCAGGGTCAGGGTCATGGGCTGCACCATGTTCTTTTGTCACTGTGTTCCAACACTGACCTTTGACTTTCTCTTTGGTGTTTATGTGTTGAGAAGTCTGTAAATCACCACAACTACTGGTGATTCACTCTTCTGAAGCTCTGGCCAGTCTGTGCCACTGTTCCAGACCTCCCCCGGGTCTGGGCTCAAACGGATCACAGGAGACTTCACTGGGTTCCCAGGTTGGTGAGATAGCCCCTTTCTGCTAGTTTACCACACTGCCTTCAGCGGGAGATTTGTTTCTCTCTGTCACTTTGTGGGTTCTATAGCCCTAAAATTTGTTTAGAGTCATATTTTACAGCTATTGGAGGTGGCTGGTGGGGGAGCTTAAGCAGGTTTCTGCTTTAGCTCCACCATCTTGGCTCTGCTGCCCAAAAGCTCATTCTTTTAAAAGATTAAAATTTTAAAAGATTAAATTTTACAGTAAACTTATTCAAAAGAAGATAGAAGAAAATAAAATTACCAAAGATTTTTTAAGAACAATGTGAAATGGCAAAGAAATATGCAGAATTATCAGAGAACTTCTATCTTATCATCGTAAGAAACTCTCAGGAAGCACACACTTTCTACTAATATTCTATACATCATAGTCTAGAGTTATCTGGGTAACTCAAAGGTTAAGTGACTTTTTCAGAGTCTCACAGTCAGTATGTGTTAAAAACAGGACGAGAACACAGGTCTTTCTTATCCTAAGATTCCCCCATCCACTTTAATGAATGACTACCAGAATTTTATGCAGGTGAGAATTAACTATATATATATATATGTGTGTGTGTGTGTGTGTGTGTGTGTGTGTGTGTGTGTGTGTGTGTGTGTGTGTGTGTGTATTTCCCTATTCAATTCCTGGGGACAGCTAGGTGACCCAGTGGATAGAGAGCCAGGCCTGAAGTCAGGAAGACCTGAGTTCAAAACCAGTCTCACATATTTAATATAAATATGACCATGGGCAAGTCACTCAATGCTATTTGCATCATCTGTAAAATGAGCTGGAGAAAGACATGGAAAATAACTCTAGTTCTTTTCAAAGAAAATACCCTAAAGCTGTGGCAAAGAGTTTTGACTGCAAATGCCTGAACAACAACAATATCCAATTCTGAATAAATTTTAATAATTAGTTTATGAACCCTGGAAGAATTTATTAAATGGAAAGACTGAGGCTAGTTTTTACATACACAAAACTTGGAACTGACATAGCTCTGTAAAAGAGTAAGCAGGATGTGCCAAAAACTAAGGGAATGTAATTCTTTTAGACATTTACTACAACCCATGTCTAATAATTCCATCCCATTTCCAGCAATTTGCAGTCATGTAGCACCTATATAATCAGAGGGGTCTTCCATTTGCTTCAGCTTCAGCATATTCACTAAATTGTGATAATGTTCCTATTCTAATCTGCACAGGCACCTCTTTTAAAGGAAAAAGACAAAATAAGACTCTGTTTACTTTATATCTTTGATGCATAATAATCTCATCTGTTATCTTTGTATTTTCTCTCCTTCTAATCAATACTTATAAATTTTTGACAGTCTAAAAGTATTTAGTAAATATTTATTATGTTCCAGACACTGTGCTAAGTGCTTCAGATGCAAAGAAGTCCCTGCTCTCAAGGAACTCACAATCTAATGGGAGATATAACATGTAAACAACTGTGTACAAACAAGCTACATTCAGGATAAGTTATAGATAATAAACATAGGGAAGTCATTAGCATTCAGAGGCACTAGGAAAAGCTTTTCATAGAAGATGAGATTTTAATTGGGACTCGACAGAAACCAAGAAAACCTAGAGACAGTGATGAGGAGACAGGACATTTCAGACATGAGATGCAGCTAGAGAAAATGCCTTAGCTGAGAGATGGAGTGTCTTGTGCAGCAAATAGCAAGACAGCCAGTGTTATCAAATCACAGTGTATATATGTGGGAAAGAGAGAGCAGAAAATGTAAGGTGAGGAAAGTAGAAGAGTGGCAGATTGTGAATGACAAATAAAATAAAATTTTAAAAATGTGTATTTTATCCAAGAGGTGATACCTATCAGTACACATTGAAATTTGTTGAAGGGCGGGAGGGAGGGATGGCAGTGTGAGATGGAGAGTATTGTGCTTTAAATTAATCTGAGGGAGGATGGACTAGAATAGGTAGAGACACGAATTTCCCTAAAGAACACCCCCTCATACTTAAACAAACTGTTTAATAATAATCATGGCTGATTTTAAAAGTAACTTTCCACCTCCCCTTTCTATATTGTTCTCCTGTCCTTTGGTAATAACTCAAAGAAATATAAGTAACTTAAAGAAAATGTGTAGATAGCTAAACAAATATTAACTACCTAAGTCAATGACACAGGAAATCATTTTGGAAATATTGATGTAATTAATGAAGTGTATATTATTATAGTAATTATTGTTGCTATTGTTATTTGCTTTAACATTACATCATTGACTGTTATAAACCTTACAATTTACTAAAACCCTGACTTAGTTACCATACAAATTGCTATATGAGGTTCTTGTCTATGAGTTTTTGAGAGACTTAAATGACCATTCTTAACTTATTTTCTTCCCTTTTTTTGCAAAACCAACACTACCTACCCCTGTTCTTTTTACAGTTTCCCAACACCCATGTATAAAGGGAAAAATACCATCCTCATGACAAATAAGCATAGTCAAGCAAAATTAATACACATATTTGCCATGCATAAAAATGTATTTCTCATTCTGCACCTCAGATTCATCACCTCTTTGTCAGAAGATGAGTGGTACTCTTTATCATTGGCAATGGTCCTCAGCATTCATAATTAGTCATTATCTTGATCAGAGTTCCTAAGCCTTTTCAAGTTATTTGTCTTTATAATATGTTATTACTGTTTGAATTGTTCTCTCAATTTTTCTCACTTTACTACACTTCAGTTTACTTGAGTCTTTTTAATTTTCCCCCTGAAATTGTCCCTTTTTTCATAGCTTATAGTGCAATTTTATTCTATTGCAGTCATCATATAATTTGTTGAGCCACTGCCTATTGATTGACAATCTGTTTCTAACTCTTTAGTAAAGTTAAAATAGCATGTTTTTTTTACATGTAGATAGTTTTCATTTATTTAATCTTTTAGGGATACAGACCTACTTGTGGTATCACTGGGTCAATGGATATGCATAGTTTAGTGACATTTTGGGGCATAGTTCCTAATTAAGACTCATCTACTTAACACCAATACACATATAATGTTGTTACATGACTACTTGGGATATCCTAGTCTCTGAAGAGTTAAGTTTCTGGTCACCCATAATGGAAAGATCAGTGGTGACTATCAATAGGTTATAGCATGTTGCCAAGGAAGAATTATACAAAATAGTACAAAAGAAATTATTTAAAAGGTATAGCAACATAGTTGGGCCAGCCACATTATGTCAGAAAGCATAATAGAGAAATAATCCAACATCACAGTGGAATGTAAAGAGCTCTGAAATTCTTTGTCTTCTTGGATGGGGGATTTTGTGAGAGGACATAGAAAAGAGTAATATAGTAAGAGTAATATTTCTTCATCTCTCCAGTTACTAGTATCTTTCTATACAAGGTTTTGTTGTGTCAGCTTTCTGTGTCTATTGTATATACTTGAACTGTATATGTATATTATCTTTCCTGTCAGAATATAAGTTCTTTGCAGGCAAGGATTGCTTCCCTTTTGTGTTTGTGTCCTGAGAACTTAGCACAGTGTCTGGAATATAGAATGTGCTTACTAAATCCTTGTCAGTTGCTTTGTTTCCTGATTATTAGATCTGTCCAAAAATATAATGACTAGCCACAGTGATGATGAGTTGCCCATTATGAAATATATCTAAATGGAGGTTCAATAACTATTTCTAAGCCAATAAAAGTCTATAATGGATTTTTCTTTAAATCGATAAAAAAAATTACCTAAAGCCATCAGCAACCATTATTTGTAATGGGGATAAGCTAGAAACCTCCCCAGTAAGATGAGGTGTGAAAGGATGCCCACTGTCAACAACATTACTAAATATTTTATTGGAAATCCTAGCAATAGCAATAAGAGAGGAAAAAGAATTAGAAGGAATCAGAATAAGAAATGGCATAATAAAACTATCTCTTAGGCAATATGATGATATACCTGGAATATCCCAAAGACTCAACAAAAAAGTTATTTCAAACAATTAATAATTTAGAAAAATACCAGGATATAAAATACATCCACATAAATCACCAGCATATCATAAACAAAAGAAGAGATAGTAAAATATATGCCATTTAAAATAAATCTAGACAGTATAAAATGCCTGGGAGTACAAATGCAAAAAGACATCCAGGAAGTATATGAACAAAATCATAAAAAATTATACAAATAAAATCAGATTTAAGTAATTAAAGAAACATTAATTGTTCTTGTGTAGGCAGGGTCCTATAATAAAAATTACAAATTTTACCTAAACTAATTTATAAATTTAATGTCATACCAATTTAAATTACTATATCTATATCTATATCTATCTATATCTATCTATCTATCTATCTATCTATCTATCTATCTATATATATATATATATATATACACACACACACACATACACTTTACTAAATTAGAAAAAATAACAAAATTACTTTGGATGAACAAAAAAGTTAAGAATATAAAAGGAACTAATAAAAAAAAAAGAAGGAGGCTTAGCAGTACCTGATCTTAAGCAATATCAAAAGGCTTCAAATATCAAAACTATTTGGTACTGCCTAAGAAACAGAAAGGTAGAGCAGTGGAACAGAGTAGACCTATAATTTTTTCATCAAACAAATATAGTAACCTTGTATTTAAGTTTAAAGGCAAGTTTTGGAGATAATAATTCATTATTTTGTAAAAATTATTAGAAAACCTGGAAAGCAGTCTGGTAGAAATTGAACGGAGACCAATATCTTACATGATTTGCCAAAATAAGATCACAAGGGATACATAACCTAAGTATAAAGTGAGATTTTACAAAAAAAAATTGAAGAACATTGAATATATTACCTATCAGGCTTATGGATAAGTGGAAATTTTATAGATAGATAAATAAAAGACAGAATGGAGTGTGAGATGCAAAATGGATAATTTCAATTACAATACATTTTTTAAAAGTTTTTGTACAAATAAAACAAGTGTAGCCAAGATCAGAAGGAAAGCAGAACAGTGGGGGGGAAATATTGATAGATTTTCAGATAAAGGTCTCATATCTCAAATATGTATAAAGAACTTTGTCTATTCTGTAAAAATATGAATCATTCCCAAATTGATAAATGGTCAAATGATTTGAACAGGCAGTTTTCCAATGAAGAAATCAAAACAATTTATAGTCATATGAAAAACTTCTCTAAATTATTATTGATTAGAGAAATGAAAATTAAAACAACTTTGATATATCAGTTTATACCTATCAGATTGACTAAATGGTTGAAGGGGAAAGCAATAAATGTTAAAAGGGATACAAAGAAAATGGGTCCATGTTGGTAGAATTGTAAATTTATCCAACTATTTTGGAGGGCAATCTGGAATTATGCTTTGGGCATAATCATTATTAAGTGTTATTAAACTGCTTACATCATTTAACCCAGCAATACCATTACTAAAACTGTCTCCCAAGATGATTAGGGATAAAGGAAAGAACCTATATGTTAGAAAGTATTTATAGTAGCTCTCTTTGTGGTGGCAAAGAATGAGAAATTGTGGGGATGGAGGTATGGAGCCAAGATAGTGAAGTAGAAGCACAAACTTGGCATGAGCTCACACTCCAATCACTTCCAATACATATGAAAAAAATTGCTCCAGACAAATATTAGATATACAGAATTCACAAAGAGACAGAGAAAAAGAACTCTCCCACTGAAGGAAGCCTGGAAGGCCATCAGGAAAGGTCTATCAAACTGAGCTAGGAGCCGAGTGCAGTCCCCTGTGAGCTGTGATTCCAGCCCCAGTGTAGCCCCAACAAGTGCCTAGACCTGCTAGAGCAGACATCAGGAGAGTGAATCAGCAGCAGCCATTGCAGTCTCCCAACTTCTCAATCCATAAATGCCAAAGACAAAGGAAAATGTCAGTGTGGATCTCTGTTGGAACAGGAGGGACAGAAGAGGGTGGTCCAGCCCCTGTGAGAGGTGGCAGGGTTGCAGTAGCTGCAGCTGCTGATGCGTGCTTTCTTCAGGGGTTCCTGGCCTGAAGATGTAGGGGAACCAAGCAAAAATTCAGAGGATAATCTCTCTTGCTTTAACCTACTTGGATCTGGATCACAGTTTTGGGTGGTGGTCCTGGGGTGTGTGACCAGTGAGCCAGAGCTTGTGGTGGCTGTAGGGAGGGTACCCTCCAAATAGCTTTGGCAGCCGTGAAAAACCCAGTGATTTGGGACAAAGCTCTCTCTGTTCTGGAAACAGAGTTCTACTGTGGCAAAGAGCTAAAAAGTCAAGTAATCGGCTAGCAAAGTGAGCAAGTAGAGGAAACATAATCAGACAATAGAATCATTTTTGGGTACAAAAAAGATCAAGGCATGGAGTGGGAGAAAGACAATGAAGTCAGTACTACTACATCAAAAGCCTTCAAGAAAAATATGAACTAGTTATAGGCCATGGAGGAGCTCAAGAAAGATTTTGAAAATCAAGTAAGAGAAGTGAAGGAAAAATAGGGGAGAGAAATGAGAACAATGCAAGAAAATCGTGAGAAAAGCTGGTCAACAGCCTGCTAAAGGAGAACAAAAAATACACTGAGGAAAATAACAACTTAACTCAAATGGCAAAATAGGCCCTAAAAGTCAGGAAGGAGAAGAATGCCTTAAAAAGCAAAAATTTCCAGATGGAAAAGGAATTTCAAAAACTCACTGAAGAGAATATCTCCTCCAAAATTAGAATAGAGCAACTGGAAGCTAATGACTTTATGAGAAATCAAGATACCATAAAACAGATCCAAACAAATGAAAAAACAATAGAAGACAATGTGAAATATCTCACTGGAAAAACCATTGACCTGGAAAATAGATGCAGGAGAGATAATCTAAAAATTATTGGACTATTTGAAAGCCATAATCAAAAAAAGAGACAAGACACCATCTTTCAAGAAATTATGAAGCAAAATTTCCCTGATATTCTAGAACCAGAAGGCAAAATAGAAATTGAAAGAATTCACAAACCACCTCTTGAAAAAAAGATTCCAAAAAGAAAACTCCTAGGAATTTTATAGCCAAATTCCAGAGTTCCCAGGTCTAGCAGAAAATACTGCAAGTAGTCAGGAAGAAACAATTTGAGAAACACAATCAAGATAACAAAAGACCTAGCAGCTTCTACATTAAGGGATCAAAGGGCTTGGAATATGATATTCTGGAGGTCAAAGGAGCTGGGACTAAAACCAAGAATCACCTACCCAGCAAAACTGAGTATAATGCTATAGGAAAAAATATGGTCATTCAATGAAATAGAGGATTTTCAAGCATTCTTGATGAAAAAAACAGAGGTGAACAGAAAATTTGACTTTCAAATATAAGAAGCAAGAGAAGCATGAGAATACAAGAAGCAAAAGAAGCATGAGAAGGTAAACAGGAAAAAGAAATCATAAGGAACTTATTAAAGTTGAATTATTTACATTCCTTCCTGGAAAAAAATGATAATTGTAATTGATAAGACTTTTCTCAGTATGAGAATAGTTGAAGGGAATACATATGTATGTATAGGAGGGTGTATGTGTATATAAATATTTATGTGAATGTGGGCGTATGTATGGTCATGTATATATAGACAGAGGGCATAGGATGAGTTGAATGTGATAAAATCAAGATGTGAGAGAGGAATTTATTGGGAGGAGAAAGGGGGAGATAGATTAGGATAAATTTTTTCATATAAAATCTGCAAGAGAAAACTGTTAGAATGGAGGGGAAGAGCAGGAAAGTGAAAGAGAATGGGACACCCTTATTCTCATTGAATTTGGCTTAATGAGGGAATAAAATACACACTCAATTGGGTATCTTACCCTACAGGAAAATAGGGGGGTAGGGAATAAGAGGGGGGATGATAGAAGGGAGGGCAGATTGGGGGAGAGGGTAGTTAGAAGCAAACATTTTTTTTGTGAAAAGTGATAGGGTCAAAGGAGAAAATAAAATAAGTAAAGAGCAGGATACGATGGAGGGATATGTAGTTAGTCTTTTATAATATAATTACTCTGGAAGTGATTTAGGTAACTACACATATACAACCTACATTGAATTGCTTATCTTCCCAGTGGGGGAGTATGAGGAGGAAAGAAAATATGAGCAGAAAGGAAACAAAGTGAGGAGAAAGGAAAAAATCTGGAACAAATGCTTAAAAATGTTGTTGTTGTTGTTGTTGTTTTTTACATGTAACTGGGAAATAAGATATACAGGCACTGGGTTATAGAAATCCATCTTGCCCTACTATAAAGTTATGGGGGGTGGGAATGATGGAGGAGCATTTAAGAGATAACAGATTGGGGAAGGGGTATTCAGTAGGCTTGCTATTTTGGAGTGGGGGTAGGGGCAATATGGGGAGAAAAATTGTAACTCAAAATCTTGTAGAAATGAATGTTGAAAACTAAAAATAAATAAATAAATTTTAAAAGATTTAAAAAAAAAAAGAAATTGTGGGGATGCCCATCAACTGGGGGATGACTGAACAAATTGTGGTATATGATTGTGATGAAATACTACTTACTGTGCTGTAAGAAATTATCTTGGTGATCTTAGAAAATCATAGATAGACTTGCACAAAATAAAATTAAGAGCAAAATGAGCAGAACCAGGAGAATGTTGTATACACTAACAACAACATTGTTATACAAGAATAACATTGAGTGACTAAGTCAGTTTGACTATTATAAATACACAAATTAATGACATGTGAAAATGCTATCTGCATACAGAAAAAGAACTGATGAATAGAAGTATGAATAGAATGGTTTTACACACACACACTTGTGTCTACTGGTAGCTATTTCTGGGATGGGGGGAAAGGAAGAAAAAAGAAAACTTCATGATAACATTATTATATATTTTAAAGGAATAGCAAGTTGTGCATGATAGATTTACAGTTTCACATACAATCATCCTGTTTTGCTATTTTACTATGTTATGGAAATTCTTGTTTTATTTCTTAAGTTTAGAATAAAATAAATAAAAATTTCAGAAGTTTATAAATATGGTATTATTACTAGATTGGAACTCAGATGACATCCTGTTGCTGGTTCTCCATAGCCTTTATCAATTTAGGCATTCAGCACAGTGCCAGTAGTCAGTGCTATGATTCTTTTTATGGGGATTTAATTGAAATGGTCATTCCTCCTAACCAGTGGTACAGTCTTAACTTGTATGCATGCAACACAATGTTCATAGTCACTATCTGAGCTTGCACTCAGTCTGGCAAGTTGAGTTTGAAAAGTGACTACTACATTTCCCTTTCAGCTTCCATGAGTTTCTGGAGCAGAAGCCCTACCAATGTGCTTTTTTTCAATGATTATGAGTACATATCAATTGGTTAATAAGACTTAATTAGCTTTTCAAAAGGGATATTCCCTAAGATAGTATAGTGATAAGACTTATGACATGTCTCCTGGAAACAAAAACAAAAACAAAAAAAAAAGAAAGAAATCTGTGATATATTCTCCCACCAGCCCATACATAGTCCAGGTAAAAGCCAATTCAGGTTTAAAGCACCCATATATAGTGATGGGTTATTTCACAGCTCCTGTTTTATGGAAGCCTTCTTGCTCCTTCAAGAAACTTAACACAGCATGAAACTTTATATTAGATTCCTTACAGGGTTCTCAAACTTCCTTTATATAGTGGGCCTAGTTTGTCTCCAGTTCCCAGTGCAGACCCTGAAGCCAACCACTGCTCTCCTCTAAATGTCATTGGGAAATCCAGAGCTTCAAATCTTCTGAAAGTTAAAGGGTATCCTCTGATGGAGGGATACACAGACTCTTTCTAGTCCTCTCTCCCCACATGTTTTACTCTCAGGGGCTTCGCTAGACTGTTCTCTTCTCTAGCCTACCAAATGCTGTAATTCTGAGTCCCAAACTGAATTGTTATTTTCTAGAAGACCAATGAGATGTGACCAAGTCCAGTCAATCCTAGCACATTTCCTGTTGCACCAGAAGCCAACTGAAGTAACTAACAAGATGCTATGCCCTGATACCTATATCAGGTAAAACTCACTTATTCAACTAATCAGTTTAAGGTATAAGCTATGTGAGGACAAGGTTAAGATATTTACACTGAATCAACCAATCAATCAAAGACATTTCAGTTAGGTGCATCAGGAAATGTGGTCTGATTGGCTGCAGAAATTTGGTCACATCTCATGAGTCTTCTAAAAAATAACAACCCCATTCAACTGAAACTTACTCATACCAAACTAAAAGGAAAGAAAAAAGATACAGTAGCATATTCTGGGTCCTGAGTATTGAAAGACAAATATTAAATAGTCCCTGTCCTCAAGGACCTTATATTATATGGGAATATAAATGTGTCACCTTATTGGAATGTAAAACAGATTACTTTGCTTTATGATTCTACCAATTCTCATGAAGTTAATTATCACATCTATCCACATGACTCTCAGATCTATTTATCTGTCTCTAACCTCTCTCTTGAACTCTGATTTCCTATCTTCAACCATCTATTGTGCATCTTAAATGGAATGTCCCTAAGCCATCTTAATTTCAACATGTCCAAAACTAAACTCCCCTCTTCTTAACTTCTCTATTATTGTTCAACATTCTCCTGGTCACCCAGGCTCACAACTTATGCACTGCCCTGAGCCCTTAACTCTCCCTTACCCTCCTTATCCCATCTATTTTTTTTTAGTGGGGAAGGTAGGGCAATTGGGGTTAAGTGATTTGCGTAAGGTCACACAGCTAGTTTTTTTGTGTGTTAAGTGTCTGAGGCCAAATTTGAACTCAGGTCCTACTGACTCCAGGGCTGGTGCTCTATTCACTGCACCACCTAGCCGCCCCTATGCAATCTATTTCTAAGTCATGTCATTTATATCTTTACAAAAGCTCTTCTATGATTTTCCTTTTATCCTCTGATCCTGTAACCAACCTGGTACTGATCTTCAACACCCCTTTTGGGACTATTGAAAGAGGCTTCTAGTTCATCCAATCTAGTACATCATTTATTATTAAATCACTTTATCTTGGGCCTCATTTATGAGAAGAAAGTTAAATAGTTCTACCTATTGGACTTTTAAGTCCAGGAAATAGACTTAAATAGACAGGGCTGAAATCCAACAAGTACTGATGACAATGCAATGGTACCTCTTTACGCGCATTTGGTAATGGCAAACATACCAAAAGCTTCCGTCAAATCAACCATGAACTTGCAATATATTTGTACATTTATTTATATGAAAATACTTTAGGAAAAGAGAGACAAGAAGAAAGAGAATGCCTTGGCTTGTAAGTGTATTTAATTGGATAATCACTACCATGCCCAAATACTATAAGGCTTTTGGACATGTTATGTCCTGGATTACATTTCCTTGTAATATTGCTCTTTTTTTCTGTTTCTAAAGTGAAAAAGCAATTCCAAAACACATTAGTACACTGCGTCCATGAAAAGTATCCTTAGGTCAGGTTGGCAGGCTTGGCTGGGTGTGGTAGGCTTTTAAAAAGCCCTGGCTCTGGAGTCAGAGAAAGTGAGTTCAAATCTATAATCTATTGCTTATTATTTCTGTGGCCTTATTGAAGTCACTTGATTTCTGTGGGCCAAAGTTTTTTAATCTGGAAAATTATGGTTCCAATTAGAGGGACTTTGAAGGTTCTTCCAGGTCAAGGACTATAATTTTAAAATCAGGAGAAGCACCTTATCTTAGATATTTTTATATCAGGGACTTGGGTTCTGGGGGGATGGTTAGGTTGCGTTGCATGAAAGACATAAAACTCGATGCTTAGCCTTCAGGTACAGCTATCCAAAAATGTAATGGGGAGAGACTACATGCACTGAGACTACATGCACTATTTGGAGGAAAACCTTATATAAATTGGTAATGAAGAGAATCTAATATTGAGTTTCCTAGAACTGTATAATGTTCTTTTATCTGTTATTCTTAACTGAGGGGGAATCTACCAATGAATGGAGAGTTGGAAAGTTGCACCCTTACATAATTTCTGAAAGTTTGGGGGAGTTTTTTGGTATGTGTGTGTATCTGTTTAGTATTTATATTTAGTAATTAACTAAGATCTAATCCCTCCAGACCTAGAACTTGAATTTGAAGGCTAGTTTGTGCCTAGCCTAAGATAGACCTTAAAACCCATTTTTTCCATCCCTAGTACTATTTTGCTACCTTGAAATCCTCAGAAAGCTACTCATTCTGCTTACAGAGATAGAATAGGGATGTTTCAAAGTTAAAGTGACATTAAGTGACTTCAACAATGATGATAAAACTCAATTGACCAGAACTCAATTATTAGAATCTATTAAAAACATAGAGTTGGAAGAGACAGTGATTTTCTAATTCCTCTCTCTTCCCTCCACACACACATACATACACACCCTTCTATACAGTCCCTGACCCTGAGAGTTGATCATCTAGCCTCATCTTGAAAACCTGCAGCGTTAAAAAGTTCAATCCTGCAAAGAATGGATAGTTCTATTGCTCTGAGATGGTTTGTTTACTTGTTTGTTTTATTTTGTTTTAGGGGGTAGAACTGTGATTGTATTATTATTATGAATTCCTGAACCTAAAACTAACCATGATCTTCTGCTAAATATAGATGAGCACTTTCTCTCCTTGAGCAGGGTTCATGGGGTTTCATTAACTTTTTAAAAAATATATTTTGATAAATATTTCAATACAATTGGTTTCCTTTGTAGTTCTATGCATTTTAATTTATGCATTTAAAATATTACTCTGAAAAGGGGTGCATAAACTTCATTATCTTACCAAAGAAATCCATTACATACACATAACACACATACATATACACAAATACACACACAGAAAAGGTTAAGAACCCCTGTCTTTTTTTCTTTTTTCTTTTCTTTTGGAGGAGGGAAGGCAGGGCAATTGGGGTTAAGTGACTTGCCGAAGGTCACATGGCTAGTAAGTGCTAAGCTTCTGAGACAAGATTTGAACTCAGGTCCTCCTGACTCCACGGCCCATGCTCTATTCACTGTCACACCTAGCGGCCCCAAGAACCCCTGTCTTAAAATGTTACTAGGGTCGCTAAGAGACTGAATAACTTTTCTAAGACCAAATCACATGAATAAGCAAGTGAACCTAGACAAAATTGATGTTTCCTCCAACACTTTTTTAATTACATGATTGTAGGCAAGTCAATTAATGTCTTTGAGGCTCTGTTTCCTTACCTGTGGCATAAGGGAGATTGAATAAGCTGGTCTCTAAGATCTCTTTCAGCTTTAGTGCTATGATCCTGTAACTCATTGTATGATTATTGTCAACTTTCTCTTCACCATTTTGTTGACATTTTCATTAACAGTTTCATATCTTTAAAGTCTGGAGATAATACCTATAATGTATATCTCACAGGGTTTTGAGGATCCAACAAAACAATGAATCTAAAGGAATTTTAAAAGCTCCAGATGCTATAAAAATATCAGCTACTATAATCAATACATAAAAAAGCATTTATGAAGTACTTTAATATTTGCAAAGCACTTTTATCTCATTTAATTCTCACAACAACTCTGAAAAGTAGGTGTCATTGTTATCTCCATATGCATCATCATCTTCAAGAACAATGAGCTAAGACACTACAGGAAGCTCAATCATCAAAGAATTCAATTCTCTTCAGTTGTTATCTATAAATAATGGTAGGAAAATATACTGATGTGTTTAGGGATTTTTTAGACCCTTGCAATGAAAATGGCAGAACTAAATGACTAACTTGAAGTTGGTACCAAGATGAATAAGGAGATAATAAAATAATACCTTTTCATCCTTGATAATGTCAAGATCCTTGACTAAGACAAACTATATCCTTAAGTTGCTATTGTCCAATCATTCTCAGTTGTATCTGACTCTCTGTGACCCCATTTGGTGTTTTCTTGGCAAGGATACTGGAGCAGTTTGCCACTTGTTTCCTTTTCCAGATAATTTTACATATGAGGAAACTGAGACAAATGGGATTAAGTGACTTTCCCAGGATCACACACCTAGTAAGTGTCTGAGGCCAAATTTGAACTCAAGAAAATGAGGCTTCCTGATTGCAGGCCAAATATTCTATCCAACTGCACCACCTAGCTCCCCCTATATCCTCAATATGGAAACAAATAAATGAACTTGAAGATATTATTGCTGAGCCACACTCAATGATATTTGTAACATCATGAGAAAGAGGAGAAATATCACTAGATTATAAAGGTCAAATGGTGTTTCAGTTTTCAAATAGGGGAAGATAACTAAATGCTACAGTAAATGCTGAAGACCTAGACCTCAATTATGAGGAAAATTCTAGACTAGGTAGTTATAGAGATGATTGGTGAATATCTAGAAAGAGTAACGGTTATTACAAAGAATCACCATGGCTTCATCAAGAATAGAATAATTCATGCCAGATTAACATTATTTTTTATTTCTGACAGGATTAATTCACTAGAATATGAGATAAATTCTGTACAAATAGTTTACTTAGATTTTAACAATTTTTTTCATAAAATAGCTTATACTATTCTTGAAAAGAATATGAATATAGAAAAAGTGATAATACAGTTAGATGAATTTATAACTAATTGGATGATAGATTCAAAGAGTAGTAAAATCTACTCTTTGAAACCAGTTCTTAATACACCTAATTTACCATATAAAATTTAATTCACCAGTAACAACTAGCTCAGTGTCAGCAGGTTAGGAGGTCTCCAGTAGAGTATTCCTATGGAATGTGTGCTTTGACCTATGTTGTGTGACATTATGTCAGTGATTTAGAGGAAGTCATGGTTTATGTACTCATCAACTGTGCAAATGCCACCAAGCTGAGATGGACAACTAATATAAAAGAAGCAACTCTGAGTCTTGATGTGCTAGAGAATTGGACTGAAAATTTTAGATGATATTCAGAAAGGGATAAATATAAAATGGTACACTTATGTTCAAAAGTCAACTTTATAAATGTAATATTAGGAAAAAAACATTATTGGATGTTAGTGTACCAAAAGGGGGGGGGGCAGGAGGGAGGAGAGACAGACAGACAGAAAGAAAGAGACAGAGACAGAGAGAGGGAGAGAGAGGGAGGGAAGGAGGGAGAGGGAGAAAGAGAGAGAGAGAGAGAGAGAGAGAGAGAGAGAGAGAGAGAGAGAGAGAGAGAGAATCTAGGAATTTTAGTGATAGTGAACCAAAGTCTTGGGCTGCATTGAGAGACTCAGAACTTTCAGGAATATAGAAGTGATAGTCCCTCAGTTGTCTCCCATCATCAGCCCTCATCTGTAGACTTGTATTCTGATCTGGGCAGCACAGATTAAGAATAACATTGATAAATGGGAGGATGTCCAAAAAAAGCCAACTAAAATGCAAGTAACCTTTAGTACATGTTATAACATTTGAGGATCAGAATGAAAAACAAAACAAAATAACAGGGAAAATTTGGCCTAGGAAAGAGATAAAAGACAGGAGAGATTTCCAGGACTGGAGCCAAGGTGGTGGAATAGAAGAAGCCCTCAGTTGACCTCTCTCAAAACTCAAAGCTCCAAACAACTTTGTAAAAAGTAGCTCAAAATGATTTCTGGAATGGCAGAATCAACAAAAGAACATAGTAAGAAATTCTTCCAGCCCAGGAAAGCTTAAAATATGGAAAGAGAGATTTATGACAAAACAATGGAAGTTTTCCAGGAGGTCATATGGATTTCACATATTAACTTCTCTGTTGCTATGATGGATTCAGTTTCCTGGTGTTGGGATTTGGTTTTCTGGTGTCTGAATGAATGTTTTGCTTCTGTCTTCTATAAGAGAGTCTGTTATATTTTGTGATTGAGAACTATGCCAGCATTTATAATTGTCATTGGTGCTGTGAATATTGTGTTGGTGTTACAGGGAGGGGGGAGGTCACTATATATTTATAGCTATAGAGAAACACATCCAAACCTTTTTGTGACCTTCTGGGGAAAGTTTAGGGAGAGGGGAAAAAGAACAAAGTAAAAAAGAATATAGCAGAGAACAAAAGAAAACTCACAAGAAAGCAAACATGGACTATTTTCAACATGATTATTTATCATGCAGGTTTTCTTGAAATGAAATTTATTGTTACATATTTTGAATCCTTTCTTATGTTCTGCTATGCACACAGAAAGTATAAACATGAAAAAAGAATATTTAAAGGTGAAGGAAAAAAATCACTTTGGCATCTCTTTGGAGGATGTATTGGAGTGATGAGAAACTTGAATCAACGAGAGAAATTTGAAGTCCATGGCAATAGTCCAGATCAGAAATGAAGAGGCCTTGAATTGGCCATGGTGACCCTCTTTATATATAGAATACTTATATGAGATATATTGAAAAGGTTTAGTAAACAATTGGATGTGTAGGTTGAATGAAAGTGAGGAATTGAAGAAAATACTGAGGTTGCAAACCAAAAAGACTTAGAAAATTATGAAATAGGCTTGTTAAAAGAGAAAGCCACAGTCTTAGTTGTCTTATTATTTTATCCAACTCTTGGTACATTGACTTTCACATATAAATATGGTACATGTTGAATTGTATTACCACAGTGATCCTTCTAATGACTCCATACTAGAGTGCTGAGATTGGTTGGAGTTAGGGAGACTTTGTTAAATCTGACACTTACTTGCTATGATACCAGAAGAAAGTTGCTTAATCTTTTGGCCTCAGAAAACTCTCTCAGAACATGTGACAGATTGCTTGTGACGCATTACATCACTGGAAGGTTCTCACACATAGAAGAAATCACAGATTTTTGATGAAGTAACTACTGTGTTGGATATATACTAAGGTACTGGCAATACAAAAATTAAAAGTATAAAGACATCCCTTCATTCAATATGCTTACTCACTAGTCAAAGAGATATTTTTTTTAATGCACACACATTCTACCTGATGAATAAGAAACCTATCATATTTTTTGGAGTATGTTACATAGTCACTGTATACTTTCTTTATTTTTCTTTTTTTTTTTTAATTTGATTTTTTATTTTTATTTTTTTTAAACAAATGCTTTATTAACTTCTGGTTTACATCATTCATTTCCGTCAGATTTTGAATTACAATTTTTCCCCATTTTCCCCTACCCACCACCCCAGAATAGCAGTCCCACAAGATATCCCCTGATCCAATCTGCTCTCTCCCATATCTTTTCCCATACCCCCTTCGACTTTACCATTAAGGTAAGGGGAATTTCTGTGCCACAATGCCTGCACATCTTATCTCCCAATTACATGCAAAATAGTATTAATAATAGTATTTATATATTTGAAACATTTAACTTTAAAACTTCAAATTTCAGATCCATTCCCTTCCTCCCTTGTCACCCACTCCCTCAGGGAAGATAAGCAATTCAGTATGTGTTGTGCATGTATAGCTATGCAAAACATCACCATAGTAGATATATTGTAAAAGACTGCTTTTATTTCCCTCCCACCCATCCCACCACCCACCTGGTCCATTCCCTACTTTGATCCTGTCCCTCTTCGAAAGTATGTGCTTCCAACCACCTCTCCCCCCAAAATGCCCTCCCCTCCATCATCACCCCTCTCATCCCTCTTCCCTCTACTTTCCTGCAGGGTGAGATATCCCGTTTAGTATGTATGTCATTCTCTCCCTAAGCCAAATTCAATGAGAATATGGTTTTGCCTTTTTGCCTTCCTGTTCTTCCCCTCCCCTGCAACCACTTCCCCTTGCCTCTTTTAAATGAGATAGTTTACCCTACTTTGTCTCTCCCCATCTCATCTTGCCACATTCCTCTCTCACCACTTAACTTCACCCCTTAAGTATCATCCCATCCCACCAAATTCAACCTGTGCCCTCTATCCATGTATACCTGTAAACATATATACACACATTCACATATGTATCCATATATGCCCATATCCCCTTCTTCAATTATTTTCATACTGAGAAAGGTTTCATCAATCACAGTTATTGTTTTTCCATGTAGGAATGTAAATAGTCCAACTTTGATAAGTTCCTTTTGATTTCTTTTCCTTGATTACCTTCTCAAGCATCTCTTGCTTCTTGTATCTGAATGTCAAATTTTCTATTCAACTCTGGTTTTTTCCTCAAGAATGCTTGGAAGTCCTCTATTCCACTGAATGATCATATTTTCCCCTGAAACAAAATACTCAGTTTTGCTGGGTATGTGATTCTTGGTTTTAATCCCAGGTCTTTTGCCCTCTGGAATATCATATTCCATGCCCTTCGATCCCTCAGTGTAGAAGCTGCCAGGTCCTGTTCTATTGTGATTGTGTTTCCACAATATTGAAATTGTTTCTTCCTGGCTGCTTATAGTATTTTCTCCTTGATCTGGGAATTCTGGAACCTGGCTATAATATTCCTGGGAGTTTTCTTTTTTTTTTTTCATCAGTACCAAGTCACTTTATTGGGATGTAAATGGTGGTAGTTTTTTGGTACAGATTATGAAAAGGTCAGATAACCAAAATATGCATGCACTGACAGTAAGAGTAGCGCCCACAGTTCTCAGGTGTGGGGGAAGCCAGGTTTAGCATAGCTCTCATTGTCACTGTCTCCAAGGGTGTTCTTTTCAAACAGATATTCTGCCATGCCAGAATCAGGGCCCCCATCTTGAGCAGTTTGGTTACATGATCACCCAGCTGTTTGATGGACTTGACCTGTTCATCCAGGTAGTGGGTTTCGATGAAATCACATAAATGGGGGTCATTCTTGTCAGTTGCCAGTTTGTGCAATTCCAGTAATGACTGATTGACATTTTTTTCCAAGTGCAGAGCACACTCCATTGCATTCAGCCTGCTCTCCCGGTCATCGTGATTGGGTTTCTTGATGTCCTGCAGGAAGATGCAGCCACCGCACTGGTTCTGCAGCTTCACCAGCTTCTTGGCATGCTCGCACTTCTAGTGTGACTGGTGCAGGAAGTACTTGGTGAAGGTATTGAGCACCTGTCCTTCCAGTCAAAGTAGTAGGACATGGCCAGGTAGACATAGGAGGCATAGAGCTCCAAGTTGATCTGCCAATTGATGGCAGCCTCTGAATCCTGGTGGTAGTTCTGCCACACCTGAGAGGGGGATGAGGTGGTCATGGCGTAGGCGCAAGAGGTGGCAGTGGCTGCAGTGGAGGCTGGGGCGGCAGTGGCGATGGCCGAGGCGGCTGAGCTGGCAGCTGCTGCTCGAGGGTAGGACAGAAAAAGTGTTGGTAAGTGGAGGTGAAGGTGGAGAGGTGGCTAAGGGTGGCACCAGACAGGAATCAAGCAGCAGGTTCCGTTCAAGCACTGTTGAAGCAGGAAACCACAGTGACTCCCCTTCCCTGTGCTTCTGGCTGCGAGTTTTCTTTTAAGGATCTTTTTCAGGAGGTGATCTGTGGATTCTTTCAACCTCTATTTTCCCCGCTGGGTTTAAAACATCAGGGCAATTTTCCTTGAGAATTTCTTGAAGGATGATTTCTAGGTTCTTTCTTTGATCATGGTTTTCAGGTAGTCCAATAATTTTTAAATGATCTCTCCTGGATCTATTTTCCGGGTCAGTGGTTTTTCCCATGAGATGTTTCACATTGCCTTCTATTCTTTCATTTGTTTGGATCTATTTAACAGCATCTTGATTTCTCATAAAATCACTAGCTTCCATTTGCTCCAGTCTAACTCTGAAGGAATGAATCTCCTCAGTGAGCTTTTGAGATTCTTTTTCCATCTGGCAAATTTGGCTTTTTAAAGCATTCTTCTCTTCATTGCCCTTTTGAGCCTTCTTTGCCATTTGAGTTAGTCTATTTTAAGGTGTTATTTTCCTCAGTCAGGCTGTTGACTCTCATTTCATACTTTTCCTGCATCCTTCTCATTTCTCTTCCCAATTTTTCCTCCACTTCTCTTATTTGGTTTTTTAAATCCTTCTTAAGGTCCTCTATGGCCTGTAACCTGCTCATATTTTCATTTGGGGCTTTTGGTGCAGTATTTCTGACCTCACAGTCTTCCTCCTTTTTCATGCTTTGGTCCTCTTTGCCCCCCAAAATAGGAGTCTAATGTTGCATTTTTCTGTTTATTTTGTTTCCTTTGCCTAGGCATGTTGCCACTTAATTACTTGACTTTTGGGCTTGTTGCCACAGTAGGACTCTGCCACCAGATAGGGGAGCTTTGTAATGGAAATGCAAATTTAAAGATCTTCCCTGCCCCTAGCTTAAGTGCACCTGGAGCTTTTGGTGGGAGGCTTGTTTTTCAGGAAAGCCCACACCTTGATACTTTGTGATTGAGCAGTGGGACAAGAAGTTGTTACAATCTCTGAGCCAGGAGAAGGCTATATAAACCCTGAGGAGAGGCTTTGCTTTGGGGCTCTCTTTGAGAAGTGTTGTGTGATTTGACCAGATGAGACTCTGGGAAGCCGTTGTTGAGAGCCCCCCGGCTTTGAAAACCCAGATGTTGATGCTTCCCTCTCTGGTAACTGTGATTTTGGTATTGATAATGGTTGGACAGCTTGGCAGCTTGTTTGATCTGTCTGTATACTCTGAAGTTCAAGGTATTGAACTTTTCCCCCTGAACTAGGTAATATACGTTTGTTTGATTAAAGTAAGCTTGTTAACTGATTTTGAGTTGCTTTCCTTTACAAAAGCAGATCTAAGAACCTGTGTTGGCAGCCACCCTGGGGATATTGGGGTGCTTGCTGCTACAAGCTTCCATCCCAAAAGTTGGGGCCTTCACAGCTTCCGGAGGTTTTAGTTGGGTGGCCTCTGTGAGGCCTCCATATGGTCTGGCAAGCTGGATACCCACCCCAAGACCTCTACCCCAGACTGCAATCCAGATCCAGGGAGGTTAAAGCAAGAGTGATTAACCCCCAGACTGATCCCTAGATCTCCCTACAGTTCACAGGCCAGGAGCCAAAGCTGCAACTGGAGCTGCAAAATGTCATCTGTTCCTGTGTCTCCTTAGCTACTTCTCACCCCAGGGGAAGAAGCCAATGCGTTCTCCAAATACTGGTCTGAAAGTCCATAGGGTACTAACCTCTCACTTTGTCCTAAGCATGTCTGTGTTGATAATTCTGGAATCACCACAGCTGCTGGTGTTCTGGGGTCCCTCCAGACTGCTGCTGTCCATGCCACCCTGGGGCTAAAACCTCAGCTCATATGGGCCTGGGCTCAGCTCCCAGAGTGCTGCACAGGCCATTCCCTGCAGGGCTGCTAGGCTGTCCTCAGCAGGTTAGCTTCTCTGTGTCCTTCTGTGGGTACTAGAACTCCCGAAGTTATTCAGAGTCCTTTTTTACATGATTTTTATGTGATGTTGGAGAGAGCCCCTTGGAAGTGCTGCTTCTACTCCTCCATCTTGGCTCTGCTCCCCCACACTGTATACTTTATGAAGGGTTTCTCCCAAAAAAAATGTCCTCAATTAATATTATAGAAATTTTGTAGAGACCTGTTTTGACTTCTGGGAGCCAAAATGACAGTGTAAGCAGTAAGTTGCTTTCAACTTTCCTTATTTACCTTGAAAAACTTGAAAAATGGGGGGGAGGGAAGTAAAGGAAATTTGAAAATCAAGGGACTATGGAATTGAAGCTTGTTAACTGAAAGTAAACTATTAAACTAATAAATAAATAAATGAACAAATAAATTAATAAATAAATAAAAGGAAACACACACACACACACACACACACACACACACACACACACACAAGAAAAACTTGAAAAATACTACCACAGGAAAATACTGGAACAATGAAACCCAAAGAAAAATGGGGTGCACCATTCTTTTAGCTTGGGATACTAGGGGTATTAATCGGAAAGTTCCTCTTGCTGTGGCTGAAGGGGACCAGTACAGGATGGGAGATATCCCAGCAAGCCAGCAGTAAGATCTACTTCAGCAAACCTGTGAGAGATCCTAAGCTCCAGGGTGGCAGTACAGACAAACACCAACACCAGGAACCCAGCATGCCAGGGGAACTGGCAGACACCAGCACAGAGAACCACCACATGCATGGGCAGACAGGCTTCCACTAACAACTGAACCTACCCATGCTCTAGCACAGCCTCAGGTGAGGTAACCTCCAATCACCAGATCACTCCCATCCCCACTCCCACTCTGTGAGCTTCAGTGTAACCCCAAGGAAATGCAAAAAACCCCACCTGGCCTCCACACTCACTAGCCACCTCCACCAGCTCCAGCTCAGCACCAAGTAACCTATTAGAATCTGACAGACTCCTGATGGCAACACCTGAGGCCCCAACAGACAAAACCAATAACCAGGTCCTTAGTACCTAACACAAGAAGCTTAGGACAGTACTCCCTGTGCCCCGAAGCAGAGATCATCTTTAAAAGTTAGAAAAAAGGCCAACACCACAAACAAACAAAAAAAAGCAGCAATGGAAAATAATGACCAGAGAGAATTATATATGGTGACAGGGAAGTTCAAAATATAAATTCAGGATATGAAGAGAGGAAGACACACAGATGAATATATATGATTCAAAACTGAGCGTAATTTGACCAGGTTTCTTCTTCTGGTACCATGAATAACTTAAGGTGCAGACAGACAGGCCTTTGCTAAATTTGTATTCTAATACCTGCAGGTGGAAGTGGTTCAGTAAGGTAAAAATAAAATGAGAATCACTGGCCATAAAATTAAAAAGCAATTAATTATGATGTTCCCTAGGCTCTCACAAGCCCCTTACCCCCAAATTCTAAAAATTACTCATATATCCTTCTTGTCCAAACGCGACCCATGAGATAATACAGTTGGGCAAAAGTTATCCTAAACTGCCCCAGTTCTATATCACGACTTCCTTATTCCTCAACAATCTTGTTCTGGCATTAATGGGAGTGTGGGAGGCTTAACTCGCACCTTCCATGGTCTATCAATATCCTGGACCACAACAAGTGTGCACAAGAGGGGCATAAACAAAGTTCTATAAGGGAAAAATACAATTAACCACCGAAGTTCATAAATGGCATTGTATACTTTACACTATTATCAATCCTACCTTACTGCTCTATATGGATTTGCAAAATGATGAGCCATCAGAAGAACCAGGAGACTGACTCTCTTGATACAATCTGTTCTGTGTGTTATTCTCTAGCTTCATTGTAAAGGGCAGCTACCACCTTGAATCTTGTCTTTACTTTCAATGTCCCACCATATGGTCTCAGATTGTTATGCTAGATGGATTATTCCTCTGCCTCCTATTAATATTCCAGTCTAACATCATGTTAATCTTCATTTTTCTGAAGTCCTTTATAATAGAGAAGAGTGATTATTTTCAAGGCAATTATCAAACTTTCCAAGTAGGAATTACTTTTCTACCCTTGGATTTCACTCTTGGCATGAGCCTGTGAAACCATCATGGGGGGACTGTGATGGCATAATGTGATATACTGAAAACCATTACTTCTTTTCTTAAGAACTAGAGCAAAAACTTAGGGAGATGGTGATTCAAATGTGCTTCTTCCCCTTCCCCATGCACCTCTATTCATGTTCAGCTCATTAGTCTCAGGATAACAGAGCAGAATGATCTTTTAGTGAATTTAAATCACTTGAGCAATATCTGTTCCAAAGTTTCTGTAAAGGGTAGCATATGTACATAATAAAAATATTTTACTATTAATGGTTGCAGCTCCCTACCCTTGCTGTCTCCAAGGACATTTGCTGAGTGTGCCTCCCAGGGCACAGGCTGAGACATAAAGTGGGATAATTGCCTCCTTTCTTTTTCCATCCTCTGTTCCTACACACACACACACACACACACCCTCCATGGCAATGGTTGACACATACATGGTAGCTGCATCCTCTGCTTTGAAGTCAAGAAGGGCCAAAATAACCCTCTCACTTTCTCTGACATGCTGAGTAAAACTCCAGAGGTGTCACCGTACCACAGATTAGCTTCTACTGAAGGGTTAAAACAAATACCCTAGTCCAAGTGATAGGTGGAGACTGTACCCCTTCTCCCAGAAGACAGAACAGTTGTGGCACTACTGTTTAGGTTAAATGATAAAGACAAGACCAGCACCAAAGATTTTTTTTTTATCTTGATGAGGTGACTTACTGTGCATGGCATTTCCAAGGATGCTTAATGGCATCTGGAGATGTGTCAAATTAACTTTTTTCCTATGTGACCTATCCCTTTGCATAGTGGGCAAAGTCCAGTCTCTTTTCTTTTGAAGATGACCCTAGTTAGAGAAATAGTGCAAAGAATCATGTGCTATTTCTCAATATTGACCAGGAATATACCCCTTTTGGCAAGAATCATTGCTTTTCTTTTTCAGTGTTTATTAAAAACTTAAGAACCATTTCAGCAAAAATAATAAAATTGAAAAACAATAAGAAAAAAACATAAAACCATGAATTCTACATTCATTACAATTCACTAAAAAATGAATACACACACATAAAATTTAGAGTGTCCTCTTCTGATAAACTTTGTGTCTAGGGACTTGGACTTCAGTGCCATTAGATTTTTGAAAAAATATAATCTTAATCAATGTGGCGCTGGTTTGTTCTGATTTTGCTCCCTTTGCTCTGTTTGCACCCCTTATTTCTAACAATTTTAATGCTTAAAATTTGTACGGTGTTCTATAGTAAAAGCAAATTTTCCATTCACTTATATATAATTCTCACAGTAGCCCTGTGATGTGAGTAGGGTTGGCAATGTAAGACTCATTTTAAGCTCTTTTATCAGCCACTGCTCCCTGCTTCATTTTGCTCCTCCATGTCAGTCTCATCCCTCCAGTTTCTTTGTTTCACTCCTTCCCTATCCTTTCATTATGTCTCTAGTTGCCCCTATTCTCTTGTTAATAAACTGCCCTCCATACTAAACATAAGTCATCTCCCATCCTCTCCAAAATTACCTGTGCATTTTTTTAATTTACTTGCATAAATATATCAAGGGTTCTTAACAAATTTTGTGTCATGACTCCATTGGCAACATGGTGAAGCCTATATAGACCCCTTCTCAGAATAATGTTTCCAAATGCATAACATAAGCTAAGTAGTATTAGAAAGGAAAATGATTATATTTAAATACAGTAATTATTTTTTAAAAAACCAGATTTCTAGATTTCATATTATGAACCCCTTAAATGCATGTTGTTTCCTTTCAAGGGAATTTAAGTTCCTTGAAGACAGAGAATACTTTCATCTTATCTTTATATGTCTAGTGCCTAGCATACAGCAAGTATTTAACAAATGCTCGTTCATTTGAAATGGATTGGATTGGATTGGATTGATCTGGATTCAAAGGTTGGGCAACTGGAGCTTACCAAGGTTGTATTTTGCTAAAAATCATACAGCTTGTTAGTGGGAAAGTGTATACAAGAACCCAGGTTTTCTTAATCCTAGCCTGTTTCTCACACTACTCTAATCTGTCTCTTTCTGTTCTATCTTCATAATTGAGGAAGATGGTCAAGTAGTTAAGACAGCTGTGGCAATTCACATAGTGGCATTTCATTGCAACCAACAAGACAGTATGCCAATTAAAATGGGGTGTGTTTATATCCTATGGTGGGATACATTTTATGTGTCTATTCAAAAGGAATGTGAAAAAGCATTCAGATCATTTCAAAGAAAACCAAGACAATAATGGAGGGGGGACTTAATATTGAGGTAAATTTATTTACTTTCCTTTGAGGTTTGATTACTTAATTATAAGAATCATGGCCTACATTAATAAAAGCAATTAATGGCATATATAAACTATTAAAAACATATCAATGACATAGCTACGAGGACTGCTAGTCAAGGTTTGCTACTTGGTTTCAGGCTCCAATCTACATTTCTAACCATGTCTCTCAACTATCACACATAAGCACCAGTGAATTGCAACAATTTTATTTTAATGAGAAAAATGTATATTACTTTGTATCCCCATTTAATTTTCTCCAGATGTCTATCATATCTAAATTTTCTAAAATTCTATTTACCTCCTGAAATTCTTTCATGTTTATTTTGTGGTTAGATTTATCAAGTTCAGAGAGGGTTCCATGTGATTACATCCAATCTATTAATGGGTAGGGAATATCTTCAAATTTACATTACCATTATACATAGAGAGTAAGTGTCCAAGGCTAGATTTTAATTCAGCTCTGTCTGATGACAGGGCCACTGCTCTCTCTATTTACTCTACCAGCTGGCTTCCTTTATCCTTTTGATTCAGTATATACTTTACAAATCTGTATGCAATAGAAACAATATTAAATCTTTGTATGTGGAAGTGTACCTAAATTTTAAAAGTATATTAAAAATATGTATTTTGTATATTCTTCAAATTCCATTTTAAATACCACTTCCTGCATGAAACGCTCTGACTCCCACAATCAGATCTAAACCAAAAGCTCCCTGTATTATATATATTATATATATAATTATATATACATATATAATTATATAATATATAATTATAATTATTATGTTCATCTGAATCTTATATACAATTTGAATACAAGAATTTTAATAGGAATGAATGCAGTGTTACACATCTCAGGACAGATACCCCCAATCAGCAAGCTACAAAATCTAGGGGCAACTGTGTCAGTAGAAGCCCAGTGTCAGGAACTTTCATTCCACAGACTGTGTAGGGGTCAGATGACTGGTTGAGGGGAAGATTGCAGTGTCCTCCAATGGTTTTGAACATGGGGCCATGGTACAAGTTCCAGACTCTGGCTGTGGGCTAGAAGGAGTAAATATACTCTGGGGAGTACAGTCACGGAGGGATAGGGCCCTGCTGGCTATGGTCACTTATAGGAGAACAGAGTCCCTGGTTTTGGTTTTAGGGCAGAGGGGTGATCCGAAGCTTATAGCTGTGGAAGGCACCACAAGGAATAAGAAACATTTGCACAATTTTGCTGGGGGGCCTGGTCATGGCTCAAGGGTAGAGAGGAGTATCTGAGATTAGGCACCTAGTTAGAGCTCAGAAAACATAAGCAAGATAAACCTGAAGTTTGAGACATTGTCACCCACACTTCTCAACTAAAGCCCAAGTCTAACATATATTTAATAGCCAAAAGAGAGAGAGAGAGAGAGAGAGAGAGAGAGAGAGAGAGAGAGAGAGAGAGAGAGAGAGAGAGAGAGAGAGAGAGAGAGAGAGAAACTGAACCCATCTATGGTGATAAAAAGTATCTGGATTCAAACTCAGAAGAGCAGTGAAGTCAAAACAGCTGCTTCTAATTCAAATAAATATGTAAAATGGTCACAAGCCCCAAAATAGTTCTTGGAATTGCTATACAAAGACTTTAAAAATCAAATAAGACAAAGTTATCAAAACTGTCTGGTACTTGCTATAAAACAGGAAGGTGGATCAGTGGAACAGAGTAGACATAAAATACACAGTTGTAAATAATTATAGCAACCTTGCTTTTGAGAAATGCAAAGATCTAAGCTTGTGGGTTAAGCATTCGCTATGTCATAAAAAAAGTTGGAAAAACTGGAAAGCAGTCTGGCATAAATTGAGCATATACCAATATCTTACAGCATTTATCAAGACAAGGTCAAAATGGATATATGACATAGCCATAAATCAATATGTCATAAGTAAATTAAAAGAACATGGAACATATTGCCTCTCAAGCTTTTGGACAGGAGAAGAATTTATGAATAAACAAGAGAGAGAGAATTGTAAGATATAAATTGGATAATTTTGATTACATTAAATTAAAAAGGTTTTGTACAATTGAAATTAATGTAACAAAGATCAGAACAAAAGCAGAAAATTGGGGGAAATTTTATACACAGTTTCTCAAATAAAGATCTTATTCAAGATATACAGAGAATTTTTCAAATTTATAAGTATATGAATCACTTCTCAATTGATAAACAATCAAAAGATATGAAAAGGCAATTTTTAGAAAAAGAAATCAAAGCTGGGTGAAGTTAAATCAAAAAATAAATCATTATTAATTAGAGAAATGAAAATTTAAAAAACTTTTAAATATCATCTTGCACCTATCAAATTGGCGAACATTACAGAAGGGAAAATTACAAATTTGGAGGGGATATGGACAAATTGGGACTCTAACTGTTGGTGGAACTGTGAACTGATCCAAACATTTTGGAGAACAATCTGGAATTAAGCCCCAAAAGTTAGAAAACTGTGTATACCCTTTTTTGATAAGCATTTGGGGTAAAGTAACTTGCTCAAGGTTACACAGCCAGTCATTATTTATGTGTGGGTGCTCATTTTCTGAGGCCAGATCTGATCCCGGGTCATCCCAAATCCAGGGCTGGCATGCTTACTCGCTGTGACACCTAGCTGCCCCTGTGTCTACCCTTTGATCCAGCAATACCATTACTAGTTCTATTTCCCAATGTGATCAGGAAAAAAAAGAAAGAAGGAAAATTACCTATATGTTCTAAAGTATTTATAGCCACTCTCTTTGTGGTAACAAAGAAATTTGGGGTATGCCCATCAGTTGGGGAATCACTAAATAAGTTGTGGTGTACTGCTGTGATGGAGTATTACTGTGCTATGAGAAATGATGAGCAGGTTGATTTTAGGGGGAAAATGGAAAGACTTGCATGAAACAATGCAGAGTGAAATGAGGAGAAGCAGAAGAATGTTGTATATAGTAACATTAGTATTGTTAGAATAATAACTGTGAAAGATTGTTATTTTCAATAAAATAATTATGTAAATCAACTAAAATAATTATGTAAATCAACTAATATGAAGGAAGATGTGATCCATCTGCAGAGAAAGAACTGATGGAGATATGCATAGTATGGTTTTATACATAAGACACACACACACATATATGTTTGTGTTGAATGTCAGCCTTCCCTAATATGGGATTTGGAAGGAAGAAAAAAGGCAGACAGTTTAGAACTTAAAATTTAAAATTTTAGTTTTAAAATAAATTTTAAAAGTTAAATGGGTTGGAGGTAATGGGACATGTGCCATAAGAGATTGAAGTGAAAGTTGGATGACCTCTTGTTTGGGATGTTATATAGGAGATTCTCAAATTACTTCCGGCAGGCAGATTAAAATTTACAAAGTAATTTACATGCATTATCTCATTTGAGCTTCATAACAGCCTGGTAAGCTAGGCATTACAGATAGTATTATTGCTGTTTTATAGATGAGGAAAGTATGGTTCAGAGAGGCTGAGGGACTTGCCCATTGCTGTATAACTAGCAAGCGTGAAAAGGAACATTAGAGCACAGTTTTTACTGACTCTCATTCTAGCAGAAGCTGCTTGGTAGAATGACAGCTGGAGTCCTAGACCTGGAGTTAGGAAGGGCTTGTTTAAATCCTGTATCCAGTGCTGGCTGGGAGGGTAGCACAGGAGATCAAACACTGGGCTCAGATTTGCAAAAATAAAACACCGGGTCTGATCTGGGGCAAATCACTTAAGCTTGAGATTTTCAGTCTGTTTTCTCATATGTAAAATGAGGCTAATAATTACATCACCTTCATAGCTTTGCTGTGAGGATCAGATAAATTTATATAGATACCTATGGATGGTTAATTTGTTATTATTACTGTTACTATTATTATTCATTAGGAAATACTGCATCTAGGTGGCAGAGCGCATAGAGTGCTTTAACTAGAGGTAGAAAGAATGGAGTTCAAATACAGATCAGATGCTTATTAACTATATGACTGTAAGCAAATCACTTAATGGCTTTCTGCCTCAGATTCCTCACCTATTAAATGGGGATATTAATAATAGAACCCACCTTCCAGGGTGCTTGGGAGGATAAAACAAAATAGTATCTGCAAAGTATTTTACAAATCCCCAAAGGCTACAAAAATGCTAGTTATATCATCATCATCGTCATCATTACTGTTTCTATAACTTCAGTATTGGAACTTAACAAAAATGTTTTTAAAACAAAATGTTTTTAAAATATTTTTAACAAAAATGTTTTTAAACTACATCAGGAGTTGAATAAAGAATTTTTAAGAAATTGAATTTTTCTAAGACTCAGAAAATATCAGGAACTCTTAAAAGGATCTCATAGTATCTTCTGATAAGTGAACTCTTATATGCTAATTGATCAATTTTGGTTTTTCTCCTTGGCATTAAAGAAATAGCAAGCACATATCTGTCATGTCCTATAAGATAGAGGAAAAATTTATCAAAGGTCCCTTTACTTTTAAAACTATGATAACCAAATTCGTGGCATAAATATTACAGTGCTTCACAGTATGCATATATGTGAGTGTGAGTGTAACTGTGTGTGTCTGTGTGTGTGTGTGTATCTGCAATTCTGTCTCTGGTTGTGTCTATCCTTGGTTAGAAAACTGTCCGTAGCCCACTAAAATAGTCTGTATAAGTTGCTATGACAGTGACAAGTAATCAATACTGATTGCTACACAATCAACATGGTCAGAAGGAGCCTTATTGAGTCAAAAGGCTGCCCATGGCTAACCATACTGTCTGATCTCTGCCACAGTCCATTTTTTGGGCTGTATATAGACTGTCCTTGAACATGCAGATGAAGTCAAATTCAGGATAAAGGCAAATAATCTGATTGTTTGATAAACATTTTATTGAAGAAAAAATAATTTCCTCAATTAATTAGTTTGGCTGCATACTGGAATTGGGTATTAGGGATGGCATTTTTATCTGTTTAAGAGATAAAAGTGGTTTGACCTAGTCAATCATAGCATCATATATCTAAATTTCAGAGGCCATCTACTCCAATTGCCCCCCCCCCATACATACCCACTGATTTTATAGATGAAAGAAGTAAGGTCCATGAGAAGAAGGTAACTTATCTAAAGTACCCAATCAGTAAACATTACAGGCAGAATTTGAACACAGGCTCTTTGGTTTCAGAGCCAGTGCTCTCTCCACTATATCACATTACCTCCCTAGAGCATTATACATGTAGTCAGGAATACCATACTTCAAAGCGATTTCTGAAATGTCATATGTACTTGACAATGGGCAAGTCATGTAACTTACCATACCCTAGAAAGCTGCAAGGTAAGCAGCTAAGTTACAATATTCAGGGTTGGAATGTCTGGGATTCCAAAAGGAGACAATTTAAAAGATAATTTCAAAAAATGCCAGTCACTTTACTGCCAGAAAGTGCAGTTTTCTGTGGTATGTAGACATTGATTTAGGGATAAATATAATGTAATGGTATGTGGAAGGCTCCAAACCTCTGGTGGAAGATACACAAGTGCTCTCTCCCTCTGTTCCACTCTTGTTGTCATTTGGTCATTTCAATTGTGTCTGAATCCAGGACCTCATTTGAGGTTTTCTTGGCAAAGACACCAGATTGGTTTGCCATTTTCTTCATCAGCTCATTCTATAGATGAGGAAATTGAGGCAAACAGAGTTAAGTGACTTTCCCAGGGTCACAGAGTTAGAGAGTGTCTGGGACTAGATTAGAACTCTAGGAGTTGTCTTTCTAGCTCCAGTCCCAGCACTCTATTCATTGTGCCACCTAGTTGACCCTGTTCTACTCTCTACTTTCATTCAATTCTATAGATCATTTCATAGCTCCCCACTTAATTCTGACACTAAAATTAGTAGACTCTATTACTTCTTGCCAAACTTCCCTTCTAGACCTCTATGATGAGTCCACTAGAACTCATATATTGTAGTAGGGCATAGAAAGATTCTTTCCATCTCAGAAAAAAGCAAATTTCATAATAAGTTTGCAATAAACAGTGATACTGTGAATGTCTACACATTTGCCCTAAGCTGGCATCTCAAAGAAATTTGCCAAGAAACCAAGGTGATGTGACTATGAAGTAAGTGCTAAAATCTTCATTTTGCCCACAGCCATATGGTAAATCCACGGACAGATTTCAATCCATTCCTTTGCTTTCTACATGAAAAAGCACATTCTTTTTCCAAACAGAAACTAGGTGCCCACTTGTCTGGAATACTGTAGAGTGGGTTTCCTGCTTCATGGATAGATTGGATGAGATGACCTCTGAAGCCTCTTTCACCTTTGACAAGCAGTAATACGAAAAGGAAATCTAATACAATTCAACAAGCATTTATTAGACATCTACTGTGTACAATGCACTTTGCTAGGTGCTGGGCTTATATAAAATTGAGAGCAAGAGTGGATGAGTTTTTACTGTATTGAAAAAAGTGGCCTTACTTTTCTAGCCTTTTCAGCACTCATATCCCACCACATACTCCTTGATCCAGCAACATCAATGTCCGGGCTGTTCCAAGAACTAGGCATTCTATCCCTCCACTCCTAGGTATTTTTTCTTTCAGTCCCGCAGGCCTATAATGTTCTCCCTCAGTCTGATGACTTTCCTGGCTTTCTTTAAATCCCAAATCCTATCTCATTTTTTAATGAAGGTTTTTCCAGTCCCTCTTAATTTTGGTCCCTTCCCTCTCAATTGCTTCCTGTTTATCCTGAATATAGCTTGCTTCCTATATATTTGTTTGTATGTTATCTTTCCCATTAGTATATAACTTTTAAAGGTCAGGGACTTTCTTTTGTCTCTTTTTGTTGCTCTAGCATTTAGCATAATGTCTGGCATACAGTAGGCACTTAATAAGCATTTATTGATTAATTGATAAGTGATCAAGAGTCTACAGGAATAAATCTAGAACAGGGGGATACAATATGTATACAGATAAGCAAATTATAAAGGTAAGTATGTATACAGACCAACTTCTCTATAGTCATCTCTTATAGAGTAGGCAGGGCTTTGTTCTTGGTCTTATTCCTTTCAACATTTTTATTAGCAGCTGATAAATGAAGTATTTCATTGGATAATAGAATCAAAATTTAAAATATCATCTTAATGAACTAGAATGAATAAGGCCAAATCAAATATATGAAAACAGTAATAATTAATATAGCTTACTATAGATTTTTTTAAAGCGGTGCAAGTATAGGATGGAGGACATATAACTAAACCATGGTTCATGGTGGAGGGAACACTTGGTTTTTTGTCACCTAAACAAAAATCACTATGTGATCTTGTACTGCATTATTGGAAGCAGGACATTTAGCACAAGGAAAGTAATAGTTTTTCTATTATGTCTTTCTTAGGAAGTGTTTGGGTCATCATATATCAGAAAGGAAACGGACAAGGAGGAGCATACTCAGAGAAGGACAATCAATGCTAAAGGGAGTCAAAACCATGCCATATCAATAGCATTTGAAAGAACTCTAAATGGTTAGCTTGAAAATGTGAAGAATTAAAGGACATTATAGTAACTGTCTACAAATATTTGAAGGACTTTGATGCAGGAAATGGGTTAGACTCGTTTTGTTGGCATAGGACAGTGAACAGAATTAGAAGCAATGGGTAGTAGTTGTGAAGAAGGAAAACTTAGGTTGAAGATAAATATTTTCTCATTAGATCTCTCCAAAAGTATAATAGGCTGCCTTTAGAAGGAGGGAATTTCTCATCGCTGGAAGCTTTCACGTAGATGCCAGAGGACCACTTTGAGGATGATTTCTGCTTAAGTGTGACTTGAACTTTGAAGCTTCTTCCAGCTCCAAGATTCTATAATTTTCTGATTGAGCAACTAGGAAGCACAGTGGATAGAGAACTGGCCTGAAATAAGGAAGACCTGATTTCAATTCTGGTCTCAGTTTCTAGCTGTGTTACTCTGAGCAAGTTATCTAACATTGTTTGCCTCAGTTTCTTCATATGGAAAAATAAATTGGAGAAGGAAATGGATCTTTTCCAAGAAATCCCAAATGGGGTCATGATGAGTTGCACAGGACTGAATAACAATAACAAACAGAAAAAATGATGTTCTGGCTAATGAGTAAAGTGCCAAATCTTTCAGATATTAGTGTAGAGCAGTGCTTCTTAAACTATGGGTCACGACCCCAAATAGGATAACAAAAAATTAGGCAGCAGTAAAATATTTCTGAGTTCTCAATGACCAAAACTTAATTCAAAATCGAATGAATTTGAGGTGTTTCTGGCAGCGTGTTGCAGCACACAACTTCACTACAGCCTTGATTCTGAACATGAAACGTGTACTTTGCACTGCACATGCCCTCAAGCCATGCAATGCCAACAGATGCTTTCCAAATGTGAAAAAGGGGTCACCAGTGGGAAAAGTTTATGAAGCCCTGGTCTAGAGACTGCCTAGATGTAGGAGAAAAGTTCAATTTGGCCAATTGACCCTTGGTAGGCTGTGGGGAATTTGATTGAAAGAACCACTCCGAGTGACAAGAAATGAAATATCTGAGTCCTTATTGGTGCAACTTAGTTGGAAAGATTATGAGGTGGAATGTTAGGATAGCAGAAGAAAAAAATGGAGTTAGAGAATCTAGCGAAAAGTGTGGATTCTGTATTCAGATGAAGTATGTTCAAATCCTGCCTCTGAGTAATTTTGTTAACGTCACTTAACCTCCCTGGGTCTTACTTCCACATCTGTAAAAAGTAGTGTTTGGGTGTGGTGTGGGGGCTGAAGGCTGTGAGTAGAAGGAAGGGGGAAGAGGGATGCTAGGGGAATAATTTTCAAGATGATTTCTGAGATCCCTTGCCATCTCTATACCATGTTCCTTTAATACCTATTACCATGACTAAGTCAATTAAATGTACTGAAGCTATTTCTCCACTGTTTAAAAAACAAAATGGAATTGATGATACATGTACTAATAATCACAATGTTTCTATTAGTTTTAAGGGAAAAACACCTTTGAACAGTATAAAATTTTGTTATTTAGCTGAAAGAAGCATGTAAGTATCATTTAATTCAACCTATAATTTCATCAGGAAAAATAAATTCCTGATGAGAAAATGCCTGCTACTAAAGAGGGTAAGCAAGTATGTAGCTGACAGTATTAGAGAGAGGCCTAAGGTAATGTGAAGTAAAGTCACTCCCCCAAGGTCACCGTTCCCATACACATCAGAGGCAGAATTATGCCTAACATATCCTGACTCTGAGACCAACTCTCTTTCTACTACAATGTGGATAACTGATCTCAATTATTAGCATTAATTATTATGAATAACATTAATATTAATTGTCAATATTGCTTCAGTACTAATTATATGGCAGTCAAATGAATAGAAATTGTCTGTGAAGAAAGGAAAAATATCTAGTCTGGAAAGTGCACAATCCATTTGTGGGCATGAGCCTAGTATAATTTTTCTAATGGTTAATATAAAGTTTGCCTTTGCCTATCACCCTTCTTGTTTGTGTTACTTATGAATAAGAGATGAGTCAAAAGATTCAATATGTCCTGCATTCACTTCTAGGGCATAGACTTGCTTTAAGATAATGGGTAAGTCTAAAGTGCCCACGACTTTATCAGAAAAGAATTAGAAGTCCATCTTTGAACTGTCTCAGTTTCAGCTAAGACTCTGTCAAACATAGAAAACAAATGTTTGATTCATTTAAAACAACTTCAGGCACCCTAACCTTTCTCAGCTATCTTACTAGTACTGAATGTTAAAATACTTTCAAAGAATGAACTGATTTCTCTGTTGTACCTGTCAGCCCCCTATTTTGTTGAAATATTACATCCTAGTCAGTCTGTGATTTTGCCATCAAACTGTCCAAAACATGTCATTTTAAGTTTTGTGTATGTGTGTGTTGTTGTTGGGTGTTTTTTTACTTAAAGTAAGAAGATCTACATTTTTCTTAAAAACAAAGAGAAATAAGATCAAGATATCAGACATTGATGTCAGATCTCTGAAGAACAAACTCCCCAAGTGGAATGCCCTGGGTAAGCATGCATTTCAATCCCTTTGAACCCTTTTTTTCTCTTCCTGCAGCGATCAATACAGGGCCCTGAGGCCCACCGGTTCAAATTAGGTTTAGGGATTTTCGAAAGAACTTTCTGCCCTACCTAAAAACTTCCATTCCAGAATCAGACAACAGTCTACTAGTCACTTAGGAGGTTCAACCCAACTCTGGGAGGAGGATTTTCCTCTTCAGTTTCCACTCTCTCCCTTCTCTACTTCCTATTGAATGTTCCTGAGTTGTTCACAGACTGTCTTGCAACCAAATTTGTAAAAGCCTCTATACCACTAAAACAAAAAATATTTTATTCATTTTTGTTAACCACATTTTTTGTAGATTTTACTTTTGTTGGATTCTTCTTTATACTTTTATTTGTCCTTGATTTATTATAAAGTAGATCTTTTAGAACTTTAGAATGTGCATGTATATGTATGTGTATATATGTATATATATATATATATGTGTGTGTGTATGTATATACAAACTGCAAACAAAGAATATATGTACGTGTACAGATATGCATATACATACATGTATACATGTATATAGACTATGTTTATTTTTCCAAACTACAAGCAGAGCATATATATTTATACAGATATTATATACATACATCCACACATATATTGCTTTAAGATAATGATTAAGTCTAAATTGTCCACTCACTACTTTATCAGAAAAGAATTAGAAGTCCATCTGCGAGCTGAGTTTCACTAAGACTCTCTCAAACATACAAAACAAATATCTGATTCATTTAAAACAACTTCAGGCACCTTAACATTTTTCATCTTTGTTTCATATATATGTATGTGTGTATGTGTGTGTGTATACATACATACATACATACACAAAGGTATATATGCTCTACTTGTAGTTGGGGGAAAATTATTGCAATGATAATTTTAATCCAAAAAGAGTGGCTATGAAAATTTCATTAAGCTCTATTAGTACATATTTATGAATATTTTCAATTAATAATTTGTTTATTCTTACATCCATCTCCTGCAAAAAGAGATGAAATGCCTACCACATACAAAGTTCTTCAGTAAGGAAGTCTTATCATCATTTCTTTCTACACCTGTGTAACATGGTGATGAGTGTTTGACCTTAGTTCATTAGTGTACACATGGACTAAGACAGAATGTTTGCATTTCATTTTTCTCAGCAATGAACTGAACTTTCAAGGAAAGGAGATAAGCTTAGTACCTTGGGATTTCCTTTCCTTGCCCTTAAAATATAGATAGATGATAGATAAATAGATAGGTAGATATGTATATATACACATACATATGTATAGAGAGTGAAGATTTTTTAGTCCAGAGGGCCAGAAAAGACACATACTTCCTCTTTTAAAATAGAAAATAATTGAACTGCAGTTGTAAAATGTGGCAAATGTCACACATAATAAGCCAAGTTTATTCTGTTTACTTCTTTATTTACAAAGGATGGGTGGGGGTAGTTATTGGGAATTAGAACAATATAAAAAAACAATAATACTTTTTTTTAATCTTGAAGGATAGGGACATATGTTGAAATTAACCAGATTAACAATTTACTTTGTTCAGATTTGCCAACTGAATTGCTCAGCTTTTCAACAAATGCTTCCCTTTCAGAAGAAACCAGGCCAGAACCCATAATGCTGAGCTCATGTGCACAGGTGATCCTGTTCAAGGTCCATGGGTGAAAAAGTGACATAATTGATGAAGACTGGCTCAAAGTAGCAAGGTTATTGGATATCATAGTCTCCTACAAATATGTCTTAGTGAATCAGACTAAACTGATTCTGCAGTACACAAAAGCCAAATAGATCATAAATCCCTTGATGGTAGGGACTCTTTTTTTTTTTCTTTTTGACATGGGATCATATACCTAGCATTGGAAAAGTAGTCAGATGTCATCTAGACCAGGCCCTTCATTTTACAGATGAGAATCATGGAGCCCTCAAGGGTTAAATGATTCTCCCAAGGTTGCACAGGTAAAAAGTAGAATTTGAGCCCAGGTCTCCTAACTCCAGTCATTGTTTTATCTACTTCTATCACATTTCTTCTTCGCTTGCACCTTTGTATTGCATAGTACCTAGCACAGCACTTTGAATGTAGTAGGCATTTGCTGAATTGCATTGAACACTATGAGCCAGATTTAGCCTGTTATGATCTAGAAAAAGCACATGTTAATAAACTGAGGATTACTTCAATGATAATAGTACCTGGCATTGTCCTAGAAGATGATTAATACAGATGTCCGTAGAAGATGGTTAATATATACATACCAATTTTTTTCAAAGACCATAGTAGGCAGGCTATGAGTACATTTATTTTTGAGAATGTCCTATTGGTAACTAAATTCAATATGTCTCTATCTTTCCATCTGAACCCATTTATTCTTCCTATTTCTGATAAGGGTACCATCATTCCTCCAATCATCCACATTCTCAACTTTATCATCATTCTTGACCCTTCCTTTTCCCTCAACCACCACCCATCACAATCAGTTGCCAAGTTGTATCATTTCTACTTCTGAAATAACTCTTATTACCTCAGCCTCTTCTTTCCAATCACAAGGATATCATACGCTTTTCCCCCAAAGAGTCCAGTTGTTAAACATTTTAGCATGCCCCTGTATTATCTTATAAGCATTCTTTAGCTTAGTAGGAGTGCAGTAAAAGGCTCAGGGAAGGAAGTCATCACTAGACTGGGGGTCTCTTTGAAGAAGATGAAAAAGAGGAGAAGGAAAAGGAAGAGGAAAAGAAGGTGATGGAGAAAGCATTTATATAGCACTTTAAGGATTTTAAAATGTGTTCTTCCCATTTACTCATCTGAGCCTCACAACAACCCTGAATATATTTACATTTTTTACATGTTGTAAACTGCCCCACCTCCCTTCCCAGGAGAATATCCAATCAAAGAAAATAACTGACCTCTTTGTTTTGTTTTGTCTAAATATTACCAGTACCTACCACAGGATTTTCCATTAAATTGACACTTTAAAATTCTAGTTGAATTGGATTGGATGGATCAAAGGCAGCATTTTTTGAATAGCACTAAATAACTGGTTTTTGTTTGTTTTGTTTTGTTTCGTTTTAATCCTTGTCTTATTTGCTATTGGTAGAACAGACACTGCCTTTCCTCTACAAATTTCCCAAAAGACATATTGACTTTTCTGATTTGGTCTTTTATTAGTCAATTTCAGTACTTTAGCACCTAGAAAACTCACAAAGATATAAGTTTTAGAGAGGTACAGACCTGCACAGTAAAGTAAGTTCCCAGCGAAATTAAAAGTGTAGTTTTTATCTCTATCCTGGTCAGTCACAAAAGACCCATGACTTTAGTGAACTGCAAGTTCAATATGAGTCAGCAGTGTGATATGACATCAGGAAAGGGGAAGGGGAAGGGGAATGGAAGGGAAGGGACCACCACCCACTCCTGGTTCTCCTCCTACTTATCTGACTGCTTCTTCTAAGTCTCCTTTCCTAGTTCCTCACCCAGACCATGCCCTTTAACCGTAAATGTTCTTGTAATGCCATGCACAGAAGCTTTCCAGAAGACTGCTGCTGTGAACAGCTTTTAAGGTTCTGATTATGCTGTACAGTGAACACTGTATTTATTCCATAACAAAGCAAAGCAAGACAATCACAGAAAATCAAGGTACAGCATTCACAATATTAAAATTTCTCAAAGTACAATAGTCAAAGTCTTCCACTTATGGGGCAACATATCACAGAAAATCACAATAGAATAAGATCACAATATAGTCTCAAAGTATAATAGTCAAAGTCTTTCACACATAGGGCATTCTTAAGTTAACTCAATGTCCCCTATATAGAAAAGTTATCCAATCTTAGGGCAAAGTCTTGATTAACTTAGTCACTTATTCAGCAGTCAATTACTAAGTATCATACACAAATACCTCCACCCCTAGGTCATTAGTAAATTACAATTTCATCTTTACTCAGTACCCAGGGAGAGTTCTTTTCATCTTGACTTGGGGCCTGTTCTCAGATTCTCTGGATCCCCTTCCATAGCCCCAGATTCTACCTAGATTCACCAGACTGTAACTGGGTTCACTGGCTCCTAGCTCCTTGTCTAGCTCTCTGGGTAGGTACTACTCCACACTGAAGTTCACAGGGTCTGGTCCATGTCAGATCCTTCACCATTTCTGCTCCTGGGAATTCAAGGCTCAACCAAGCCACCAACAAAGTCTCAGCATCCCAGTCTTGCTTCCTCAGTCACCTGGGCTCCTGGCTCCGGACTCCTAGCTCCTGTCTTTCACCTCCTTCAATTCATGTAAAAGGTGACTGAACAAACTTTGAGTTATAGAACCCACAAAATGACAAAGAGAAACTAACCTTCCACTGAGGACAGCCTGGCAGGCTGGCAGGAAGTGGCCAGCACAGCGTGTTGGGAGTTAAGACCAGCCTCAAACAAGCCCAAGGTTTTAGCCTCACAGTGGCCACAACCAGCCATAGGCTCAAGGGACTTCAGATCATCAGCAGCTGTGGCAGTTTCCAGAATTATCAGCCCATTGCTTTAAATAATGTTTTGTTTTTTTCCCCAATTACATATCAAGAAAATTTTTAGCATTCATTTTTTTTTTTGCTTTTTGGAGGGCAACTGGGTTTAAGTAATTTGCCCAAGGTCACAAGGTTAGTTTTTGTATTAAATGTCTGAGGATGGATTTGAACTCAGGTCCTCCTGACTATAAGGCCAGTGCTCTATTCACTGCACCACCTGGCCACCCCCCTCAGCATTCATTTTTACAAGATTTTAGTTGCATTTTTTTCTCCCACCTTCCCTCCCCCTCTTCTGAAAAATAGTAGGCAGCTTGATATAGTTTGTACATGTGCTATCATCTAAAACATATTTCCATATTCATCACGGTTGTGGAAGAAGAAACAGATCAAAAGGAAGAAAAAAAAACATAAGAAAGAATGAAGTAAGTGAAAAAAGATATGCTTTGGTCTGCATTCAGAATGCACCAGTTCTGTATCTGGATATGGAAAGGATTTTCTTTCATGAGTTCTTCATGCTTTTCTTGGATTATTGTGTTACTGAAAAAAGACTAGTCAATCATCCCACAATGTTTCTGATACTGTGTACAATGTTTTCTTAGTTCTGCTCATTTCACTTTGCATCAGTTTGTACACTCTCTCCAGGACTTTTTGAAACCTGACTGTTCTTCATTTCTTATTGCACAACAATACTCTGTTACATTCATATTTCACAGCTTGTTCAGCCATTACCCAACTAATGGACATCCCCTCAATTTTCAATATTTTGCCACCACACAAAGAGTTGTTATAAATATTTTTACACAAGTGGGTCCTTTTCCCACTTTTTATAATTTCTTTGGGATACAGACATAGTAGTGGTATTGCTAGATCAAAGGGTATGCAGGGTTTTTTTGCTCTTTGAGGATAGTTTCAAATTGTTCTCTTGAATGGTTGGATCAGTTCACAACTCCACAACAGTGCATTAGTGTCCCAATTTTACCACATCCTCTCCAACATTCATCATTTTCCCTTTTTGTCATATTACTCAATCTAATTGTTGTGAGGTAGAGTTGTTTTAATTTGCATTTCTCCGGTCAAAAGTGATTTAGAGCATTTCTTCATATGACTATAGATATTTTTTATTTCTTCATCTGAAAACTATTCAGATATGCCTATTAATATCCTTTGGCCATTTATCAATTGGGAAATGGCTTGCCTTCTCCTAAATTTGACTCGGTTCTCTAAGTTCTCAGAAACTTTTGCTACAAAGATTGTTTCCTAGCTTTCTGCTTTCCACCTAATTTTGGGTGCATTGGTTTTGTTTGCACAAAAGCTTTTCAATTTAGTATGTTCAAAATTATCTAGTCTACATTTTGTAATGGTATCTCAAGTTTCATAATGAATTCTTCACCTCCACATAGATCTCTTCTCATTGCTTCATTGTCTCTGTTACCTTTTAGCAAAATCTAATTTCCTTCATTCTCTCTTTTAATTAGATCTATTTTTGCTTTTACTCTAAGATCAGGATTGCTGCCCATTATTTCTTTCTTCAGCTGAATTACAACAAATTCTGCTCTAGCTCCTTACCTTTATTCTGTGTGTCTCTATGCTTCAATTGTGTTTCTTTTAAACAATATATTGTAGAATTCTGGATTTTTATCCACTCTGTTATCCACTTCCATTTTATGGGAGATTTTTCCCATTCACATGCAGTTATGATTACTACCTGTGTATTCCCATCCATTCTATTCTTCCTCCTGTTTGTCCTCACTTTTCACTCTTTTCTACCTCACAATTGTTTTGCTTCAGTCTACCACTTCCCCTGATCTGACATCTGTCATTCCCTACCCACACCATCTCCTCCCTTTCTATTTCACTACTGATAAAGACAGATTTCTATATTCAATTAAATGTATATATCATTCCCTCTTTGAACCAATATGATGAGTAAGATTCAAGTGATAACCCATTTCCTATTCTCCCATCTTCTCCTCCACTGTAATAGAGCTTTCTCACCTCTTCATGTGAGATAATTTACCCCATTCTATGTCTCCCTTCCTTCTGCACCCATTGTACTCTTGTTTCTCATCTCTTACTTTTTTTCTATCATTCCCTCAAATTGATCTTATTCTCTTGTCTTCTGTGTATATTCCTTTTATCTATACTGTTGCTAGTGGTGAAGTTTGTGCTTGGTCTTCCCTGTTACCATAATAACTTTCTATGGTCAGATTCCTTTGCTATTATTGTTTTCTCCTCATCTTTTTGGGGGAGGAGGGCTTTTTCTTTTCTTTTTAAATTTGAGTCTTTACTGGGACAGAAGGGGCACTTTCTCAAGCTTCTTGTGCCAGTGATGGCAAGCCCTTACGTTTATATGGTGCTGCATTAATGTTGCCCTGAAGCCCATAAGGGAACTTCCTGTCTGGTTCTGTACTCAGTGGGTTGTTGGGGTTGGCTGGTGCTGCTAGAGTCTTGTATTAAGCTGGTGTCCTAGTGGTGGTGCCTGGTATGTGCTGAAGTCTGGTGGGGTGTTTCTGGATTCCCCATAGCTACACTGCAGCACATAGCAGTCTGGCCTGTGGGGGCTATTTCTGTAGGTATCCATAGGTTGGGAGGTCTACCTGTTTGCCTGGGATGTGCTGCAGCACATGGAGACCTTGCCCCAGGAGGATGCCTCCCAAGTGAAAGGGACCTTTTTTGCCGATCCTTCAAGGCTCCTAGGCTAAAAAAAATTGTTCCATCCCACCTTTTTGCTGGTTTTGCTGTTCCAGAATTTGTTTTGGTTTTTTGGAGGTGAGTATCTGCCCTCCTTAATGTTGCTCCAACAAGATAACTCCATCTCTCAGGTTGAATCATTTTCTCTGGCCATCCCCCATGCTCAAAATTTTCTGCCCCCTCATCTCTGCCTACTGATTTCCTTGGCTTCTTTCAAGTACTGGCTAAAATCACATTTTCCACAGGAAGTCTTTTCCAATCCCTCTTAATTCTAGCGTCTTTCCTATTAATCACTTCTTATTTATTCTGTGTATGGATTATAATGTACATATTTACTTGCTTTTGATCTCCTCTATTAGATTGTTAGCTCTTTGAGGGTAGAGACTCTCTTTTGGCTCTCTTTGTATTCACAGCATGGTTGATGTCTTTTGATTCATGAGTAAATTGGATTTAAGTGAGGCATACTTGCATGAAGTTGTAGGTCTCACTCTTTCCTCCAGAGTCATCACAGTCCAGTGGCAGAACAGAATCAAGATGACTAGTGATGCTTCAAGATGTAGTGGATAACCTTGGCCTCTTTGATATCTAACCAATCTCTAAGCACTCCATAGCACCTGCTTCAACTGTGTTCATGACCATTGGGATATATTGTTCTCATCCATCCATTCCATCAGGGGAAGTCTTCACACACTTGAAGAAGACACCCCCCTAATTCACCAATGGGTTTGAGATCACTTAATTACCCTCAACCTGGTTTATGTTTGAATAGAAAATGTATGCTTACAAAAAAGCCTGTTTTATGAAGATCTCACAGAGGGCAAGTGTTCATGTGGTGGTCAGAAGAAGTGATACAAGGACACTCTCAAGGTCTTTCTCAATAAATGGGGAATTGATTGTGACATGTGAGACACTGGCACAGGACTAGTTAGCATGGTATGCCCACATCAGAGAAGGTGCTAGGCTCTATGAGCAAAGCTGAATAGAAACAGTTTAAAGAAAGTGCAGGATGCAAAAATTTGGAAAATCTACCCCAAAAGTTCACACAGTTTATTTGTGCCTGACCTGTGGTAGAGCATTCCAAGCTCATATTTGTCTTATCAGACACAGTCATGCACATTAAAACTTGACTTTAGTTTAGTGATGTCATTTTGGTCTTCCTCAAGAACAAAGGACAACAAATATACCATACCATATTCACAACACTAAGCACAGTGCCTGGTTCATAATTAGGGTTTAATAAATATTTATTGACCAAAAAGAATCAATAACACAATAAACTGCATTGTGAAGCATATTTTCCAAGAATAAGGTAGAAATAATCATATATTCTGCCTCAGTAAGACTACATGTTGAACATGGTCTTCAGTTCTGAATGCCATCATTTAGAAAGGGCAATGATAAATCAGAGAGTGCCCAGGGGAGTACAACCAGAATGATAAAGGGCCTTTAACCATCTAACAAGCTAGGAATGATTATGTTTAGAAAAGAATATTCAGGCTAAGTATGACAACTCTCTTAAAGTATTTGTGGGGCTGTCATATAGAAGAGGGATTACATTTGAACTGTTTGATGCTAGAGGGAAGACCTGGTAGTAGAGTTTACAAATAGGCAAATGTAGGATAAACATCATGAAAAGCTTCTTAACAGAGTTATCCAAAAGTAGAATGAGCTTGCTTGGGAAGAATTACTTTCCTCCTCATTAAAAATATTCAAGTAAAGGTTGGATACCAAATTTTTAAGTTTTCTGAAAAGGGGATTCTTTTTCACAGATTGTTTGGACTAAGCTGATACTAACACCCATTCTACTACTAAAATTCTGTCATTATGTAATTCTGATTTCAAAGGATATTTCCTCCAGATTGCAAATATTTTATTTCTTTGCAGATGACCTCAAAAGTTGTTTTGAATGAAGAAAATTCTTGATCAGGTGGCCAGCATTGTTGATATGAACCTCTCTGAAATCTATACGGATTGGATATTTAGTAGATTTGAATTCAGTAAAATTTGGTGACTTCATCTCCAAGAGGCTTGGCTTTGCATATCTAGCCTTGATAATACAGGTAACTTAAATCACAGTCTAGGCAGAGCCAAGATGGCATAGTAGAAACAGCTCTTCCAAGGTGTTCTGCCCCACACAAATTCCAAACAATGTGAAAGGGGACTCCAAACAACTTCTGGAGCCCTAGCACCCACAGAACTACACAGAGAAGCTAACCTCCCACTGAGGAGAACCCAGCATTCCTGCAGGGAGTGGCCAGTGCAGCGGTCTGAGAGCAGGCAGCACAGCACACTGGGAACTGACCGAGCAGCACTATGGGAGCTGAGCCCAGGCTGCCATGGTTTTAGCTCCAGGGCGGCTGGGCCTTCAGCCAGCTGGAGGGACCCCAGAACACCAGCAGTTGTGGTGATTCCAGAATCATCAGCACAGCTATGCCCAGGACAAAGTGAGAGGTTAGTGCCCTATGGACTTTAGGACCAGTATTTGGGGAACGCATGGCTTCCTCCACTGGGGGCAAAAAGCTGCTGAAGAAACGGGGCACAGAAGCCATTTTGCAGCGTCAGTAGTGGCTCTAGCTCCTGGTCTGCGAACTGTAGGGAGATCCAGGAATCAATCTGTGGGTTAATCTCTCTTGCTTTAAACTGCCTGGATCTGGATTGTGGTCTGGGAGGAAAGTTTGGGGTGGGTATCCAATTTGCCAGAGTGGGTGGAGGCTTTACAGAGGCCACCCAACTGGCAGAAGTTGTGAAGACCCCACGTTTGGGTGGAAGCTCTCCTGTCTGTTGGCAGAGTCCTACTGTGGCAACAAGCCCCAAAATCAAGTAATTAAGTGGCAACATGCCCAGGCAAAAGAAACAAAATAAACAGAAAAGTTCAACATTGGACTCCTATTTTAGGGGTAAAGAGGCTCAAAGCATGGAGGAGGACTGTGAGGTCAGAACTCCTGCACCAAGATCCCCAAATGAAAATATGAGCAGGTTACAGGCCATAGAGGACCTTAAGAAGGATTTAAAAAAACCAAATAAGAGAAGTGGAGGAAAAATTGGGAAGAGAAATGAGAAGGATGCAAGAAAAGTATGAAATGACAATCAACAGCCTGACTGAGGAAAATAACACCTCAAAAAATAGACTAACTCAAATGGCAAAAGAAGCTCAGAAAGGCAATGAGGAGAAGAATGCCTTAAAAAGCCGAATTTGCCAGATGGAAAAAGAATCTCAAAAGCTCACTGAGGAGATTCATTCCTTCAGAGTTACACTGGAGCAAATGGAAGCTAGTGACTTTATGAGAAATCAAGATGCTATTAAGCAGATCCAAACAAATGAAAGAATAGAAGGCAATGTGAAATATCTCATGGGAAAAACCACTGACCTGGAAAATAGATCCAGGAGAGACAATTTAAAAATTAATGGACTACCTGAAAGCCATGACCAAAGAAAGAACCTAGAAATCATCCTTCAAGAAATTCCCAAGGAAAATTGCCCTGATGTTTTAGACCCAGAGGACAAAATAGAGGTTGAAAGAATCCACCGATCACCTCCTGAAAAAGATACCAAAAAGAAAACTCCCAGGAATATTATAGCCAGGTTCCAGAATCCCAGATCAAGGAGAAAATACTACAAGCAGCCAGGAAGAAACAATTCCAATATTGTGGAAACACAATCAGAATAGCCCAGGACCTGGCAGCTTCTGCACTGAGGGATCGAAGGGCATGGAATATGGTATTCCAGAGGGCAAAAGAGCTGGATTGAAGCCAAGGGTCACCTACCCAGCAAAACTGAGTATCTTGTTTCAGGGGAAAATATGGTCATTCAGTGGAATAGAGGACTTTCAAGCATTCTTGATGAAAAAACCAGAGTTGAATAGAAAATTTGACATTCAGACACAAGAAGCAAGAGATGCTTGAGAAGGTAATCAAGGAAAAGAAATCAAAAGGAACTTATCAAAGTTGGACTATTTACATTCCTACATGGGAAAACAATAACTGTGTTTGATGAAACCTTTCTCATTATGAAAATAATTGAAGAAGGGTATATGGGCATATGTTCACAGGTATACATGGATAGAGGGCACAGGTTGAATTTAATGGGAAGGGACGATTCTTTTTTTTTTAGGGTAATTGGGGTTGGGTGACTTGCCCGGAGTCACTCTGCTGGGTTTTTGTTTGTCTGTTGGGTGTCTGGGGCCAGATCTGGGCTCGGGTCCTTCTGGCTCCAGGGCCGATGCTCTGCTCACTGCTCCACCTAGCCTCCCCAAGGAAAGGATGATTCTTAAGGGGTGAACTTAAGAGGTGAGAGAGGAAAGTGGCAAGAGGAGATGGAGAGAGACAAGGTACGGTAAACTATCTCATGTAGAAGAGGCAAGGGGAAGTAGTTACGGGGGGGGGGCGGGAAGAACAGGAAGGCAACAAGGCAAAAGCATATTCCCATTGAAGTTGGCTCAAGGAGAGAATCACATACATACTAAATGGAACATCTCACCCTCACTCACTCTCCTGAGCAGGGGAAAGGGGAATGAGAGGGGGGATGATGGGGGGTAGGGCATTCTGGGTGGAGGGGAGGTTGGAAGTACCCGCTATCAAAGAGGGACAGGATCAAAGTAGGGAATGGACCAGGTGGGAGGTGAGACGGGTGGGAGGGAAATATAAGCAGTCTTTTACAATATATCTACTATGTTAATGTTTTGCATAGCTATACATATACAACACATATTGAATTGCTTATCTTCTCAGAGGGAGTGGGTGACAAGGGAAGAAGGGAATGGATCTGAAAATAGAAGTTTTAATATTAAATGTTTTATAAGATGTTCAGGCATTGGGGCTCAGAGATTCACCTTGCCCTAATGGCAAAGTCGAAGGGGGTATGGGAGAAGATATGGGAAAGAGCAGATTGGATGAGGGGATATCTAGTGGGACTGCTATTCTGGGGTGGTGGATAGGGAAATATGGGGGGAAATGTAATCATAATCTGGTGGAAATGAATGATGTAAACCAGAAGTTAATAAAGCATTCGTTTAATAATAATAAAAAAACAAAAAAAAAAAATCACAGTCTAGTTCTCACAGAGTGACAAAACATAGGATTGGGTGTCAGACATAGTATGAATCCAGGCCTGGTTGCTTCCTATTTACATGACCTTGTGTGGTCACTTTCTTGCTCTCTGCCTTAATTTCCTTCTCTCTTAAATGAAGAACTTGGGCAAACAGATCTATAAGTCTATTTCCTCCTCTAAATCCTGTGTCCTTATTCTCAGAGTGAGTGTCAGAAACTGCCAATCCTACTCCACCTCCTATTTGCCCTTTCACAGAAACAGGGTTTTATTAGATGGGAAGAAGCATCTCATTACTGCAGACAGCTGTCATGCCCTTGAAAGGTCCATGGAAAATGGCTCATTTGTCTTTCCCTTTGACATCATACATGCTTCCCCGAAAGCTTTACTCCACAGTTATATTTTCAAAAATACAAATGGTCAGTATAATTATCTTGCCCATTTAATGTGTTTAATCCAGTAAAATTCATTAACTGTATCAAATGAAACAAATACTTATCAAGTATCCTTCATGTGAATGAAAGTGCTCCTGACCAAGAGGAACTTAAAATCTATTACAAATTATAAAGCTACTAGAATAACTTTAGGACAAAGTGGGAAAATAACAGCAAAGAGAGGAGGAAATGAAAGGGATATGAGAATTAAGAAAGAAGAGTGGTGACAGGTGTGATAAAGGAAGGGTAGTGATAGAAGTGTGATGAGGATTTCAGCTGGGTAGGATTTCAACAATAATCAATCAACAAGTATTGGTTAAGTACCTGCAATGTTTCTGGAACTTTATTAGAAACTAAGGGTAAAAAGGCAAATTGCAAAACAATATCTACTCTCTAGGATCTTATGTTCTAAATGAAACAAGAAGTACATGTATTTATATCCAGAGTGAAACATAAAGAAAATAAATTTAATAAATAAAGTTCATTAAAGAGGGAAGGCACTACAAGTTGGAGAGAATTGTAAAACTGCCATGTAGAAAGGGAGAGTTCTGGCTATATCTTGAAGGAAAAAAAAGAATTCCATGAAGCAAAAATAATGAAAGAGTACACCACAAGTATGGGGGACAGCCAATGTGAATGCACAGAGTTGGGAAATGGAGTTTTCATGTGTGAGGAACAGAGAAAAGGCTAATTTGACTGGATAATAAAGAAAAGGAGAGGGAATAATGCATGGTGCAATTATAAAGATCTATTGAACCCAGATTCTGAAAGACTTCCAAAGCTAAAGAGAGGTGTTTGTATGTTATCCCAGAGGCAATAGGGAGCCATTGTAAATAATTGAGCAAGGGAGTGACATGGTCAGACCTATGTTTAAGAAATAAAACATTTTGCCCCATTTGGACAATAGACTAGAGAAGAAAAAGACATGACAATGGAAGACCATACAAAAGACTGTTGTAATAATCTAGGTGAGAGGTGATAATGGCCTGAAATCAAATGGTGGCTGTATAAGGAGAGAGAAGAAATGGAATGTAAGAGACCTTGCAGAGATACAATGGGTGAGATTTGACAACTGAGTGGATATTAGGGGTGAGAAAGAATGAGGCATTAAAGAAGATGATAGCGTTATAAACCTGACAATCTGAAAGAACAAAATGGTGAGAAACTAGAAGTTTGGAAGAGGGGAAAGATAGTGAATTCTGTTTTAAGTAAATTGAGTTTGAGAAGTCTTGGAGACTAGAGAGGAAACAGACTTGATTAAGGGAGACCATATAAGAAACCCCTGAAATAATCTGTGACAAAGGATATGGCCTGAAATAAAGTTGTGTCTGTGTGAGAAGAGAGAAGTAATTGTTTTACAAACCCAGTTTGATATGTTCAATAGGCAATTAGTAATGAAGGACTAAAGCTCAAGGGAGAGATTGGAGCCAAATACATGGATCTTCCTTGAGATGAAAATTAAACACATGGAAACTCAAGAAGTCAACAGGAGTACCTCAGTACTTCTGTGCTTATCTTCAGTATTTTTGTAGTGGTGGGATGGGAATGAAGATGGGTCACTGAAGATGTTGAGTGACTTGTCCAAGGTCACACAATGACTTATACAGGTTCATACAGCCAATATGTTTCAGAAGAGGGGGGGATTTGAATCAATGTCATCCTTAAAGAGAGGCCTAATTTCCGTTCAATATACAAATCTGCCTTCCTTAATTTTAATAATGACACCCCCAACCAGACTTAGAATATAAAAACCTTTAATAAAAAGAGGTTAGATTTTTCAACAACTTGGACTCAGACTAAAGTCATGTGACAAGAAGATGCTATAGAAAATTGCATTCAGATAGACACATCAGATCTGAGCGAGAGACAAAGACTTTCTGTGTTGCTAGCAATAGACCAGTAATAAAAGGAGTGTTTAGTGATTGTAACACTTTCTGACACTGACTGATTAAGACGCAGTATCTGACTGGGATTTTTTTCAGTTAATGTCAAGAAAGAATAAAGATAATGACTCCCAGAGTTTATTTTCACTCAGAGTAGATGAGGCCAGCCAGCCGAATCCACAGCTCAGCCCCGTCACATCATCACAGCACCTGAACTTAAGGTTATTTTATTATCCACTTTCTTTCTCCTCATGAAGTGTGATATTCTACTGAAGCTAGTTTTCCATCCTCAATACTACTGGAACAATTCAGAAGAAATGATTGGGGAGAAGGAGCTGAAGAAAGAGAAAAAGGAGAGACCCTATCTCTTGAAGGGGTAACACTCCATTTTGAGGAGGGATTGATAGGAGAATATGGGGTTTGGAGCTGGTTTCCTAACAGCAAACTTTAGACGTTTCAACAAGATGGTGACACACTATTTAGAGTACTCTATTTGAAAACAAGGGGAGGGGTTTCTCCTGATCCACCTGATAAATCTCATAGGCAATTCTCCTTAAGGGAAAGGGTTGGCAGAGGTGGAGATTGTGCTAAAAAGCGCTTATATGTCTAACAGGGATGATGTTCAGAATGCTGAGTTCCTAGCCACCTGACTCTGAACAGGAAGGGGAAAATTATATATGTGTGTGTGTGTGTGTGTGTGTGTGTGTGTGTGTGTGGTGTGTGTGTCTACATTTTCACATGTGCTTACATATCTCTATGTGTGCATATGTGTACCTATATATCTGGGTATGTATATGCATGGAGATATATGTATAATATTCCATGTAGATAGATGTGTATGTGTATATATACATGTGCATATGAGTACTTTTGTATATATGGGTTTTATATGCATTTTCTATTTCATCCTTGCAATAAGCCTGAGAGATCTGTGCTATTGTTATTTACATTTTCCATGTGAAGAAATTGAGGCTGAGTCACACTGTCAGGAAATTTGAGATAGAAGTTTAATCCAGGTTTTCCTGATGTCAAGTCCTACATTCTCTGTTTACATGTTAAAAAGCCCTCCAGGACCTAATGCCAAGCTATCTCTCTAGATATAGTAAACATTGCCCTAAATACATGTTGTTATCTGTACAATTTGACATTCTCTTTGTTTCTCACACATGAAACACCATCTCTAATTTGTGTACCTTACCATTGGCCTTCCCATATTTCTTGATTGTAATCCCTCCTCACTTTGGCTTTGTAGAGTTCCTGCTTCCTTTATGTGAAGATGAAATACCCTCTTCTACATAAAGTCTTTCCTTATTACTCCAGATGCTAGTATCCTCCCTCTCAATCTACTTTATATTAAACTACTTGAGTGTATTTGTACTTACTAGCTTCTTTTTATGTTGTATTTGGTCTTATATGTCCAAGTTGTCTTACACAATAGAACACAAAATCATCACAATAAGGAAATGGTTCAATACTTATACTTGTATTCCCCACACCTCACACAGTGTCTGGCACACAGACACTAATTAATAAATGCACTAATTAATAAAAACATGTTAATAAATACATATTGAATGATTAAATCAGACTGCTTCCCTAAACATATAAATTCCTGGAATTTGCATTATCTTATCAATTTAATAACCAGAATTAGAGTCAAAAAGAATAAGGGGAATAGAGGGAAAGGCAGGAAGGGATTACATAAAAATGTAGCATCAGTCATAATCCAGGTGTAGAGCCCCAGCTATGTGCCTAGAGGAGGCAGCATGTAATGGAAGACAGACCAATGGTTTAAAATAAGAAGGCCTGGGTTTGAATTCATGTTTTCCTATTTAGTAGCTGTGAAACTTTCAAGCAGTTGCTTTCCCTTTCTGAGACTCAGTTCCTTAATGTACATTTTAGTAGGTGTGGAAGGTTGGCCTGTAAGATCTTCCTGTTCCAAATTCCATGATTCTGTGATTTATATTCTCTGATCATATCTCTGCATATTCTTTCTGCCACCTCTGCCAAACTTTTTCTGTTTTACTTTAAAACTACTAACAAGCATCTTTTATATAAATCATATGGTGGCTCTTTCAACCCCATTTCATGTACCATAGTATATAGTGAGGGGTAAAGTTTAAACCCAAAAATCTAATTGATTCAGTTTACAAGACAAATTCAATCTGCCCTGTCATGAAGTAAATAAGTAAGGGGGCCTGGGCATGAAGAATGCTCTCTGCCTAATACCCACCTATATGAAGCCTTGGTGAATCCTCTTTCAGTAGATCATAAGTCTCTGACCACACTTCAGAGCAAGTTTAGATGCTGTGGGGCTATTTCTTGTCTGCTTACTATGTGGTGATAAAAATCTTTTTGACTGTTGCAGTAAAGTTACGAATTCACAAACTCTTTCTCTCTCTCTCTCTCTCTCTCTCTCTCTCTCTCTCTCTCTCTCTCTCTCCCCTTTCTTCCCTCTCTCCCTCTTTCCCTCTTTCCCCCTCTCTCGTGATGGGGAGGAAGAAGTACTTTAGACTTCTGGGTGGCATAAATACATGCCACTGCTATTACTTTTGTCTTGATTTTGTGTCAATTTTTATTAATCTTAGCTGAATGATTCTTTGGAAATAGAACTGTAATCCAGTTCAGTCATAAGTACTGCCCAGAAGCCAAGCCTGGTGGAATATAAGCACCAAGTAACCTGATTGAACCAGACCATCAGTGTAACAACCTAGCAGTGAAAATATGGCATCCTATAAGAAACATTGTGACTTAGCCATTGGTGGTTCTGGACCCGGAAATTAACTCTGTGGGAGTGGTTTAGGGAGACATATTTTTCCTTCTGCTTTTGCCTTATGATCTCATTAAATGTCCCTCTGTAAGAACTAATTGATGTTACTTAGTTAAATTGATATTGAGGTTTTATTCAATGTCTAGTTGATAATGAGAAGATGATTACTAGTTTAATGATACTGAGGGAACACAGGAAAGGAGACTTGTGAAAAATAGCTTTCACTATAACCCTTCAGAGATACATCAGAAACTCTAAGGGGAGAAGGAACAGTAGTCTGACTAGAGACCTGGCCTACTACTACTAGGGTGGGGTTTTTTTTGTTCCCTAATTGTTATTTCTACAGCAAATTAGTCAGAATTGAATCTCTTATAGTCATACTCATTATTTTTTTTGTATTTTGATTATCTTTCATGATCAACTATATAATTCACTCAACAATTTTCAGAGATACTTGCCTCTTCCCAGCCACAGAACCCACTCTCCCCAATATTGACAAATATTCACACAGCTCAAGAACCATTCACTTAATCTAAAAATAGAATCAGCTACAAGGCCCCTGCACTCAAATGCCCTTGCTGCTTCACCTTCAGTCCCCAATATTCTTTTCCTGTTATCCACTTTTGATTCATACTTTCAATTCTCTGTCTCTTTTCCTCCTCCTCCTTTTTTTCTTCCTCTCACTTCCTCTTCCGCTGTCTCTCTTTTCCTCCAGAATTAGGGTGATTGCCATGAGAGTAGACAAAAAGATACCAGTATGAAAGAAGTTATGGAGGTCGAATCTTTGCAAATGATTAAGACACTAAAGATATCAAGACATTCTTCATTCAATTTCAAGTTTCTAAATTCCCCCTATATGAGGAAATTATACTTAATTATCACCTTCGTATTTACCTGAGAGCAAATGATACCCAACTTTGACAAAATAAGATAGATCACACCGGTTATGATACAGGTTTAGCTTCACAGTACAGGGCTTTTAGGCTTGAGAAATCCACCAACACAAAGGCAAAAGAAATTCTCCTATAGTCCCTTTGGAAGATTCATTTGGGGAGAGAGAAGAGAGTCAGCATCTTGGATTATTTTACAAGACTTCTTTTTGCATTTGGGAAATGTTGCATAAATTAAAAATTCCAACAAGTAATTCTCCAGGCCACATATTATGTATTTACAAATAGATAAAATTGGATTTGGGTGATTAATCAACACTTTTTGGTTAATTTTAGAAGACCATATCATTGCTACTTATTTATTATTTATATGTCTTCTTCAAATAATAACAGTCTTTTAAAAGAAAGAACTTTCCCCAAACAAAATAGCTCATACAGATTCTGGACTCTGATGCTATTCCTTGTAGGATACATATGACAAGTAGGCATTCAGGTGCACAGCCAGGCAATGTTCATTAGTAGTGCAGATTTCTTTAGAGTGTAGCAGATATGGAATGCCTTGGTATCCATTCTGTTTAAAGAGCTCATGGGCAGAAGATGAAAATCCAAATATTTCTGCCACAGCATGCCCCTAGTCATGAGGCCAATTCAGATTGTTTCATGACAAAACCTAACCTTTATAGAATGAACATCTCTTTCTGTTAATTTGCATACAGCACAGAAAATCAGAGGTGGCTACAGCTCATCAGTCACTTCCCCTGCAAGAGCAGAATATAAACCTCACACAAAGCATATGTCAGATATTAATTAGTGTGATATTATATTTGGTCTTCATAGTCAGGTCATAACAGATAATCATAATGAGGATGAAAAATATTTGGGAAGGAGACAAGAAAAGAAAAAGAAACTTAAAGTGCTTTTGAAAGAAAAAGAATGGTGTTTGATTAATAGTAGAATCTTGGATTAATAATAGCAATTATATTTGAAACAAGTACTACATTGAAATGTAAAAATTTGAAATATTTTCAAGGATAAAAGTCTGTGGGTATCCTCCTGCATGAAGGATCACTAAGGAAGGGTTGAGTTCAGGGTGCCTTTGCTCAAAGAAAAATCTGTAAGCCCCAGAGTGATTATAGGTTGATGCTAACCCCATGCAATTATCTGCTGAAATAGTAAAATGTAAGACAGATTGCTTTAGAATCCCAACTAAAAAGTATTAGAATAGATTGTGGAAGTTCCTTTACTGTGATATTCTATACTTAAATCATAGAGAAATCACACACACACACACACACACACACACACACACACACACACACACATTGCCTCCTCTATATTCAACTACTGCTCCACAGAGAAGAGTTTCAATATAATTCCTTTTGAACCAACATTTACTATTACACTTAATTCAAGTTCTTTCATCTCTTCCTTGTCTTTGGGGGTCCTTATAGGATACCTCCACAACTTTCATTCACTGCTTGTGTTCCCTAGAGAACAGCTACCCCAGTTCAAGTTATTCTGATAATTAGCCCTAGTAAAACTCCAGTTCCCAGGCCCCCACTGATGCTTTTACTGGAAACCAGAGGACCCATTAGGTCAAGGTATTTAAATAAATTGTATAAAAAGTAACAAAAAATATATGTCTTTCATAAATCTTGGTTGCACTCTCCCATAAGCACTCATTGTCAATGAGAAAAAGAGACACACAGTACAGGTGAAGAATCAAACATATAGGTAACACTTGTAGTCAAGGCAACTTGTTTTCCTTACCCCACTCCTATCTCTTTTCATGAAATTCTAATACTTTTCTTGGAATGTATCACAACTGATGTGTATTATTCTTCTGGGACCCCTAGACTTGTCCTGAATGAGATCTGCTCCCTAGAAACCTCAGCCTTGAAACCTGTTATCTCCTGAGTAGCATAAATATTCTAGGAACCAAGTTCTCTCTGCTCTTCTTTGACTCTACTTGACTCGACTGAGCCTGGTCCCTGTTGGGAATAGCATCTTCTACTGGACAAGTTACTCCACTGCCAAATGCCTTTTTCAATGATGGACAGTGAAGAAGCCAAGAGTGGAATTATGTCCCTTCCCTGCTGTACTTTGGAAGAAGAATATAGAAAAAGTGAATACCGGGGCGGCTAGGTGGCGCAGTGAATAGAGCGCCGGCCCTGGAATCAGAAGGACCTGAGTTCGGAGCCGGCCTCCGACACTTAATCCATACAAACAAAAACCTAGCCGTGTAACCTTGGGCAAGTTACTTAACCCCAATTGCCCTAGAGGGGCGGCTAGGTGGCGCAGTGAGTAAGAGCGCCGGCCTCGGAGTTTGGATGACCCGAGATCAGATCCGGCCTCAGAAAATGAGCACCCACGCATAAATAATGACTAGCCGTGTAACCTTGAGCAAGTTACTTAACCCCAATTGCTTTAAAAAAAAAAAAAAAAGAAAAAGAAAAAAAGAAAAAGTGAATACTAATTCCTTTCTAGAGTTGGGTTCTTCTTGCTTAACTAGTTCTATCCTCTGTTGTCAGAAATTGTTTCTCAAACCTGACTTGTTTGGTGCTTATATAGACTGAAAGGACATGACAGAGTCTCTTAGCTCATCCCTGAAAGTTTACTGTGTGCTATCAGTTTTCCATCCTGTAGAGACTCTATATAATTACATCCACTTGACTGAGAAACTTCTTCACATCTTGATATCATGTTGTTCAGAAATTTCTTTTGCATTTTGCTGTAGGAAAAGTGAATGGGTCTTCTTCATTTAAAGTTCTCTATTGAAGATGGCTAGGTGGTACAGTGAATAGAGCACTGGCACTGGAGTCAGGAGGACCTGATTTCAAATCTGTCCTCAGACACTTAACACTTGCTAGCCATGTGACCTTGGGCAAGTCACTTAACCCCAATTGTCCTGCCTTCCCCCCTCCAAAAAGCCAAAAATAAGGTGTTGTATTAATATGATGTAGCATCCTTCCTCCCTCTGCCTCCCCCACCCAAGAGGGTCTGAATAAAAGGTAAGGAAAATAAGTTTCTCAGGAGGAGAAAAATGTAGTGAGAAATGGAGGGAAGCTAGTCCACATGATGCTCACCTAGGCAGATAGTCACCTAGGGGAAGTGACATGGGATATGGGACAAAATAATCATTTGTAAAGTTAAAGCACTGGGGCAGTTAGGTGGAGGAGTGGAGAGAGTGCCAGGCCTGGAGTCAGGAAGACTCATTTCAGAAGTTCAATTCTGGCCTCAGATACTCACTAGCTGTGTGATTTGGGCAAGTCACTTAACCCTGTTTGTTTCAGAAATTGTTCTGTAAAATGAGCTGGAGAATGAAATGACAAATCTGTCCACTATCTTTTCTAGCAAAACCTCAAATGAGATTACAGAGTCAGAGATAAGTAAAATAAGACTGAATAAAAGGTAAAAAAATTAGAAGACACTGTTAGAAGGGATGTGGGGCAATAATCTAACTAATATATTATTGTGAACTTGTCCAAAACAATCTGGAAAACAATTTGAAATTATATAAGGGAATCATAAAATTATCCATCTCTTTGGCTCAGAAATCCCACCACTGGAAATTTAAGTCAGAGAGGTCAGCAATAACAAGGAAGGTGTCATATATATCCATATATTCAGAGAAGCATTTGTAACATTAATAAAGAACTGGAAACAAAGTGGGTGTAATTTTATTATCGAATGACCAGTGCATTATAGAAAATGGAAAAAAATGAAGATTTCAGAGAAAAATGGACATTTTTATAAAGTAAAAAATTTAATAAAATTTAAAAAATAATATGCACAATGCCTACAATAATGTAACATAGAAGAACAATAGAAATAATCTGGATACTGTATCATTGCAATAACCAACCTGGGATCCCAAAGAGGATAAGATAAGCCTATCTACCTCTTTTTTTGAAAGGAGGGGAATTGTGGGTGTGGAATGTTACGTGTGCTAGCAAACTTGGTTTTGTATCTGTAGGTTTTTAATGAACCATTTTTTTCTCTTTTACAGTAAAAGGATTATTAAGTGGAAGAATTGAGAGAAGAATATATCTAGATATAACTGGGATATATGAACAAAAAGTATCAATGGAACTTTTTAAAAAGCTACAAAAAGAAACCTATTATATTTACCAATAGGAAACTAATGACACTGAGATTCATTACCCTTTATGAAAACTGGGTTTATTGACTTTGAATTGATTGTTAGGGGGGATTTTCTCAAGCTCTGTGTAGGACTCAGTTTAAAGTATGGACTTACAGAAATCCATCATTTACATTTTATCCAGTGTTGAGATGGATGCTAGCTGCTACCAAATGGATAACAGATTTATCCAACCCTGAAATCAGAATACAATATGGTCCAGAAAAGACTGATGGGGATGCAGATGTTATATCCTATTTGCCAACTGGACACAAACTCCTAGTTATAAATGAAGATTTTTTGCAGTCAAGAGACTGGCACTTAGAGAGTGTGCCATCAGTGTATGTGAACTCTGTAGCCTTCAACTAATCGTCTTCGTGTTAATTTTCTTAAATTACTGCTGGCTGAAGCAACAGTGTGGTAAAGGGTTACAAAATGTGAGCCAAGCCAACAATCAAGTAAGTAATGATCACAGACTCAAGCTTCATTCCTTAGAAGGCACTTAAATATTAAGACAATGGCAGAGGTTGGAGCTATGTAATTGGATGATGTACCAGATTGTAATTAATCCCACATACAGTACCAGAAGACTGATGGTACTTATGAAGCATTTCAATCTATGGCTATAAAAGTACTACATGATGACTTTAGACATTTGTGTCAAGAGAGAACAGTTGAACTAGTTAATTGAATATTAATTGGAAAAACACGTTCTAGTCCTGGGCCTAAGGGAGGAACTGGGATTTTACTGGGAAAGAAAATTTTACTAGGCCCAAGGTTAATGCAAAATTTGTAACAGTGTACCAATTTCGCTGTGATCAGCAAAATACCTAAATGCTACACAGTAGGAGAGGAAATTCATACCTTGTAGTAATTCATACCCTGTTATAATACATAATTTCTGACCAAGGAGTCATAGCTCAAGAATCAGAAGATGAGGAGTGAGGAAGAATGAAGGATCTGGATTGAGGACACGACAAAATGACAAAATGGAATTTAATATTTAAGCTTAAAGTTTGGAAAAAAGTAAGATCCTCTGATTTTAAATGTCCTGTGGAACCAGTAAAAATCTACCAGAGACAAACAGCAAGAAAGTATTCATCTAGACAGAAGGAGAAATGACTTAGTAGGTATTAGGGATACTGTGGTCTTTGTAATCTCTAATATTACTTCCAACTTGAAATTCTATGATTTTGTACTGTCTGCTTCCTGTAGTCAGTGAGTGACATTATTAATATAGGTATGTTTGATCTGCCACAGCTTATCACATCTACACCTTGCTCAAAATTACACAGAGTTAGTGCCACTCTGTGTTTGAGTAAGAACAGAACAACCCTACCTTCTGAACTTTTAAAGAAGTTGCATTCTGATACTAGGGTTTTCTTTCTTGAAATCTTTTAATTTTTCTATATTCATACATGCATATATATATATGTATATATATATATATATACCAAAATTCCATGTATTTTATATATGCATAATATCTATATATCTAATCTAAAACATTTTTTATCTGCCAGGGTACCCATTTTTGCCTTAAACACTGAGTCCTCTATAAATAACCCTAGGTGAGTCACAACTTCTTAATACACCAAGCAACTCTCTAGATTTTAAATTGTAGAGCAGTTACCAATATATATCATCAGAAAGATTTTCTTCACCAAGAATTTCCTAAAGTGATGCATTTGTAGTCTAGACAACAGTTACATATTTGCTACCAATTCTCCTTTATAGATATCTGTATGTATTGCATATACAATACATGTACATATATACATACATGTATATGCATGCATACATAAATTTTGTTCTTCATTTGTGTTCAACTCTTTGTTGCCCCATGGTACATATCATGTCAAGCCCTTCTATCCTCCCCTCCACTATCTACTGAAGTCTATCCAAGTTAATGTTCATTATTTCTATGATAGTATCTGTCCTGTGTAATCCCCTTTTCCATTTGCCTTCAATTTTTCCCAACATTAGGGTTTTTTCCAGTGAGTCCCATTTTTTTTTATTATGTGACTAAAGCATTTAAGCTTCAACTTCAGTATTTGACCTTCCAGCGAATAGACTGAATTAATTTCTTTTAAGTATTGACTGATTTGCCTCCTTGCTGTCCACAGGACACTCAAAAGTCTTCTCCAGCACCAGAATTTGAAAGCATCAATTTGTATTCTTCAGCTTTCCTTATAGTCCAACTCTCAGCCACCCATCACTACTGGAAAAACCAAAGCTTTGACTATTATGCTGACTTTGTCAGCAAGATGATATCTCTGTTTTTTAGTATGCTGACCAGATTTTCATTAGTTTTCTTTTTAAGAAGCAACTGTCTTTTAATTTCATGACTGTAGTCAACATCTGTAGTGATCTTTGAGCCCAAGATTATAAAATCTATCACTGCTTCCATTTCTTCTCTCTATTTGCCAAGAATAATTCATATGCATGTATACATACATATATATACACATATATATATATGTGTGGGTGGGTGTGGGTGTATGCGTTCCTATTTATTTCTATGTATGTGCATATGTATTAATATATGTACATTAAATAACTATGTATAACGTATATGTTCTATATTTATGGATATATTATATATGTATGCATATATATTCATAACCATGAATTTATATACATGCATTATGTGTATATACTGAATATATGTATACAAATATGTACACGCATATATTTATAGATAAACAGTCTGTTCCTTTTTGAACATATTATGTTTATTTCTGTGTAATTCAACTTTGTTGTTAACCGCAAATAATAATAGAAGCATAAAAGAAGGGGAGGGAAGAAGCTAGTAAGAGAAGTAATTGTATTCCAGGAACAAAAACTTCTTTCTATAATTTGGGAAAATCTTCCAATCTCATCTGAATTTCCTTCAGTGAATTACAAATTAATCAGGCGATCAAACACAGGTATTGATCAGGAAGCTCTGCAGCTAAATTTTGCAATAAATGGAGCAGGGCCCTCTATGGGAAGTATTAGTGTAACCCTATAGATTGTTAATAAGGACACACACATGCAACTAGGTGCAATACAGTGCTCAGTCTCTCTCCCAAGAGAGAGATGCATATATCTATCCAAAGAGGTTCAAACTTGCATTTGAAAGTGCATTAAAAGTATGAATGTGTCAGAGAAAGCTTCCACTGTCCTAGAGTGACATTGTGTGGGGTTTTTTGCCAGCTAAGGGAGCAGATACATAACACTTCAGGTCAGTGAGGCAACTTCTCCTTTCAAATATCTGGTCCAATACATCCTCCATCTGAAATCTGACTATCTTTATCTTGGGCTCTCAGGAACAACTGCCTTAATAAAATAAAAATGTGTTCTCTGTGTTTCTTCCTGGATCCAATGGCCATTTCCCAGTCACCCCACTTTAGCTGACCAAAGTAGTCTAACTGTGGCAGCCTCCATCATTCCTTCCATGAATCATCCATTGATTGATGCTGTTCAACCAACCATGTAACAAGTCTCACTTTTTAAACTTGTAAATATTTACTGCTTCACAGATAGGCATAGCAAAAATGGGCTTAAAGAAGAAATGGGGAGGCTTTTCTGTGTTCTTTCATAGGAGATGAGAGCTTAGAGGATTTTTATCTCTGGGTGGCAGTAATTAAAACATACAACACCACCACCACCACCCACACAATTTCTATTCATTTCAACAATAACTTATTCAGGACATTGAGTTCTGTGCCAGGTGTCGTATCCATTGAAAACATGTGACTTCTTAAAAGCAGAAAATCACTATTCCTGAAGAAAAAAGCAAAATTACCCATATGGAAAAAGGAGTTAGAAATTTCAATATCCATATGATTTGGAAGAATTTAGGAATTTAAAGTCCTAGGACTCTATCTCAAAAAATTAATTCCTAATGAATACCTCCCTCTAAATGCCCCTCCCCATCACAATCTCCTGCTGGGAGCTTCATTAGCAAGTAAAATTTGAGCAAACACTTCTTAAGCTTTCTCGGTATAATGAGTAAAGTTCCTAACTTTGAATCAGAAAGACCTGAGTTCAAATCTGGCCTTAAATACTTACAAGATTTGTGACCCTGGACAAGTCAATTAAACTCTCCCTAAGTTACTTCATCAATAAAATGACATTCATCACCTATATATTGTATAAGTTTGTTGTAAAAATCAAAATATATGTGAGAATATCCATTTAAGATAATTTGCAAAGTTTAGATAGCCATACAAATATATAAATACTTGTGATAGAATAGGAGATGGAGATATGATTTCAATGACTTGAGGAACTCCCCAACAACAACAAAATCACACACACACACACACACATTCTTATTATTTTCTCTACAACTTAAAGTCTCACTTGCTAGGGGAACTTAGAAGTTAGGTGACTAACTCAGGGTCATATATTCCATATAATCAGAGGTAGAAATTGAAGTCAGGTTTTTATGGCTTCAAGACCAGCTCTTCATTCACTGTCACACAAACTCTCATCATAAATGTTGGCTATTATTATTTGTATTATTTCATCTGACTTCAGTGCTTTATTTGACTCAATGATAAATTATTTAATTGGTATGGATGATCACCTCCCCAATAGAAATACAATCCTATAAGTTTTAGTTTCATGTGACCTTCATGAGTTTCTATGACTGAAAAAATATATGTCCCTTTTTAACCAGTTTTCTATTGATGAGCCATTCAGGGCATAGTGAGACTTGTCATTAGAAAATTAAAACACAATCCATTGTTCATTGCATGAACCTTGCCCTGGAAGCCTTTCCAGTTTGGTCAGATCTGCTACACTTTGCACTTCTTTGGTATATCTTTTGGAAAGTCAGTGTTATTTACATGTCATGAGAGGGAATTAAAAAAAAAAAAAGAACTACTGTACTGTTGATTGGGAATCTACACTCCTGCATTTTCCTCTATGAACCTCTGTATTCATTGCCCATCTTCTGAAGGTGAATTTTTTTAAAGCAGGAGAGCCATATCGTTTTCTTTTCTCCAGAGCAATAATACCAAATCTGTAAGGCGGAGACCCCTAAGGATTCAAAAAATAATTGCAAGGACACAAGTTTGTATTTACACCAAGCGTTATTGTTTAGTTATCATGCTCCTTTTTTTCATCAATAAGTAGTAACTGAACCACTAAGGGCAGCAAGGTGGTACAGTGGACAGTGCAGGGCTTAGGGTAGAGAAGATCAGAGCTCAAATAAAGTGTCAGATACTTACTAGATGTGCGACACTAGGCTACTCACTTAAACCTATTCGCCTCAGTTTTCTCATCTGTAAAATGAACTGGAGAATGAAATGTCAAATAGCTCCACTAACTTTGCCAAGAAAACTGCAAATGGGGTCACAAAGAGTAGGATATAAGTGATCAACAACATAGGACAACTACTGGCTTTTGGGAGTTATAGAATGTTTTGATGTTTGATGCTCAACAAAATTTTGAACCTCTGTCTTAGCTCTTCTTGTAAAACTTTGCTCATCACCCATCAGGAATCGAAAATATTACAACCAATATTTATTGGATATTTATGTCTCCTCTTAGTAAGTCTCTTCTGCTTTCCCATTAGTTTCTTTTACAAATTACAATTCCTTACCTTTCTCTAAACCAGTAGATATTTAATGCCTATTTATAAATGTTTGTTTCCTTCCATTTCTGATCCTTTAAGAACTAACATATGAAAATCAAGGAACTATGGAATTGAATCTTGTTAACTGAAACTAAACTAATAAATTGATAAAAAAAAAGAACTAACATACTATATTTCCTTAATTTACTTTATTTTTTCCAAAATTGAATGTTAAAACAATATTAACACTTTTTTTAAAGTTTTGAGCTCCAAATTATATCCTTCCCTCTCTCCTTCCCTCCTCTGTCTGCATCTGCAATCATGCAAAAACAATTCCATATTAGTCATTTTGTGTAAGAAGACCCCCCAAAAAGAAAAAAGAATGAAAAAAGGAAGTGAAAATAGCATGCTTCAATCTATATTAAAATAATATCACTTCTTTCTCTGGAATCAGATAGTATTCTTCATCATTCGTTCTTGGGAATTGTTTTAGATCTTTAATTTGTTAATAATAGCTAAGTCAGGGGCAGCTAGGTGGCACAGTGAGTAGACTGTTGGCCCTGGAGTCAGAAGGACCTGAGTTCAGATCCGTCCTCAGACACTTAATGCACACACAAGTAAAAACCTAGCCATGTGACCTTGGGCAAGTTACTTAACCCCAATTGCCCTCCAAAAGGAAAAAAAAAGAATAGCTAAGTCATTCATAGTTCTTCACCATACAATATTACTGTTACTGCCTACACTATTCTCCTGGTTCTATTCTCTTCACTTTGAATTAGTTCATGCAAATTTTCTGGGTTTTTTTCTGAAATCATCCGGCTTGTCATTTCTTAGAGCACAATAATATTTCATCACAGTCATATTCCACAGTTTGTTTAGCCATTCACTAATTGATGGACATCCCTTCAGTTTCCAATTCTTAGCCACCACAGAGTTTCTATAAATATTTTTGAGCAAAGAGGTCATTTCCCAACCCTCCCCCCCTTTTTTGGCTGTCTTAGGATATAGACCTAGAAGCAGTATTACTAGATCAAAGGGTTGCATAGTTTTATAGCCCTTTAAGCATGGTTCCAAACTGCTCTCCAGTATAGTTGGAACAGTCCATAGTTCCACCAACAGTGCATTAGTGCCCCAGTGTTCCCACAACTCCTCTAACATCCATCATTTCCCTATATGGTCATGCTAGTCAATCTGATAGCTGTGAGTTATTGCTAATAATCTATCCTACCTAGACATTTTTTATTAATGATTTAAGTGTGGAGTGGATATAGAGCCATCCAAGAAGCTACAAAAATCTGGTGGGGTCCAACATCCCACTTCTTTCACATTCTGTGACCATGAACAAACTATTTAAATCACTCGGCACTTGAGGCAATTTTCTATGACTATAAGTCTCAGAGAAGATATTGACATGCATTAGTAAAGGTTTCCTTGTCTGGGAGTTTTTTACATCAACAAAATAAAGTATCTAGTCTCTACCTTTTATTTCCTACCCAGCTACTTTCCCAGATTTTGTCATCTCCAGAAACTTCATTCTGTATCATGTAATCAGCTCAGAGACTCCATTTTCCAGGGACCCCTCCCTTCCTCTGATTATAAAGGAAGGAACTCTCCTTCCAGACCTTCCCCTATTTGAAGGTGACACCCAGGAAATTCTTCTCATAATTTCCCACAGAGCTACTTTCCTAGATTTATCATGTCTAGAAATATTGTTATTCAAGATGAAATTAATTTCTAAACTCTCACCTCCTCAGATCACTTCCCAGCACCACTATAAGACTTCACCATGGCTTCCCCCACTGTGTATTATCTCTTGGACTGTGAGGTCCTTGAGGACAGAAATTGTCTAATTTCTTTCTTTGCGTCCCCAGAGCTTAGAACAATGCCTGGCACATAATAGATATATAATAAGTAGGTATCAACTCTGACTCTAATTTAACTCTATCCCTATCTCTATACTGTAGAAAGAAAAGTCAAACTGTTAGTCAACTTATGTATCTATCATTTATACACTTCACACACACACACACACACACACACACACACACACACACACACACACATATATATATATATATATATACTTCACAACAAACTTATGAAGTAGGTAGATAGATATTAGGATCCCTTCTAGCATTAGTAATAATGAAGATAAGAAAAATTCCCCATTTACACCATCATACCTAACTTACCCATGCTAACACACCAAAATTTCAAGGAATCTATGATGTCTTCAATTTGGGTATTCCCTTCACAAATGCAAATCATAACTTCCCCCCAAGACAACCCATGCTGTATGGCTTCCCATAGGTTTCATACAAATGGTTATCCCATATGTCAAGAATCTCTCATGTTCTCTTTATAGTCTGATGATATCAATGGAGTATAATAAACTATTCCATGCTCTCCAAACATAGCCATCTCATCTTTTTCTGTGCATGTTTTTGATTCATAATTCCTTATTATGCCATGCTTATTCCTGCCATGTACTGCTACATTTATCTTTAGATGACCTTAAATTTGTCAGAAAGTAAATCATTCAAATACTAAAAATATAAAGAGTATGAGATCCCCTTGAGCTTTTTTTAACTCTTAAAAAATGAATTTGGGGGCGGCTAGGTGGCGCAGTGAGTAAGAGCGCCGGCCTCGGAGTTGGGATGACCCGAGATCAAATCCGGTCTCAGAAAATGAGCACCCACACATAAATCATGACTAGCCGTGTAACCTTGAGCAAGTTACTTAACCCCAATTGCTTTAAAAAAATGAATTTGTTTCATCTCCAAATTCTTAGAATGTTTCAAACTTGACGTTTTATATGCATTTTAAACTCAACATGTCCAAAACTAAATTATCTTTAACCTAAACCTTTCCCTCTTCTAAACTTTCCTAATATTGTTGAGGGTTCCATTATCCCCCCAGGCACATAGACTCATTGCTTGTCATACTCAATTCCTCATTTTAATTTACTCCAATCCCCATATCCAATCAGTTGTCAAGTCCCATAGTTTCTGCCTTAACATCTTTAATATACAACTCATTCCCTTCTCTCCTCTGACACAGTCAACCCTGGTGCAGACCATTATCATCTCATGCCTAGACTATTAAAAAATCCTTCTGTTTGGTTTTCCTGCCTAAAGTCACTCCAATCAGCTGTCAGATTAATCTTCCTATAGAACAGGTTTAACTAGGTCAATCCCTTATTCACTAAATTCTTGTATCTTCCTATTACTTCCAGGATCAAATATAAAATCCTATTTGACTTTTGAAGATCTTCATGATCCAGTTTTCTTTGACTTTACTCTCCTCAATGTCCTTTGTGAGACAGTGACAATGACTTCTTCGCTGTTCTTAAGAAAGGACATTCCCTCCCTGATTCTGAAACCTATCTAGAACTCTCACCTTCCTTATCTATACCTCCTAGCTTCCCTGGTTTCCTTCAAGCCTCAGCTAAAGTTCCACGTGCCCTGGTATTCTTTAATCTTATTGCCTTTCCTCTGAGATCATCCCTATTTTATCCTGTAAATAACTTGTTTGCATAAAGCCATTTTTATGTTATCTCCGTCAAAAAACTCTGAACTTCGTGAAAGCAAGGAATATGTTTTAGGAGGGTAGGTAGAAGAAGCTCTCTTTGAATCTTTAACATTCAGTACAGTACTTGTCTGTGATGTTTGAAAAATTCTGAGTGACTGACTACAGTAACAAAGGCCTTCCTCTCCCAAAATGTTTATATGCATGTATATATGAATGCAGATAGCACAATATTTACATACATATATGTCTGTATACATGTGAATGGACATACTTTATGTGTGCAAACATATATGCATATCTTCTATTTGCCAGTCTTTATTCATATTGATTCCCTCAATAGAATATAAAATCCATAAAGGCTGGGATTATTTCATTTCAGTCATTATATTCCCCTTTGCATAGCATAATGCCTATCACATACTAGATATTTAATAAACACTTGTCAGATGAATGAATAGAGCAAAATGTCACCTTAAAGGCTCTCCTAAAAGTGTTTAGTTTGAATATATCAAAATTTAGAAGATTGTCTGAAAGTTACATCAACAAAATAACTTTGCTTGATCATCTTCTGATCATTATGGTAAAATGAAGAACAAAACAAGGGGACAAACTCTCCAATTGTCTTCTCTACTGCAATGGTTGAAATATAATCCAGAATTCATGTCCAAATAAAGAGAGATTCTTTTTATTTGTTGAGGCCTTCCTGATGCTTTTCTTTATCAATAGCATTGTATAGATTGCATTAAGTCTCTCTCTCTCTCTCTCTCTCTCTCTCTCTCTCTCTCTCTCTCTCTCTCTCTTCCCACCCACAAACACATACATAGATGCATGTATGTATATGTATACACATAAAAACAAATACATATACACACACAAACACATTGAAAATAGGCAATGAATTAAACCACACATTAAACAGGAGGGGAGAGTACCTTTGCCTTTCAAAAATTGCAAAGTTCTTTTAATGACACCAAGCTGTTTCTCCTTGACACAAAAACTGTGTTTTAAAAATACTAATAGTCTAATGATGATGTTGAATGATTGTGAGTCACAGAATCACACGTTATTACCAAGACATATTGGTGTTGACAATACTATGATTATACAGACTTAGAGAGTCTGACATTTGCCAGTTATGTAATGATTCTGATAAATATAGAGAGAAAATTGGATACATCAGGTCCTGGAAATCACTAGATAATTCTTATGCTCCACTTACTTCACTTTGCCAAGGTTTATGGCAGCAGTAGATTGTCCCAGAGTATCAGGTTCAGGACATGTAACCCGATGACTGGGTCATATTCAGTTTCCACTTGCCTCATGTAGCATATATTTTGAGTGGTTCTAGGTCTTGAATCATTGGCTAAAACTCTCCATTGACTCATATCATTTCCTGAACTCAAACCTCACCTGCTAACTGCCTAAATACGATAGAAGTAAGAGGCATCTCTTTCTTGGATTCATCATTACAAGAAAAGAAAGGACTACAGCACGTAGGACCTGTTTCACTGCTTTTAGTTGGGGTTTGTCAGAGCTCTGGGGGAAAATGGGCCTCCCACTGAATGCATAGACTTTGAACTCAATATGTGATTCCTGCTTTAACTCCCCTAAAAACAGGGCCACTAAGGTTATGATTTCAAATGGCCGCTACAGATAAGCTTTATTAACTTTACTAGGATTGGTCACATCTCTGTTGGTTCCCTATATTATTGTACAAGGGGGGAAACAATGTTCAGGAGAGTGGGGGAATATGACGATGGGATCTTCCTGCCTAAAACACATACACAAGAAAAGTTTTTCATAATCACATTTAATACCAGCCTATGTTAATTTTAGACTGGTCTATTCAGGCCATAATGAGATCTGTCAAAAGCAAGTCATCTCATTGTAACCAAAATATGAATAGACATTCACATTAACTGGAATATAGCAGATAGATATTGCTATTAAAGGAGAAGTAAAAAAAGGTGACAGGGATGTCCCATTTCTTCCTGAGCTCTGGTCACTTTTCATTTTAATGTGATTATGGGCCATTTGGCACTTTAATAAGTGTGCTCTATCACATGCCGAGAACACTTAGCCCCAGAGAGAAGACAACATGCTAGCGTTTGTTTTCTCCTCGTGTCTAGGGGATCACTGTCAATGCAATCTTCCAGAGGCCAACAGGTGTGTCAGGAGAAGACCTATTAGCCAGGTCTCCCCCCAAAAAGGCTATACAACAAAAAAGAGGAAAAAACACTTTTACAAATAGTCACTATTAATTGACTGGGCCACATCAACATATTTCATTATATTGAGAGATCCATTTTACCTTATCATCTGCCTCCTTTAAAGATGGTCGTTTATCCATGGAAAATCCATTTATAGTAGCTAGTTAAGACAATCCATTTTGAACATGAAACTTGCTATGTTAGCACTGTTTTGTGTGAGTGTTCCAAATAGAACACGATTGTTTATGAACTTTATGAAAGAGGATATCCTTGAAGAAAATGAAGTATCATAATACTTGTTTGTCTTTCACTCTTGAAGAGGGTCATGATATCAAGAGTGTGATGCCATGACTTGCAAGTGAATTGGATTTAAGTGAGGGAGGTTGTGCAAAGTCACCAGCCTCACTCTTTCCTCCAGAGCCATCTGCCTCCAGTGGAGAAATCTTTATCAGGACAACTGGAGATGGCTTCAGATGCAGTGGGAGACCTTGGTCTTTTTACTTTAAGGTCTTTCCTACTCCTCAGTTTGACTGAAGTAATGCCTATTCAGTGATTAAGGCTAGGTAAGAAGTGAGGTAATGAATGACCTCTTTTACCTAGTCCCCCCCCCCAAAAAAAAACAAAACAATCTGGGAGGGGAAGACAAACCCTCTGGCAAGGGCTTCTTCCCAAAACAGAAACTGATGGATTTTTTTTTTAGAGCAATTGGGGTTAAGTAACTTGCTCAAGGTTACACGGCCAGTCATTATTTGTGTGTGGGTGCTCATTTTCTGAGGCCAGATCTGATCTCGGGTCATCCCAACTCTGAGGTGAGCGCTCTTATTCACTGTGCCACCTAGCCGCCCCTATCTGATAGAATTTTAATAAAGCTGCCCCCAGCCCCAATATTTTAACTTCATTGTACGCCTGGCCCAACTAAACAGCGGGGCCACTATACCTACCTAGGCCCCACCACCACCACCCCTGATAATATTCTAACTTCTTCATATATGCCTTATTGTTTACTGAAATAACAGTTATGTCCCACAGAAACAGGTATGTTCTTGTACTCAACCACAGTCATATCACCCATTTAACTCAAGAAAGGACCATAATACCTAACTATCCATCTTAACCAGACAGGATCACAATAGCTAACCTATTGTAGGGCAAGCAGACCAAAATATTTAACTACCAAGCCATAGATGAGACCTCTCCTCCATTACCTAATCCTTTAACAAACTCCTCTTGCCTTTTTAATATTAATTATTTCTGTTATGTAATTGCATTTTTACCTTATAAAAATCCATCTTGCTTTCTCTAAATTTGCTGGTTCCTCTTGGAATTTAACCTGCTTCATGAGAGGTGTCAATCTCAGTAAATACCTATACTTGGATTAGAGTTGGTTTGACTCTGACTTCTTTGAGATGATTCCATCACAACACATCATGAAACTCCAACAGATTTTGGGCGGACAAAACCAACACAACAAAATAATTGCTATTTACACTCACTTTGGTCCATCAGGGCCCAAACAAGCACCAAGTGAGGCTTGGCCTGGGACCTATCGTTGGCTTATCAATGGGAGGCAGAGTGATTTGGGTTTAAGATATGGTCCTTAAGAAAGAAATATAGTCCATAAACCCCAAGGTTTAAATAATCAAAATTCACATTCCTTTCGGCAGAGCACCCACAGATAAGAGTATGGTTCCATATATGGACAGAGGGAAAAGAGGGAGGGAGAAAAAAAAGGGAGGAAGTACACAGATGAAGGGAAGGAAGGGAGGGAGAGGAAAGAGAAAGGGAGGACATTGCATTGCGCAACTGGAACTGATTAGTTGAGTCTCCAATAGGGTAGCTCCCACCACTCACAGGTTGTTATTTGTCCTTCATTCTCAGAGTACCCATGACATTAAGAAGGTGATACCATGATCTGAAAGTGAATGTGATCTAAGTGAGGGAGGATGGTGCAAAGTTACCAGCCTCAGTCTCTACTCTGGAGTTATTTAAGTCCAGTGGAAATATATGGATCAGGATAACTGGAGATGGCCCCTAATGCTCAATATTTTACACATAAAATCATAGATTTAGAGGTGGGTGAGACCTTAGAAATTAAGTTGAGTTCCTCCATTAAAGATGGGGAAATAAGTCAAACTGTTCAAACATCTTGCTATTGCTACCTAAGTAGTAATGTTCCACCAGTATTCAAATTCAAAACTATCTGACTCCAAATTAAGTATATCTGTTATACTATTCTGACTCATTCATTTCCATAGAATCATCTAAGCACACCTATTCTTCAGAATGTCATAACCTATCAACTTCCACACTTTATTTTGAAGGAGATTATAAATTTAAGATAGATATTCGAAAAGATGGAATGAGGAGCATCAACAGAAACTAGAGAATGACACATCTGTGACAAGATCAGTAGATGGTAAACTTATGATTCAGTTCTTAATTTCTTTTTCCAAAGACAATAAGGAGCCTTGCTTCACAAATACAAGGACAAGGCCAGAGATGGAGAATCAATAAAAGATATGAATGAAGCTCTTAGAATAACTTTGTTGTATCTCCAATGATCAAGTATCTTTACACTTTCATTCAGATGCCCTTGTGACCAACATGACTTCACAATTGTGGTTTGGGACAGGAGGAGTTTTCCTTTACTTGAAGCAAACCATTTCAAATGGTAGAAAAAAAATAATTTCCACATCTTGCATTATCTTCACTGTGTATAGATACATATGCATGAGTTTTTGCATCCACACACATGCACACATGCATAGATCTGTGTGTGTGTATATATATATGTATATGTATATACATATCAAACAAAAATATCAAAAGAAAGCAAAACCATAGAAGCATATAGATAATTGGTAGAGATATAAATATAGTATAGATATGGATAAAGACATCAATCATATACATATAGAAAAAGAGATATAAGCATAAGTATAAAGATGAAAAGATACAGATACAAATATAGATCATATAGATCTATGTTTTCTACTTTCTTCTGAACCTGCTCTTTTCCTTACCTAGTTAAGTGTGTGATCCCAAAATCTTCCACCCTTGCCTATTCCTCCAATGTGTTCAGCCAAGTAATGTTCTTTTACGATATTGTTTTCCAGTGCATTTTTTGTTTGCCCCGATCATTAATTTTCTGCCATTGTAATCTATTGTGTATTATCTGCTCTGATTTATAAACTATAAGATTACTTATTCTTTCTGTATTATCTCTATTTTCATAAAAAGGATAGAGCCTCTAGAATACCAAATTTTACTTCCCTTCTTGATTTTATTTTATATGTTATTGCATTTGTCAATTTTATCTTTCCCCCACTTTGTGGCATGCCTTATTCTTGAATGTATCAATTTATCATGGAAGCAACATAAAAGGAAAGTACTGTTGAGAGGTGCATATTGCTAGGTATCACTATGCTTTTACCATGATCATTCACTCTTCCCAAAACTAGTTTATTATATGTAAGGTTTTGTGTCCGTCCTGCCATTTTTGCTGCCAGCTGACTTTTTTTTTTCTTGAATGGGATGTAATTCTAGAAGGTACAACCCTTTTTCAGAGACAATGGCCTGCTAAGGTACAAATCACATTCAGGTCAAGCCAATTATAATTTCCTTGCCTATTATGCCCATATGACTATAAGAATGTTCTTGATTGACTTGCTTTCTTTTCTTTCCCCTATTGAAGTAAGACCACAGTCTCCTTCCTTTTGCTTTCCTCATTCCAGTTCTTTCCCTCCATTGTTTTTCTCCCATATTCTCTAATCAATCTCACATCTGGTGAAAGACTAAGAAAATGCTATTTGGGGGAGGGTGGAGTCAAATGGCAGAGTAAACAGAGGGGAGTGTGTGTGTGTGTGTGTGTGTGTGTGTGTGTGTGTGTGTGTGTGTTGGTTTTTAGGTGTTTTGCTTTTTTCTGTGCTCTCCCAATATACGCCTCCAGATAACTTTAAAGTGTGCATCACGATGCGTTCTGAGGGGGGTGAGACACAAAGTCACAGTCAGTCATTTTTTACAGTCCAGGGCAATTTAGAAAAACAGAAAAAGAAGTCTGTGGACTCTGGAGTAGGGGCTAGATAGCAGTACTACATGGGGAAGTGACACTGGCTATGGGTCTTAGAGGCAGCAGTACTAAGAGAACACAACAAAGGGACTAAAGAGTCATTCCAAGAGATATCTGGGCTAATACTAGTTGCAAGATTTGGCTCCATTTGGCAGCTCTATCACCCAGTACCCTGTTCTAGTTTGCATTTCCAGGATGGAGAGGAGCAGTTGCATTTATGAAGGAGCAGAGGCTACTAGTAAGGACTGGTAAGAACTAGAATGAAACCAGGAAAGCTATGACCACAATCTTATACAGATCACATAACCTTATGTGGCATCAAAATTTTATTTGTCCCCAGAAATACTTGTGATAGCAGCAAACATAAAAGTCAAGGCATCAGATCAGATATTCTACTCCCACCCCCACCTCCAGAGGTGAGCAGAGCTCAACTATAATATAAAGCTCAAAATCAAAAATAGGCTAGAAAAATGAGTAAAAAATAAAGGTAGAATTTGAATATAAAAAGGTACTGTGATGAAAAGGAAGCACCAGACAATTTGGAAGAAGGCAATAACTTGAAAATACCTACAAGCAAAGCCTCAAAGAAAAATGCAGAAAGGAAAAACACAAGACCAACAAGAATTCCTAGAAAAATCTAATGGAGCAATTAAAAGAGAGGAAAATTATTTTAAAAATTAAAAAAGATTAGTAGAGGGGAAATGGGAAAAGAAATGAGAGCAATGCAGGAAAATTGTGAAAACAGAACTAACATCTTGGTAAAAGAGCACAAAATTACTTGAAAAAATAACTGAACAATCTGAATCAACCAAGAGGAAGATAACGCATCTCTGAGAAATCAATGATTATAAAACAAAGTCAAAAGACTGAAAAAAAATAGAAGAAAATGTGAACTATCTAATAGGAAAAACAAATAACCTGGAACATATTTTGTTATAGATCTCTTAGCTTTTGTTTCAGAGAGTGTTTCTTTGTAGAGATTCAACATTTAAAAAAAAATTAACCGGGGTCGGCGTAGCCATGGCGGCCCGTGTCCTCTCAGCTTGTGTCCGCCGCCTGCCCGCGGCCTTGGCGCCGCCGTCCCGGCCCCGGGTCCCCGCGCTCGCCCTGGTCCGTCCGCTCGGCTCGGTCCCTTGCGCGGCGGCGGGGCGGAGGAGGAGGACGGTAGCGGCGGTCCCTGCCCCTGCGCACATGCCGGTTTCAGGGATATTCCTACAGTTGAGCCGACAATATAGTGACTTGCCCCCTCTGACACTGGAGAGCATTACGGACCGTGTCCTCTATGTCTTGAAACTGTTTGATAAGATTGATCCAGAAAAGCTTTCAGTATCTTCCCACTTTATGAAAGACCTGGGCTTGGATAGTTTGGACCAAGTAGAAATTATAATGGCCATGGAAGATGAATTTGGGTTTGAAATTCCTGACACAGATGCTGAAAAGTTAATGTGTCCACAAGAGATTGTAGATTACATTGCAGATAAGAAAGATGTGTACCATTAAAGTCTTTTTTTTTTTTAATCAAAGAACTCGGATGATCCCAGCGAGTGTCTGAATGTGAGAATACATTACAAGACCGTTGCTGCTTTTGTCAGAGTACTTCTGTTGGAACTATATTTAAATTGTCTAAATATGTGTTGGCCTTTAAAAAATAAATATATAAAATCAATATTCTCAGGCCTTGATTTTTCGATGCTTTTGCACATAGAGCACTGCCTTTATATTGATTCTGTTTAATATTTTAAAAGAGATCTCATTGTTGAAAGAACATTTATGTCAGATGCAAATGGTTTTTTGGAATTGAGTATTTGCATCATTGGTTCTCAAACTCATGCTTTCTCTTTAGTTCATGACCATCCCTCTCTGAATAAACTTACAGGTTTTACTTCCAAATCAAAAAAAAAAAAATTAACCATAAAATCTCTTTAAATATTTTAAAGTAAATTATTTAATTTTAAAATTTTAATGTTTTAAATATTTGGCCTACTATTCATCTTTATTAGCACCACATTGATAGCTCTAACTTCTGACAATTTCATTCTTATATTATTATAATGTTTTTATTTTTAATTATTCTGGAGATTCTTTTTATCTTCCATGATCTTTATTTTTTGTAAAATTATATTTTAATGAGACTCTTAGAAAATTCAATGTAACAAAGTACACAAAATACTGGGCATTCTATTTATTATATTTCAATGACCTCTTTTCATATGAAAGCCATCGTATACAAATGGATGGAGTTTGGTGTCAGAAGACCCTGATTAAAATCTTGACTCTGACACTTGCTAGCTGTACATGACTTTTACTTAGTCCCCTTCACTTCTCTGGGCCATAGTTTACTCACCTGTAAAATCAAGAGATTAGACTATATCATTTCTAATACCTCATCCAGACCTAATATTCAAAAATTCAGGACACTAAGGCAAAGTGGGTGGGCAGAAGCATTCAGAGTGATGCTCTTAAGGTTTATAACCCACTTAAGGTTTTAAAAAACCCACAACTTTTCTTTTCTCATAATTCTTTAATATATCTGAACTCAATGATTCCTTCCTGGATTTAGTGTTAAGTAGGAGGAAGAATGTAGGAGTGAACTAAAATATGTTTGTCTCTTTCCTGCATTCATTTTTCTTCATAGTATATTTTTTATGAGTTAGTGTCTTTTTAAGGTTCTACTCGTGTTCCCTTCTATGTTTCTAAGTCTTTCTGGTTAGATTATCTTTTAAAAAATCGGAAATCAAGGGGATGCCCATCAACTGTGGAATGGATAATGAGTTCTTCATAGTATACATTTTTTTAATGAATTAGTGTCTTTTTGAGGTTCTACTTGTGTTTTCTTCTATGTTTCTAAGTCTTCCTATTTAGATTGTATCTTAAAGAATTGGAAAATCAAGGGAATGCCCATAAACTGGGGAATGGATAATAAGTTGGGGTATATGAATGTAATAGAATACTATTGTGCTATAAGAAATGAAGAGCATGAGGTGGATAGGTGGCACAGTGAATAGAGCACTGGCCCTGGATTCAGGAGGACCTGAGATCAAATCCAACCTCAGACACTTAAGACAAAAACTAGGCATGTGACCTTGGGCAAGTCATTTAACCCCAAATGCCCTCCAAAAAGCACAAAAGCTCTCATTCCAACCACCTCCAATACCTATAAATAAAAATGATTCTAAATAAATTATAGAGCTATAGAACCCACAAAGAGAGAGACACAAATGAATCTCAAGACAGCCTGTCAGGTAAACAGGAAGGGTCTATCACACCGGGCTTGGAGCCAAGCATAGTCACCCATGACCTGCATGGGCCCAGATCTAGGGTGGTCCCAACCCACAGCAACACTGTGCAGTGTTTAGGAGAGTTAAAGTGCAGACTTTAGGAGAGTGAATCACCAGCACTTGTGACAGTTTCCAGACTTCTCAACCCTTAAATGCCAAAGAGAAAGTAAAAGGTCAGAAGAGAACCCTGTTGGAACTGGTTGAGAGAAGAGTACTGCCCAACCCCTGCCCCCAGGGCAGCAGAGGTGGAAGTGGCTGCACCTACTGCTGTAAGGCTGCCTCCGGAGTTCCTGGCCAGCCAATCACAGGAGGATGTTTTCAGAAGATTTTTAAAGGTTCGGATTTGCACCCACAAATGACCCACTACACTCAGTTTTAAGGCTAAAATGTTTTAATAATCAGAATAGGCAAGGAATAGGAGTAATACAATAATGAAACCAACAGATCAAGAGAACTATAACACAGATTATGAATAAAATAATAATAATAAGTACAGAAGAGAAAGTTAAAGAAAACATCACTGATACGGGGGAGCACCAACTCGTCTTTGCAGTGGCTGGGGGATCCCGGGGAACAGCCTCAGGGTCCTGGCTGGGAGAGTCCCAGGCAGAGCGTCCTCTCCATGGGTGAGATCCCAATGAGAGGGAGATATTTGGGAGTTTTTCTGCAAGGAAGACAAAGAAGTAAAAACTTACATAAGTTGTTTCACACGGTTTGGCTTCCTTGCGTGAATTCCAGGTGAGGCTGAAAAAATACAGTTATCAATCATTAATGCTGGGAGAATAGCCACTTCCCATAAGCATTGTTTATTGTTCCAGGAATGGCTAGTTCCAGGAACTGAAATGTAGCTAAAACACACTTGGTCACACAAGAGGGTCAGTTCCGGGGTCAATATTCAGTTATTTTAGTTCATGTACCTTAAGGGTCGAGTGAACTTACAAAAAAGGAAAGAATATTCTTTCTTCAGAGGACCAAGCAACCATTCAGAGGGTAATGATTCTTGCTTTGACATACTCGGATCTGGATCATAGTCTTGGGTGGTGGTCCTGGGGTGAGTAACAATAGTGTGTCAGAGCTTGTCATAGCTATGGAGAGGGTGTCTTCCTCATAGCTCTGACAACAACTCTGGCAGCAGCTGCACAAACCCCAGCAATTTGGGACTTAGCTCTCTCCACTCTGGAAGGAAAGGTCTACCATGGCAAGGAGCTCAAAAGTAATTGCAAGATAAGCAAACAGAGGAAAAACAATCAGACCATAGAGACATATTTGGAGAACAAAAAGGATCAAAACATGTTACCAGAAAACAACAACAAAGTCAGAACTCTTGCATCAAAAGCTTCCAAGAAATATATGAACTGGTCATAGGCTATGGAGGATCCCAAGAAGAATTTTGAAAATCAAGTAAGTGAAGTGGAGGAAAAATTGGAAAAAAGAAATGAGAATAATGCAAGAAAATCATGAAAAATGAGACAACAGCATAACTGAAGAAAATGACAACTTAAAAAATAGATTAATCAAATGGCAAAAGAGGCCCAAAAAGCCAATGAGGAGAAGAATACCTTAAAAAGTTGAATTACGGGGAATCCCCAGAATCCCCAGATCAAGGAGAAAATACTACAAGCAGCCAGGAAGAAACAATTTCAATATTGTGAAAACACAATCAGAATAGCCCAGGACCTGCCAGCTTCTACACTGAGGGATTGAAGGGTATGGAATATGATATTCCAGAGGGCAAAAGAACCGGGAATGAACCCAAGGGTCACCTTCCCAGCAAAACTGAGTATTTTGTTTCAGGGGGAAATATGGTCATTCAGTGGAATAGAGGACTTTCAAGCATTCTTGAGGAAAAAACCAGAATTGAATGGAAAATTTAACATCCAGACACAAGAAGGAAGAGATGCCTGAGAATGTAATCAGGGAAAAGAAATCAAAAGGAAATTATCAAAGTTGAACTATTTACATTCCTATATGGAAAAGCAGTAACTGTGACTGATGATATCTTTCTCACTGTGAAAACAATGGAAGAAGGGTGTGTGGTCATATGAATACATATATGAATGTGTGTGTATATGGTTACAGTTATATATGGATAGAGGGCATAGGTTGAATTTGTTGGGAAGGGTGAATACTCAAGGGATGAAATTATGAGGTGAGAGAGGAAAGTGGCAAGAGGAGATGGGGAGAGACAGGGTAGGGTAAACTATCTCATGTAGAAGAAGCAAGGGGAAGTGGTTGCAAGGGAGGAGGAGAATAGGAAGGCAAAAAAGGCAAAACCACATTCTCATTGAATTAGGTTCAGGTAGAGAATAACATACATACTAAATGGGATATCTCAACCTGCAGCAGAATAGGGGGAAGGGGGATGAGAGGAGGGATGATGGATGGGAAGGTATCCTTGGGGGGAGGGAAGGTTGGAAGTACCCACTATAGAAGAGGGACAGGATCATGTAGGGAATGGACCAGGTGGGGGGTGGGATGAGTGGGAGGGAATTATAAGCAGCCTTGTACAATATATCTACTATGATAATGTTTTGCATAGCTAGATATGTACAACATATACTGAATTACTTATCTCCCCAGAGGGAATGTGTGACAAGGGAAGAAGGAAATGGATCTGAAATTCGAGGTCTTAACATTAAATGTTTCAAATATATATATATACTATTATTAATACTCTTTTGCTTATAATTGGGAGACAAGATGTGCAGGCATTGGGACACAAAGATTCACCTTCCTCTAATGGAAAAGTTGAAGGGGGTATGGGAGAAAGTATGAGAGAGAGCAGATTGGAGGAAGCAATATCTTGTGGGACTGCTATTCTGGGAGGTTTGGTAGGGGAATAATGGGGGGAAAATGATTGTAACACAAAATCTGGCGGAAATGAATGATATAAAACAGAAGTTAATAAAGCATTTGTTTAAAAAAAAAGTTGAATTACTCAGATGGAAAATGAATTTCAAAAACTCACTGAAGAGAATAATTCCTTCAAAATTAGATTGGAGCAAATGGAAGCTAATTACTTTGTGAGAAATCAAGATACTATAAAACAGATCCAAATAATTGTAAAAATAGAAAGCAATGTGAAACATCTCATTGGAAAAACCACTGACCTGGAAAAGAGATCCAGGAGAGAAAAATTTAAAATCATCTGACTACCTGAAAGCCATGATAAAAAAAGAGCCTAGAAATCATACTTCAAAACATTTTCAAGGAAAATTGCCCTGATATTCTAGAACAAGAGGGCAAAATAGAAATTGAAAGAATTGGCCAATCCCCTCTAGAAAAAGGTGCAAAAACAAAACTCCTAGGAATATTATACCAAGTTCCAGGGTTCCCAGATCAAGGAGAAAATATTACAAGCAATCAGGAAGAAACCAATTTAGTATTGTGGAAACACAATCATGATTACACAAGATTTAGCAGCTTTTACATTAAGACATCAAAGGGCTTGGAATATGAAATTCCAGAGGTCAAAGGAGCTAGGATTAAAACCAAGAATCACCTACCCAACAAAACTGAGTATAATGTTTCAGGGAAAAATATGGTCATTCAGTGAAATAAAGGACTTTCAAGCATTCTTATGAAAAGCCAGAGTTAAACAGAAAATTTGATTTTCAAACACAAGAAGCAAGAGAAGCATGAGAAGGTAAACAGTAAAAAGAAATCTTAAAGAACTTATTAAAGTTGAACTATTTACATTCCTACATGGAAAAATGGTCATTATAACTCATGAGACTTTTCTCAGTATGATGAGAGTTGAAAGGAATATATATATGTATGTAGGTAGGTATTTATGTATGCATACATATGCATGTGTGTGTTTGTATGTATGTATATGAGGGTGTATAGTGTGTATAAATAAGTGAGTGTGTGTGTGTATATATGTGTACATGTATAAACAGAGGGAATATGATAAGTTGAATATGAAGGGATGAGATCTAAAATATAAAATCAAGATGTGAGAGAGGAATATATTGGGAGAAGGAGAAAGGAAGAGATAGTATAGGGTGAGTTATTTCATATAAAAGAGGGCAAGAGAAAACTGTTACAGTAGAGGGGAGGAGTAGGAAGGTGAAAGGGAATGGGTCAACCTTACTTTCATTGAATTTAGCTTAAGGAGGGAATAACATACATACTCAACACACTCAATTGGGAATCTTACCTTACAGGAAAGTAGGGGGAAGGGGATAAGATGGGGAATGATAGAAGGGAGGGCAGATTGGGGGAGATGATAGAAGCAAACACCTTTGAAAAGGGACAGAGTCAAAGGAGAAAATAGAATTAGTGGAGGGCAGGATAGGATGGAGGGAAATACAGTTACTCTGGAAATGTATTTTGTAACTACACATGTACAACCTATATTAAATTGCATGTCCTCCAAGTGGGGGTGGGTGAGGAGGGAAGAAGGGAAAGAATCTGGAAAGTGTTCAAAACAAATTTTTTAAAAAATGTTTTTTACATGCAACTGGGAAATGAGATATACAGGCACTGGGGTATAGAACTCCATCTTGCCCTATTAGAAAGTAAGGGGAGATAGGGGAGAATATAATAGAGACAGATTGGGAGGAATATTCAATAGGTTCACTGTCTTGGAGTGGGGTAGGGGAAAGACAGGGAGAAAATTTGTAACAATATTTTGTGGAAATGAATGTTGAAAAATAAAAATATATAAATAAATTGAAAAAAAAAAAGAAATGAAGTGCAGAGAAACTTCATAATAACCTGGAAAGATTTACATAAATCCATGCTGGGTGAAGGGAGCAGAACCAGGAGAACTTTGTACAGAATTACAGATACATCATATCTGTGACAACTAACTTTGATAGACTGGACTCATCTCAGCAATGCAAGTCTATAAGACAACTTCCAAAGACTAATGATGGAAAGGGCTATGTATATCCAGAGAAAGAATTAGAGTCTGGATGCAAATGGAAGCAAACTACTTGCTCTCTCTCTTTTTTATTTTGCTTTGTTTTATTGTGTATCTACTTTCTCATTGTTTATTCCATTGGTTATAATTCTTCTTTACAGCTAGACTAATGTTTAATGTGAAAGTATTTATAAAACCTTTATCAGATTTTATGCTGCTGGGAGGTAAAAGGGGGAAGGAGAGGCAGGGGGAGAAAATTTGGAACTCAAAAGTTTGTGGAACTGAATGTTGTAAATTAAAATTAAGCAAATAATTAATAATTTATTCTTTAATATTATATATGTTATATCATTAATATATTATAAAAACTTATTATAATAATATGTTAATTAATTAATAATTAAAAGATTGTCTGCCTTTAAGTTTCCATTCAGTTTTTTTTTTCTCTGACCTTTCCTAATTTAACCTTTCTCTTTTATTCCCAATATGTTCTCCAATTTTTTGCCTTACTCACTGATTCCTCCCCTTTTCTCTGCTACATAGACCCTCTCCAATAAGGTTTCCCCTGATTCCCCTTTCTGGATCTTGGGTTCCTGCCCAAAGTAATCTCCAAGGAGGTGGAATTGACAATAGCTGAGTTTTTAGTCCCTTTCTAAAAAGAGTAGAGGGGAAAAATTTAAAAAATAGAAAGAGTAGAGGTTGTTTCCAGACAAGGTAGATTTGTGGTAGCGTATAGTCTACACCATACCTTCACCTCAGTTGGTCTCCTTTTCAGTAATGTGCTGGGTACAATCAAAACTTACCATTTGTTCTGTGGAATGTTTATGGAGGTTGCGGGGGGGGTGGGGGGGACAAAATGAAGAAATGATTTTCAGGCAAGCACTGACATAATGATTCCTGAGCAATAATTCAAAAACCCACATTTTAAAGCATAGACCTGAAAGGTTATTTGGGCTGGAATATGACATGGTTAAAAGGGAGACACAGAATGAGATCCAAAAACATTAAAATTGCTGTTATTTCATAATGTTTCAAACTTGCACAGTGTTTCTCTCTTCTTGTCTCATGCATTAAGTTTTAGTTTCTTCATATTAAGTAAATAATTCCTTCTTTCTGAAGTTTTGGATAGGTTTGAGCAAAACAATTAGTTTAACATCATTTTTATCTTTTGAGCCTTGATTACCTCAATGTGTTCTAACCAAGAGAGGACTAGCTTGATTTCTTTTTTGTTATTGTTTTTGTTTCACTTTTTTTAAATTCATTTATTTATTTTTATTATTTTTTAGTTTTCAACATTCATTTCCACAAGATTTTGTGTTACAATTTTTCTCCCTGTCTTTCCCCTACCTCCACCCCAAAATAGCAAGCCTATTAAATACCCCTTCCCCCAATCTATTCTCTCTTATATCCTCTCCTGTCACCCCCACCAACTTTCTAGTAGGGCAAGATGGATTTCTATGCCCCAGTGCCTATATATCTTATTTCTCAGTTGCATGTAAAATAAAAAACAATTTTTTAAACATTTGTTTTTAAAACTTCGATTTCCAGATTTTTCTCTTCTTCCCTCCTCACCTGCCCCCACTGGGAAAATAAGCAATTCAATATAGGTTGTATATGTGTAGTTACCCAAATAATTTCCGTAGGAGTTGTATTGTGAAAGACTAACTATATTTCCCTCCATCCTATCTTATCCCCCACTTATTCTATTTTCTTCTTTGACCCTATCCCTTTTCAGAAATGTGTGTTTTGGGGGCGGCTAGGTGGCACAGCGAGTAGTGCCGGCCCTGGAGTCAGAAGGACCTGAGTTTGGATCAGGCCTCAGACACTTAACACACACACACACACACACACACACACACACACACACACACCCCCATAAAAAAATAAAAAAATAAAATAAAAACCTAGCTTGTGACCTTGGGCAAGTTACTTAACCCCAATTGCCCTCCAAAAATAAGAAGAAAAAAAAAAGAAAAGAAAGAAGCGTGTGCTTCTAACTACCCTCTACCCCAATCTGCCCTCCCTCCTATCATCCCCCCCTTTATCTCCTACCCCCTATTTTCCTGTAGGGTAAGATACCCAAATGAGTGTATATGTTATCCCCTTCTTAAGCCAAATTCAATGAAAGAAAGGTTGTCCCATGCACTTTCACCTTCCTGTTCTTCCCCTCCATTGAAACAGCTTCCTCTTGCTCTTTTATATAAGATAATTTACCCTATTCTATCTCTCCCTTTCTTCTTCTCCCAATCAATTCCTCTCTCACCTCTTAATTGTATTACTTTTTTTTTCAATGTAATTAGTTTTATTTTTGTATTTACATATATTTGAAACATTTATTGTTACGACCTCAAATTTCAGATCCATTTCCTTCCTCCCTTGTCACCCATTCCCTCTTGGGAGATAAGTAATTCAGTATATGTTGTACATGTCTAGCTATGCAAAACATTATCATAGTAGATATATTGTACAAGGCTGCTTATAATTCCCTCCCACTCATCCCACCCCCCACCTGGTCCATTCCCTACATGATCCTGTCCCTCTTCTATAGTGGTTACTTCCAACCTCCCCTCACCCCAAGGATGCCCTCCCATCCATCATCCCTCCTCTCATCCCCCTTCCCCCTATCCTGCTGCAGGTTGAAATATCCCATTTAGTATGTATGCCATTTTCTCCCTGAACCAAATTCAATGTGAATGTGGTTTTGCCTTTTTAGCCTTCCTTATTCTCCCCTCTTTTGCAACCACTTCCCCTTGCTTCTTCTGCATGTGATAGTTTACACTACCCTGTCTCTCCCCATCTCCTCTTGCCACTTTCCTCTCTCACCTCATAATTTCATCCCTTGAGTATTCTCCCTTCCCAACAAATTCAACCTATGCCCTCTATCCATATATAACTATAACCATATACACACACATTCACATGTGTATTCATATGACCACACCCCCTTCTTCCATTATTTTCATAGTGAGAAAGATATCATCAGTCACAGTTATCGCTTTTCCATATAGGAATGTAAATAGTTCAACTTTGATAAGTTCCTTTTGATTTCTTTTCCCTGATTACCTTCTCAGGCATCTCTTGCTTCTTGTGTCTGGATGTCAAATTTTCTATTCAATTCTGGTTTTTTCCTCAAGAATGTTTGAAAGTCCTCTATTCCACTGAATGACTATATTTTCCCCTGAAACAAAATACTCAGTTTTGCTGGGTAGGTGACCCTTGGGTTCATTCTCAGTTCTTTTGCCCTCTGGAATATCATATTCCATGCCCTTCTCTCCCTCAGTGTAGAAGCCTCCAGGTCCTGGGCTATTCTGATTGTGTTTCCACAATATTGAAATTGTTTCTTCCTGGCTGCTTGGAGTATTTTCTCCTTGATCTGGGGATTCTGGAACCTGGCTATGATATTCCTGGGAGTTTTCTTTTTGGGATCTTTTTCAGGAGGTGATCGGTGGATTCTTTCAACCTCTATTTTGCCCTCTGGATCTAAAACATCAGTGCAATTTTTCTTGAGGATTTCTTAAAGGGTGATTTCTAGGTTCTTTCTTTGATCATGGCTTTCGGGTAGTCCAATAACTTTTAAATTGTCCCTCCTGGATCTATTTTCCAGGTCAGTGGTTTTTCCCATGAGATATTTCACATTGCCTTCTAATCTTTCATTTGTTTGGATCTGCTTAATAGCATCTTGATTTCTCATAAAGTCATTAGCTTCCATTTGCTCCAGTCTAACTCTGAAGGAATGAATCTCCTTAGTGAACTTTTGAGATTCTTTTTCCATCTGGTAAATTCGACTTTTTAAGGTGTTCTTCTCCTCGTTGCCCTTTTGGGCGGCCTTTGCCATTTGAGTTAGTCTATTTTTTAAGGTGCTGTTTTCCTCAGTCAGGCTGTTGACCCTCATTTCATACTTTTCCTGCATCCTTCTCATTTCTCTTTCCAAATTTTCCTCCACTTCTCTTATTTGATTTTTAAAGTCCTTCTTAAGGTCCTCTATGGCCTGCAACCTGCTCATGTTTTCCCTGGGGCTTTTGGAGCAGGACTTCTGACCTCACAGTCCTTTTCCCGCTCTATGCCCCCAAAATAGGAGTCTAGGGTTGCATTTTTCTGTTTCCTTTGCCTTGGCATGTTGCCACTTAATTACTTGACTTTGGGGCTTGTTGCCACACTATGGCTTTAAGGCCAGATAGAGAAATTTTCGTCCCGAACGTGTGGGGGGCAACTTCCATTTCTGGCAAGCTGTAAACCCACCCACGACTTCCACCCTAGATCACAATCCAGATCCAGGGAGGTTAAAGCAAGAGCGATTACCCCCCAAGACTGATCGCTGGATCTCCCTACAATTAATTGCAGGCTGGGAGCTGGTGCTGCCTCTGAAAACTACAAAATGGCGTGTCTCCTCAGTGTCTTCTAGCCCCCAGGGGAGGGAGCCGACGCATTCCCTAAATACAGGACCCAAAGTCCATAGGACACTAACCTCTTACTTGTCCTAGCAAGTCTTATGTTGATAATTCTGGAGTCGCCACAGCTCCTGGTGTTCTGGGGTTCCTCCAGCCGGCTGCTGGCCCTGCCGCCCTGGGGCTAAAACCTCGGCTCATGTGGACCTCGGCTCGGCTCGGCTCCTGCGCTCTGCACGCTGAATGCTGCCAGGTCCCAGACCACTGTGCTGGTCCTTCCTGCAGGGCTGCTGGGCTGTCCTCAGAGGGAGGTTAGCTTATCTGTGTTGTTCTGTGGGTGCTGGGTCTCCAGAAGTTGTTCAGAGTCCCCTTTTACATAGTTTGCGGGGAATCTGGGGGCAGAGTGGCTTGGATGAGCTGTTTCTACTCTGCCATCTTGGCTCCGCCCCTTAATTGTATTACTTTAGTCATCATCCCTTCATGTTCAACTCATCCTGTGCCCTCTGTCTATGTATACATGAACATACACATGCCCACACTCACATATATATTTATGTACATATATACCATCCCATTCATGCATATATATGTATGTATACTAAATATGTACATATATTTCCTTCAGCTATCCTCATACTGGGAAAAGTCTTATGAGTTACAATTATCATTTTTCATTCTATGAATGTAAATAGTTCAGCTTTACTAAGTTTCTTATAATTTCTTTTTCCTGTTTACCTTCTCATGCTTCTCTTGCTTCTTGTATTTGAAAGTTAATTTTCTGTTCAGCTTTGGTCTTTTCATCAAGAATGCTTGAAAATCCTCTATTTCATTGAATGACTATATTTTCCCCTAAAGCATTATGCTCAGTTTTGCTGGATAGGTGATTCTTGGTTTTAGTCCTAGCTCCTTGGACCTCTGGAATTTCATATTCCAAGACTTTTGATCCCTTTATGTAGAAGCTGCAAGGTCTTATGTTATCCTGGTTGTGTTTCTACAATACTCAAATTGTTGCTTCCTGATTGCTTGCAGTATTTTTGCCTTTACCTGGGAACTCTAGATTTTTGCTATAGTATTCCTAGGAGTTGTTTTTTTTTTATCTTTTTCAAGAGGCAATCAGTGAATTCTTTAAATTTTGATTTTGCCCTTTAGTTCTAGAATATCAGTGCAACTTTGCTTGATAATTCCTTAAAATATGGTGTCTAGACTCTTTTTTCATCATGCTTTTCAGGTAGTCCAATAATTTTAAATGATCTATCCTGGATCTATTTTCCAGGTGCTTTTTCCAATGAGATATTTCATATTGCCTCCTATATTTTTCCATTTGTTTTGATCTATTTTATAGTATATTTATTTCTCATAAAGTCATTACGTTCCAGTTGCTCCAATCTAATTTTGAAGAAATTATCCTCTTCAGTGACTTTTTGAAATTCCTTTTCCATCTGGCAAATTAGGCTTTTTAAGGCATTCTTCTCCTCATTGTTTTTTTTTGGGGGGCCTCTTTTGCCATTTGAGTTGGTTTGTTTCTTAAGGTATTATTTTCTTCAGTGTATTTTGGGGGCTCCTTTAGCAGGCTGTTGACTCTCTTTTCATGTTTTTCTTGCATCATTCTCATTTCTCTTTCTAATTTTTCTTCCATTTCTCTCATTTGATTTTTAAAATCCTTCATGAACTCCTCCATGGCCTGTAACTAATTCATATTTTTCTTGGAGGCTTTTGATGTAGGAGTTCTGACTTCCCTGTCTTCCTCCCACTCCATGTCTTTGTCTTTTTTGTCCCCAGAAAAGGTTTGTATAGTCTGATTGTGCTTCCTCTGCTTCCTCATATTGCCAGCCAATTCCTTGATTTTTGAGTTCTTTGCCATGGTAGAACTCTGCTTCCAGAATGGAGAGAGCTTTGTCCCAAATTACTGGGGTTTTCACAGCTGCTGGAGCTATTAGGAGTGTGCCCTCTCTACAGCCTCCACAAGCTCTGGCTCACTGGCCAAACACCCCAGGACCACTACCCAAGATTGCGATCCTGATCCAAGCAGGTTAAAGCAAAAACGATTATCCTCTGAATGGTCCCTTAGTACCCTTACAATCTGCAGTCCAGGAGTTCCTAAGGCAGCCATGCAGTGGGGCTACGTAGCTGCTGCACTATACCAGCAAGCACCCCACCATACCCAGGGTGGTTGCCAACATTCGTTCTCAGATCTGCTTTTCTAAATGAAAGCAGCTCAAAATGGATTAACAATCTTGCTTTAATCAAACATATGTCATTTACTTAGTTCAGGGGGAAAAGGTTAGCACCCCCAATTTCAGAGGATGCAAATAAGTTACAGGCAAAGGTTACAAAAAGACAGATAAACAGATCAAGCAGGCAGGCCTCCAGCTGTCTGACCATTACATCCATACATAACCAGTTACCAAAGAGGGAAGCATCAAAATCTGGGTTTTTCCAAGCTGGGAGGCTCAATGGCTGCCCAGAGTCTTGTCTGCAAATCACACACTTCTCAAAGTGAGCCCCAAAACAAAGCCTCACATCAGTGTTTATATAGCCTTCTCCTGGCTCAGAGAATGTCACAAGCCTCTTGACCCACTACCCAATCACAGAGCACCAAGGCATGGGCATTGCTGAAAACCAAGCCTCCCACCTCAGTCTCTATGTGACCACATTCAATCCATGGGGCAGAGTATATTTTCAAATCGAGGAAATCTCTCAGAGTCATCCAAGCCTATCAAAGGGCCTAGCGGCAGGGAAGATCTCAAATTCCCATTCCTATAACATGCACCTGCACTGTGTATCACCCTGGGTACAGGGGCCAGACCACACTCTTCTGTCCACCCCTGTTCCAACAGAGTTCCACACAGTCCTTTTACTTTGTCTTTGGCATTTAGGGGTTAAGAAGTCTGGAAACCACCAGAGCTTCTGGTGATTCACACTCCTAAAGTCTGCTCTGGCTGCTGGTGGTCATACTGCAGCTAGTGGTTTCATACTGAGAAAGGTTTCATCAGTTACAGTTATCATTTTTACATGTATTAATGTAAATAGTTCAACTTTGATAAGATCATTATGATTTATTTTCCCTGTTTACTTTCTCAAGTATCTCTGCTTCTTGTGTCTGAATATCAAATTTTCTATTCAACTCTGGTTTTTTCCTCAAGAATGCTTGAAAGTCCTCTATTACATTGAATGACCATATATTCCCCTGAAACATGATACTCAGGTATGCTGCATAGGTGATTCTTGGTTTTTTTTTTTTTTTTTGGCTTTTATTTATTTATTTATTTATTTTTTTAAAACAAATACTTTATGAACTTCTGTTTTACATCATTCATTTCCGCCAGATTTTGAGTTACAATCATTTTCCCCCCATTATTCCCCTACCCAACCTCCCAGAATAGCAGTCCCACAAGATATCGCTTCCTCCAATCTGCTCTCTCCCATACCTTCTCCCATACCCCCTTCGACTTTTCCATTAGAGGAAGGTGAATCTTTGTGTCCCAATGTCTGCACATCTTATCTCCCAATTATAAGCAAAAGAGTATTAATAATAGTATTTATATATATTTGAAACATTTAATGTTAAGACCTCGAATTTCAGATCCATTTCCTTCCTCCCTTGTCACCCATTCCCTCTGGGGAGATAAGTAATTCAGTATATGTTGTACATGTCTAGCTATGCAAAACATTATCATAGTAGATATATTGTAGAAGGCTGCTTATAATTCCCTCCCACTCATCCCACCCCCCACCTGGTCCATTCCCTACATGATCCTGTCCCTCTTCTATAGTGGGTACTTCCAACCTCCCCTCACCCCAAGGATGCCCTCCCATCCATCATCCCTCCTCTCATCCCCCTTCCCCCTATCCTGCTGCAGGTTGAGATATCCCATTTAGTATGTATGTCATTTTCTCCCTGAACCAAATTCAATGTGAATGTGGTTTTGCCTTTTTAGCCTTCCTTATTCTCCCCCTCCTTTGCACCCACTTCCCTACATGAGATAGTTTACCCTACCATGTCTCTCCCCATCTCCTCTTGCCACTTTCCTCTCTCACCTCATAATTTCATCCCTTGAGTATTCTCCCTTCCCAACAAAGTCAACCTATGCCCTCTATCCATATATAACTGTAACCATATACACACACATTCACATATGTATTCATATGACCACACCCCCTTCTTCCATTATTTTCATAGTGAGAAAGATATCATCAGTCACAGTTATTGCTTTTCCATATAGGAATGTAAATAGTTCAACTTTGATAAGTTCCTTTTGATTTCTTTTCCTGATTACCTTCTCAGGCATCTCTTCCTTCTTGTGTCTGGATGTCAAATTTTCTATTCAACTCTGGTTTTTTCCTCAAGAATGCTTGAAAGTCCTCTATTCCACTGAATGACCATATTTTCCCCTGAAACAAAATACTCAGTTTTGCTGGGTAGGTGACCCTTGGGTTCATTCCCAGTTCTTTTGCCCTCTGGAATATCATATTCCATGCCCTTCAATCCCTCAGTGTAGAAGCTGCCAGGTCCTGGGCTATTCTGATTGTGTTTCCACAATATTGAAATTGTTTCTTCCTGGCTGCTTGTAGTATTTTCTCCTTGATCTGGGGATTCTGGAACCTGGCTGTAATATTTCTGGGAGTTTTCTTTTTGGGATCTTTTTCAGGAGGTGATCGGTGGATTCTTTCAACCTCTATTTTGCCCTCTGGATCTAAAACATCAGGGCAGTTTTCCTTGAGAATTTCTTGAAGGGTGATTTCTAGGTTCTTTCCTTGATCATGGCTTTCAGGTAGTCCAATAATTTTTAAATTGTCTCTCCTGGATCTATTCTCCAGGTCAGTGGTTTTTCCCATGAGATATTTCACATTGCCTTCTAATCTTTCATTTGTTTGGATCTGCTTAACAGCATCTTGATTTCTCATAAAGTCATTAGCTTCCATTTGCTCCAGTCTAACTCTGAAGGAATGAATCTCCTCAGTGAACTTTTGAGATTCTTTTCCATCTGGCAAATTCGACTTTTTAAGGCATTCTTCTCCTCATTGCCCTTTTGGGCCTCCTTTGCCATTTGAGCTAGTCTATTTTTTAAGGTGTTGTTTTCCTCAGTCAGGCTGTTGACCCTCATTTCATACTTTTCCTGCATCCTTCTCATTTCTCTTTCTAATTTTCCTCCACTTCTCTTATTTGATTTTTAAAGTCCTTCTTAAGGTCCTCTATGGCCTGCAACCCGCTCATGTTTTCCCCTGGGGCTTTTGGAGCAGGACTTCTGACCTCACAGTCCTTTTCCTGCTCTATGCCCCCAAAATAGGAGTCTAGGGTTGCATTTTTCTGTTTCCTTTGCCTTGGCATGTTGCCACTTAATTGCTTGACTTTTGGGCTTGTTGCCACACTATGGCTTTAAGGCCAGCTAGAGGAATTTTCGTCCCGAACGTGTGGGGGGCAACTTCCGTTTCTGGCAAGCTGTAAACCCACCCACAACTTCCACCCTAGATCACAATCCAGATCCAGGGAGGTTAAAGCAAGAGCGATTACCCCCAAGACTGATCGCTGGATCTCCCCACGATTTGTAGGCTGGGAGCCGGAAATGCCTATGAAAACTACACAATGGCGTGTCTCCTCAGCGGCTTCTAGCCCCCAGGGGAGGGAGCTGACGCATTCCCCAAATACAGGTCCCAAAGTCCATGGGACACTAACCTCTTACTTTGTCCTAGGCAAGTCTATGTTGATAATTCTGGGGTCACCACAGTTCCTGGTGTTCTGGGGTTCCTCCAGCCGGCTGCTGGCCCTGCCGCCCTGGGGCTAAAACCTCGGCTCACGTGGACCTGGGCTCGGCTCGGCTCCTGCGCTCTGCGCTCTGCTGGCTCCCAGACCGCTGCGCTGGTCCTTCCTGCAGGGTGCTGGGCTGTCCTCAGCGGGAGGTTAGCTTCTCTGTGTCGTTCTGTGGGTGCTGGGGCTCCAGAAGTTTTTCAGAGTCCTTTTTTACATGGTTTGTGGAGAATCTGGGGGCAGAGAGGCTTGGACTAGCTGTTTCTACTCCGCCATCTTGGCTCCGCCCCGTGATTAATCCCACCTCCTTTGCCCTCTGGAATATCATATTCCATGCCCTTCGATCCCTCAGTGTAAAAGCTGCCAGATCCTGTGCTATCCTGGTTGTGTTTCCACAGTATTCAAATTGTTTCTTCCTGGCTGGTTGTAATATTCTCTCCTTGATCTGGGAATTATGGAACCTGGCTACAATATTCCTAGGAGTTTTCTTTTTGGGATCTTTTTCAGGAGGTGATCAGTGGATTCTTTTAACCTCTATTTTGCCCTCTGGTTCTAAAACATCAGGGTAATTTTCCTTGAGAATTTCTTGAAGGATGATTTCTAGATTCTTTCTTTGATCATGGTTTCCAGGTAGTCCCAATAATTTTCAGATTATCTCTCCTGGATATTTTCCTGCTCAGTGGTTTTTCCTATGAGATATTTCACATTGCCTTCTACTCTTTCGTTTGTTTGGATCTGCTTAATAGCATCTTGATTTCTCATAAAGTCACTAGCTTCCATTTGCTCCAGTCTACTTCTGAAGGAATGAATCTCCTTAGTGAGCTTTTGAGATCCTTTTTCCATCTGGCAAATTCGACTTTTTAAGGTATTCTTCTCCTCATTGCCTTTTTGAGCCTCTTTGGCCATTTGAGTTAGTCTATTTTCTTTAAAGTGTTGTTTTCCTCACTCAGGCTGTTGACTTTCATTTTATACTTTTCTTGCATCTTTCTCATTTCTCTTCCCAATTTCCCCCCCATTTCTCTTACCTGCTTCTTAAGGTCCTCTATGGCCTGTAACCAGCTCATATTTTCATTTGGGGGTTTTGGTGCAGGATTTCTGACCTCACAGGCTTCCTGTTCCATGCTTTGATCCTCTTTGCCCACAAAGTAGGAATCTAATGTTGAATTTTTCTGTTTATTTTGTTTCCTTTGCCTAGGCATGTTGCCACTCAATTATTTGACTTTTGGCCTTGTTGCCACTGTAGGACTCTGCCACCAGCCAGGGGAGCTTCCATCCCAAACACTGGGGTTTTCTTAACTGCTGAAGGTATTAGTTGGGTGGCTTCTCTGAAGCGTCCAAACACCCTGGCAAGCTGGTCACACACCCCAAGACCTCCACCCCAGAGCACAATCCGGATCCAAGAAGGATAAAGCAAGAGCAATTATCCCCCCAACTGATGGCCAGATGCCCCTATATTTTGCAGGCCAGGAACTGAAGCTGCAATGTGGCACAAGCTGCACAGGTTCCTCAGTGGCTTCTGGCCCTCAGGGGAAGAAGCTGATGCACTCTCCCAACGAGTCCCAAGGTCCAGAGGGCACTTACCTCTCACTTTGTCCTAGGCATCTATGTGTTGCTAATTCTGGAATCACCACAGCTGCTGGTGCTCTGGGGTCCCTCCAGCTGGCTGCTGGTCTGGCCGCCCTGGGGATAAACCCTCTGACTCATGCAGGCCTGGGCTTGGCTCCCAGAGTGTTGTGCTGGCTGTGCCCTGCGAGGCTGGCTGTTCCCTGCCAGGCTGCTGGGCTGTCCTCAGAGAGAGGTTAGCTTCTCTGCATCATTTTATGGGTTCTGGAGTGCCACAGGTCATTCAGAATCCCCCTATTACATAATTTTGAAGTAGTGTGGGCTGGAACTCCATGGAAGTGCTGTTTCTAATCTGCCATCTTAACTCCACCCCCTGGTTTTGTTTTTTAAAGTAACTATAATAAGACCCAAGTGACTATAAATTTCTCTGAGTCAAAAAATAAAAAAAAGTCAAGGCTTGTAGCCTTAGGTAAATCACTCCTCCCCTTAGCCTGTTTATCCTTAAAATAGCCAAATGCACTAGAAAATTTCTAAGAATTCTAAGGTTTTGGCAGCAAGTTTTTTTCAATAATTACTGTGACCAAAAATTAAAGATTCTCATTATTTCATTGCTCCTACACAGTTTTAAATTCCAAGTCAGTAATAAATCAGTATTACTTGGTATTTTGTTGGAAATAATCATCCTAAAAAGAATATTGTTGTTGCTGTAGTTATGTGTTCGGCATTTCTCAAGGTGCTATTTGGAAGGGTGTTTGAGAAATAGAAGATCCAGTCTCCATCCTTTAGAACTTGGAAAGGCAATACTAGTTCCCTTTAAAACTCTGCTGAAGCTCTGCCTTCTGCATAAAGCTTTTCCTTAAAAATACCTCAGACCCTGATCCTGTCTTGAAGTCAGAAAGCCCTAAAAAATACTGGCTGTGTAACTCTGGGCAAGTTGTTTGATGTCTTAGTGTTCTATGCAGCACCTCTTAAATGGGTTTGCAACCCCCCGGTTTAAGAGGCTCTGAATGGGTAGCAAATTGAAAAAGTTTAAGCTTTGTATCTATGCAAATTTCTAAGCCTACAGAGAAGGCACTACATTATGTTTATAAAAAGAGTTTCCTCACCTGGGAGTTCCAAATATTATTAAAGTCACAGATCCAGTTCAAATTTTCCTTTTTTTGTATATATTTAAAAAATACATGCCATATCTCTCGAGTAGAATTTAACTCCTTGGAGGAGGAAGAGAGATTATCTTTATTTTTGTATTCCCAGCAACTGCTATTGTGCTTAGCAATCAGTAGATACTTACAAATATTCATTGCATGATTGATTGAAGAAAGCAAAAAATAGAGATCAATATATCACAGAGCACAATTGAAAGCTAAATAGCTTGGTACAAATGCTAGGTAGAATTGGTACAAATATCTGGATAGAAAGTCTTCCCAATGCATCCAGAGCCATCTCCTTTCATCCTGATCTATATTGAGCCACAGAACACAGATGGGCTCCAGAAGAGAGTATGAGAATGGTGACATTGCACAGCCCTTTTTCACTCAAATTCAATTTGCTTGCAAGCCATGACATCATACTCCTGATGTCACGGTCCTCTTTGAGAATAAAGGACAAACAACAAATGCTGAGAGATGGAGAAAAGAGATCAATATGGGGTGAGCTCAGTCACAGAACACTCCATTTATGTATGGCACTGTACAGTTGATTCCTGCAATTTATTTCAGGAAAATGCATTGCTGAGCCCTCCATGCAAAGCTCAAAATCTATGCTCTTGTAAACTGTCAACATCAGTCCTCACTTTAGCTGATTTATGTTTTTGTCCTGAACAGCTTCAGTGATGATGCTTTTGCTTAGTTCTTAAAATAAGGACTAATCAATATTCAGCATGTGATATACGCAATATATTGAGGTTTTCTGTAGAGAGAGATGTACCTCTGTTCAGAGTACTTTTTCCTCTGCTATCTACATGTTCCTTTGGTCCTTTTTAGATTCTTTTTTTTTTTTAAATTAATTTATTAGTTTAGTTTCAGTTAACAAGATTCAATTCCATAGTTCCTTGATTTTCAAATTTCCTTTACTTCCCTCCCCCCTCCCCCATGACAGCATATAGTACAGTATAGGATCTGCAAATGCATTCATATTAAACATTATTCCAATTACAAAGGCATATTGTACTAGGTGGGATGAAAGATGGTAAGGAAGAAATAAAACCAAACAATGAAAAGAACAAGATCATTTAGTTTGCTTCCATCAGGATTCAGGCTCAGTTCTTTCTAGTTATATCTCTGGATGGCGCATTTCTCACTTTCTTGAGTCTTTCAGGATTAACTTATATCACTGCATTGCTGAAAAGAGTCCAGTCTGTCATAGTTGGTCATCACAGATATGGTATGTCTGTGATTGTATACAAATTTCTTCTGATTCTACTCTTCTCGCTCAGCATCAGTTTGTATAAGTCTCTCCAGGTAATTATGAAATCCGTCACCTCCTCGTTTCTTATAGCACAATAAAATTCCATTACATTCATATACCACAACTTGTTTAGCCATTCCCCAATTGATGGGCACCCCTTTAGTTTCCAATTCTTTGCAACCACAAAAAGGGCTGCTAAAAATATTTTTGTACATATGGTTCTTCCTCCCACTACTATGATCTCTTTGGGATATAACCCTAGAAGTGGTATGGCTGGGTCAAAGGGTATGAAATTATTTATAATCCTTTGGGCATAATTCCAGATTGCTCTCCAGAATGGTTGGATAAGTTCACAACTCCACCAGCAATGTATTAGCGTTCCAATTTGCCCACATCCTCTCCAGCATTTGTCACTTTCTTGTTTTGTCATCTTAGCCAATCTGACTGGAGGGATGTGGTATCTCAGAGTTGTTTTGATTTGCATTTCTCTAATTAATAGTGATTTAGAGCATTTCTTCATATGCTTATAGATATCTTTAATTTCTTTCTCTGAAAACTTCCTATTCATATCCTTTGACCATTTCTCAATTAGGGAATGACTTGTATTCATATAGATTTGGCTCAATTCTCTATAAATTTTAGAAATGAGTCCTTTATCAGAGACACAAGTTGTAAAAATTCTTTCCCAATTTCCCACCTCCCTCTTGATCTTGGTTACATTGGCTTTGTTTGTGCAGAAGTTTTTCAATTTAATGTAATCAAAATTATCCATTTTGCATTTTATAATGCTCTCTAATTCTTGTTTGGTCCTAAAATCTTCCCCTCTCCACAGATCTGTCAGGTAAACTATTCCTTGCTTTCCCAAATTGCTTACAGTATCATCCTTTACACCTAGATCATGCACCCATTTAGACTTAATTTTGGTATATGGTGTTAGATAGTGATCTATGCCCAGTTTCTGCCATACTGTATTCCAGTTTTCCCAGCAGTTTTTGTCAAATAGTGCATTCTTATCCCAAAAACTGGGGTCTTTGGGTTTATCGAACAATAGATTGCTATATTCATTAACTGCTGGGTCTACTGCACCTAATCTATTCCATTGATCCACTACTCTACACCTCTGCCAGTACCAAGCAGTTTTGATGACTGCTGCTGTATAATACAGATTAAGATCTGGCATAGCTAGTCCACCTTCCCTAGCATTTCTTTTCATTAATTCTCCTAATGTGGACCAATTATTCCAAATAAATTTATTTATTGTCTTGTCTAACTTTTCAAAGTAGTTTTTTGGTGATTAATTGGAATGGCACTAAATATATAATTTAGTTTGGGTAAAATTGTCATTTTATTATATTCAGCTGGCCCAGCCACGAGCAATTGATATTTTGGGCTTATAGATCTAATTTTCTTTGTATGAACTACTTTGTAGTTGTGATCATATAGGTTCTGGGTTTGTTTTGGCAAGTAGATTCCCAAATATTTTATAATGTCTACAGTGACTTTAAATGGGATTTCTCTTTCTATCTCTTGCTGTTGAGTTTCATTAGAGATGTACAGGAATGCTGAGGATTTATGTGGGTTTATTTTATATCCTGCAACTTTGCCAAATTTATTTATTGTCTCAAGTAGTTTTTTACTTGATTCTCTAGGATTCTCTAAGTATATCATCATATCATCTGCAAAGAGTGATAGCTTGGTCACTTCTTTACCTAATTTGATTCCTTTGATTTCTTTTCTTCTCTAATTGCTACTGCTAGTGTTTCTAGTACCAGATTGAATAAGAGGGGTGATAGTGGACACCCTTGTTTCACTCCTGATATTATTGGAAAGGCTTCTAGTTTATCCCCATTGCATATAATACTTGCTGATGGTTTTAGATAGATGCTAGCAACTATTTTAAGGAAGGCTCCATTTATTCCTATACTTTCTAGTGTTTTTAATAGGAATGGATGTTGTACTTTGTCAAAAGCCTTTTCTGCATCTATTGAGATGATCATGTGGTTTTTGCTAGTTTTGTTGTTGATATGCTCAATTATATTGATGGTTTTCCTAATATTAAACCATCCTTGCATTCCTGGAATGAATCCTACCTGATCAGGGTGTATTATTTTTGTGATAAGTTGTTGGAGTCTTTTGGCTAATATTTTGTTTAGAATTTTTGCGTCTAAATTCATGAGGGAGATTGGTCTATAATTTTCTTTCTCTGTTTTATCTCTTCCTGATTTAGGAATCAGTACCATATTTGTGTCATAGAAAGAGTTTGGTAGGACTCCTTCTTCACTAATTTTCCCAAATAGTTTGTAGAGTATTGGAATCAATTGTTCTTTAAATGTTTGATAGAATTCACTAGTGAACCCATCTGGCCCTGGAGATTTTTTCCTAGGGAGTTCATTGATGGCTTGTTTGATTTCTTTTTCTGAGATGGGGTTATTTAGGTAATTCACTTCCTCTTCAGTTAATCTGGGCAATTTGTGATTTTGTAAATATTCATCCATTTCACTAAGATTGTCATATTTATGTGCATACAATTGGGAAAAATAATTCCTCATTATTTTTTTGATTTCCTCTTCATTGGAGGTAGATTCACCCTTTTTATTTTTGATACTCATAATTTGGTTTTCTTCTTTCTTTTTTTTATATAATGACTAAGGGTCTATCAATTTTGTTGATTTTTTCATAAAACCAGCTCTTAGTTTTATTTATTAATTCAATGGTTTTCTTAATTTCAATTTTATTAATCTCACCTTTGGTTTTCAATATTTCTAATTTAGTACTAAATTGGGATTTTCAATTTGTTCTTTTTCTAGCTTTTTCAATTGCATGTCCAATTCATTGACCTCCCTTCTCTCTGCTTTAATTAAGTATGCACTCAGGGATATAAAACTTCCCCTGAGAACTGCCTTTAGTGCATCCCACAAATTTTGGTATGTTGTTTCATTATTATCATTCTCTTGAATGAAATTATTGATTGTTTCTATAATTTCTTCTTTGACCCACCAATTTTTTAGGATTAAATTGTTTAGTTTCCAATTAGTTTTTAGTCTATCTTTCCATGGCCCTTTATTGCATATAATTTTTATTGCATCATGATCTGAGAATGATGCATTTAATATTTCTGCCTTTCTGCACTGGATTGTGAGGTTTTTATGCCCTAGTACATGGTCTATTTTTGAGTATGTACCATGCACTGCTGAGAAGAAAGTAAATTCCTTTTTATCCCCATTCAGTTTTCTCCAGAGATCCATCATATCTAGTCTCTCTAAGATTCTATTCACCTCCTTAACTTCTTTCTTGTTTATTTTGAGGTTAGATTTATCGAGTTCAGAGAGGGGGAGATTAAGGTCCCCCACTAGTATAGTTTTGCTATCTATTTCTTCCTCTAATTCCTTTAACTTCTCCTCTAGGAATTTGGATGCTATACCACTTGGTGCATATATATTAAGTAGTGATATTGCTTCATTCTCAATGGTGCCTTTTATTAGGATATAGTTTCCTTCCTTATCTCTTTTAATTAGATCTATTTTTGCTTTTGCTTTATCTGAGATAAGTATTGCTACCCCTGCTTTTTTTACTTTAGCTGAGGCATAATAAATTTTACTCCAACCTTTTACCTTTACCCTGTGGGTATCCCTTTGTTTCAAATGTGTTTCTTGAAGACAGCATATTGTAGGATTATGGTTTTTAATCCATTCTGCTATCCACCTCTGTTTTATGGGAGAGTTCATCCCATTCACATTCACAGTAATGATGACTATCTGTCTCTTCCCTTCCATCCTATTCCCTCCCCTGTTTATGTTTTTGTTTCTTCCTTCTCCCTTCCCCTCCTTGAAGTTTTCCCTTTTGACCACCCCCTCCCTCAGTGTTCCCACCCAGTGACCCCCCTTCTTAACCTACCCTCTCCCCTTACTACTATTTCCCTCCCTTATAATCCCTCCCTTTAGTCTCCTCCTTTTCACCCCCCCTTACCCTCCCACTATCTATAGGACACAATAAATTTTTATACTTATCAGAGTAAATTACTCCCCGTTTGATTCCAAACCAATGAGAGTAAATTTCAAACAATGCTCCTCTCCCTCCCTCCAATTCCTCTATTTAATGAATTTATGTGTCTATTCACATTAGATTCTTAAACTTCACTGATTAATTTGATCCTTCTTTGAACCAGAACCAGTGAGAATAGTGTTTAAATGATGTTCCTCTCCCTCTTACTTTCCCTTCTTCTATAGTGTGTTTTGATGCCTCTTCAGATGGCATATTTTACCTTTTCCTAGCTCATCCTTTCCTTTTTCCCATTACAGTACCATTGATCCCCTTAATAGTCCTTTTTTTTTTAGACTCCATGTTAGTGCATTCATACCCACACCCTCTAAGTATAACCCTTTTGCAGGTCATGATAATCATAGAGATTTCAAATATTGACAGTTATCAGCTCCACATATAGGGATGTGAACATTTTGCTCTTGTTGCATCCCAGGTAATGAGCTTGTGTTTGTGGGTGTGGGTGTGTGCACTTCTGCATGTGTGAGTCTATGTTACCCTTGTTTACCTTTTTATGTTCTTCTGGAGTCTTGTAATTGGAGATCAAATTTTCCATTGAGCTCTGGCTTTTTCATTAGGAAAGTCTGGAAGTCCCTTACTTCATTAAACGTCCATCTCCTTGCCTGAAAGATTATGCTCAGTTTTGCTGGGTAGTTAATCCTTGGTTGTAGTCCTAGCTCTCTTGCCCTACGAAATATCAAATTCCAGTCCCTCCGCTCTTTTAATGTAGAAGCTGCTAGGTCCTGTGTGATCCTAACTGTAGTTCCTCGATATTTGAATTGTTTCTTTTTGGCTGCTTGTAGAATTTTTTCTTTAATCTTATAATTCTGGAATTTGGCTACTATATTTCTTGGAGTTTTCAGTTTGGGATCTCTTTCAGGAGGAGTCCGGTGAATTCTATCAATAGCTATTTTATCTTCTGATTCCAGGACCTCAGGACAGTTTTCTTTGACAATCTCTTGGAGGATGTTGTCTAGACTGCTTTTCTCATCATGGCTTTCTGGTAGACCAATAATTCTTAGGTTGTCTCTCCTGGATCTGTTCTCTAGGTCAGTTATTTTTCCAGTGAGATATTTTACATTTTCTTGCAATTTTTCGATCATCTTGTTTTTTTTGATTGACTCCTGCTGCATCATAGAGTTCTGAGTTTCAGTTTGATTGTATCTAATTTTTAGTGAATTATGGTCTTCAGTGAGTTTTTGAAGTTCCTTTTTTAGGGAGGTATTTTCTTTTTCCAAGTTGGTCATTTCCTCCCTGATTTGGTCTTTAAAATTTTTCTTAAGCTCCTCCAGGAATGCTATTTGGGCTTGAGACCAGATCATGTTTCCTTCTGTGGTCTCTGGTGTGGGCAGAGAATCTATATTGTCCTGTGTGTTTTGTTGTTCTTGCCCTGCATAGTATGCTCGAATAGACTTTCTTGCCTTCCCCTTCTCCTTTTCAGCTTCCTTCCTTCCCATTGTGACTTCCTGTTTCTTAGTGTCTCAGGCTATGAGTTTGGGGCCTGATCCTTGACTTTGAATACCTCTGGGTGGCTAGTTTATGGCTAAGTCAGGGAAGTCAGTGAGGAATGTAGATGTGTAGGTGGGGATGAGTCTGACCACTTCAGATTTCTGCCTCTATACCCCTGGGCTATAAGTAGGCTTTTGTTGGTGAGGTGAGGTGGGGCTTGTTGGGTCCCCTCCCTCTCTTCTCTTCAGATTCCTGGCTGACTCAGTTACACCCTTTCTTGGAGATTCTCAAGCCTGAGGCTATTTCCATTAACTTGGGATTTCAATCTGGGTGGGAGACTTATCTTTGGGTTTTCTGCTTCATGAAGGAGGGATGGGAGGATCGGAGCAGCTAGAATTTACTTTGCCATTCCAGCCCCTGTATTATACAGGCAGGCAGTTTCTAAACTTCCAGGCTGGGGGCTGAATGCAGCCTGCGAAGCCACTCTCTCCACTGGGGACCCAACTCTCCTACCTGGCTCCAATGATCCGTTCCCTCTGCGAGATGACTGCGATTCGTCCTTGGTAAGTCTGCAGGCTGGGGCTTTTTCTCTCTCTGGTGTAGTCTGCTTGCCTGCTCTTAGGTCTGAGCTGTGCAGACCCCATGCGCTCTGCACTCAACCTCTGCGGACACTCTGGGCAACCTCCTGGGCTGGATTCTGCCACACTCTGTCTTCCACTGGGCTTCGTCACTCCGGAATCTGCTCAGATTTACCCTTTTGGACTGGGTGACAGAGGAGCTCAGCGAGGTTACTGCTTCCTTTCCGCCATCTTGGCTCCGCCCCCTCCCTTTTTAGATTCTTACATGTGAATTTTTGTGGTTTGATAAGTCTATGCATGTTTTTCCCCCTTTTTCTTTCTGATTTTCTATTTTGCTTGATTATACTTTGTTTTCATTCATTTTTATTCATTTTGGATAGCTTTTTGAAACGAGTTCCAAAGAGAATAAGATTTGATATGTAATTTTTTTTATTCTTCTACCTGAAGATTATAAATCAAACCAATAGGAACTGGTGAAGTTACCAAATAGAGAGAGAGAGAAAAAAAGGAAAGAAACAAGGGCAAAACTTTGGGGTTTCCTGACAGTTAGGAGATATAATTGTAATTAAAGAGCCAGAAAAGGAGACTTAAAAGGAGTGGTCAGAAAAGTAAGAGGGGAATGTGGATAGAGTACTATCATTATAGTTCAGAGAAGATTCCCAGGAAAGAATCATCAGCAATGTCAAATGCTGCAGAATGATCAAGAAGGATGAGGGTTTGTAATGGTAATTGAAATTTTAAGATCTTCCCTGCCCCTTTATAAGCCTAAATTGAACTTGACAACCTTTCCTCATTTGAAAATATATTCTACCTGCAATAGGCTGGTATAGATATAGAGAATCTGGTAAAAGGGATGGATTTGGGGGAGGAAAGATGATACTGTCCTATATCTCTTCTTTACTCGACAAAATTTCTAGGAAAAGCTATCTGTACTCATTGTCTCCCTTCCCCAATCTCTAATTTATTTCTCGGTCCTTTGCAGTCTGTCTTCCCATTTCATCACTCAGTTAGAACTTATCTTTCCTAAATTACCCACAATTTCTTAATTGTCATATCTATTCATCTTTTTGCAACCCTGTAGCAGCAAGCACCCTAGTATACCAAGGATGGCTGCTAGCACAGGTTTTTTGATCTGCTTTTCTCTAGGAAAATAACTCAAAAAGGGTTAACAATCTTACTTTGAGCAATCAAACATATATCATTTACCTAGTTCAGGGGAAAAAGTCAGCACCCTGAAATTCAGAGAATCCAAACAGAAGTTACAAGAGAAAATAACACAATTTAGAAGACAGGGCTTCTAGCTGTCTGACGATTACATCCAATACATAGTTAGTTACCAGAGAGAGAAGCACTAACATGTAGGTTTTCAAAGCTGGGGGGGCTCAACGGCTGCCCAGAGTCTCATCTGGTCAAATCACACAACTCTTCCTCTCCTCAGAGGTATACATAGCCTTCTCCAGGGTCAGAGAACATCACAGCCCTCATGATCCACTGACTACAAAGTAATACAAGTTGTGCTTTCCTGAAAAACAAGCCTCCCACCACAGGCTCCGATTTTCTCACATATCCAGCATGTATCATTTTCCTGTTTTGTCATGTTAGTCAATCTGACTGGAGAGCTGTTCTGATTTGCATTTTTCTAATCAATAATGATTTAGAGCATTTTTTCATATGATTAATTTCTTCCTCTGAAAACTGCCTGTTCATTTCTCTTGACCATTTATCAATTGGGGAATGACTTGTATTCTTATAAGTTTGGCTCAGTTTTCTATATATTTTAGAAATGAGACCTTTATCAGAGACACTGGTTGTAAAAATTCTTTCCCAATTCTCCACTTCCCTCCTAACCTTGGTTACATTGGATTTGTTTATACAAAACTTCAATTTAAGGCAATCAAAAGTATCCATTTAGCATTTAATAAAGCCCTCTATCTTTTATTTGGTTATAAATTCTTCCCTTATCCATAAATATGACAGATAAACTATTCCTTACACTCCCAGATTGCTTATGGTATCAACCTTTATATCTAAATAATAAGCCCATTTTGACTTTATTTGGTATATGGTCTAAAATACTGGTCTATGTCCAGTTTCTGCCATTCTATTTCCCAGTTTTCCTAGCAATTTTTATCAAATAGTGAGTTCTTATCCCAGAAGCTAGAGTCTTTGGGTTTATCAAACAGGAGGTTACTATAGTCATTGACTATTATATCTTGTGTACGTAATCTATTCCACTGTTCCACTAATCTATTTCTCAGACAGTATTAAGTAATTTTTATAACTTCTGCTTTATAATACAGTTTAAAATCTGGTATGGCTAAGCCACCATCCCTAGCATTTATTTTCATTAATTCCCTCAATATTCTGAACCTTTTGCTTTTCCAAATGAATTTTGTTAGTATTATTTCTAGCTCTATAAAATAATTTTTGGTAGTTTGATTGATATGGCACTAAATATGTAAATTAATTTAAATAAAGTTACCATTTTTATTATGTTAGCTTGGCCTAATCATGACCAACTGATGATTTTCCAAATTTTCAAATTTGATTTTATTTGTGTCAAAAGTGTTTTGTAATTGTGTCCATATAGTTCCTGGGTTTGTTTTGGAAGTTAGCCTCCCAAATATTTTATAAAGTCTACAGAAATTTTAAATAGAATTCCCCTTTCTCATTTCTTACTGTTGGGTTTAGTTAGAAATATATAGGACTGCTGAGGATTTATGTGGGTTTATATTATATGCTGCAACTTTGCTAAAGTTATTTATTATTTCAAGTAGTTTTTTTACTTGATTCTCTAGGATTCTCTAAGTGTATCATCATATCATCTATAAAGAGTGATAGCTTATTCTCTTCTTTGCTATTCTGATTCCTTAAATTTCCTTTTCTTTTCTTATTGCTATGGCTAACATTTCTAGTACTAAATTAAAGTACAGGGGTGATAGCAGACATCATAGTTTCACCGGTGATCTTAATGGAAATGCTTCTGGCTTATTTCCATTACATATAATACTTGCTGATAGTTTTAGGTAAATGCTATTTATGATTTTAAGTCAGACTTCATTTTTCCTATATTTCTAGTATTTTTAATAAGAATGGATGTTGTATTTTGCCAAAAGCTTTTTCTGCATCTATTGAGATAATCATATGGCTTCTATTAGTTTTGTTGATATGATCAATTATGCTAATAGTTTACCTAATACTGAATGAGCCTTGTCTTCCTGGAATAAATTCTACCTGATCATAGTGTATTATTCTCATGATTAAGTTGATGTAATCTTTTTTGCTAATATTTTATTTAAAATTTTTGCACCCATATTAAAGAGGGAAATTGGTCTATAATTTTTCCTGTCTGTTTTGGCTCTTCCTGATTTAGGTATCAGTACCATATTTCTATCATAAAAAGAATTTAATAGGATTCATTTTTCACCAATTTTCCCAAATAGTCTATTAAATATTGGAACTAATTGTTCTTTAAATGTTTGAGAGAATTCACTTGTAAATCCATCTGGCCTTGGAGAATTTTTTCTAGGGAGTTCATTGATAACTTGTTCAATTTCTTTCTCTGAGATAGGGTTCTTTAAGTACTTTACTTCCTCTTCTGTTAATCTGGACAATTTATATTTTTGTAAATATTCATCCATTTCACTAAGATTGTCAAATTTGTAGGTATACAATGGGGCAAAATAATTTCTAATTGTTGTTTTAATTTCCTCTTCACTGAGATAAGTTCACCTTTTGTATTTTTCATACTGGTAAATTGGTTTTCTTCTTCCTTTCTTTTAATCATATTGACTAAAAGTTTATCGATTTTATTGTTTTTTATCATAAAACTATGTCTTCATTTATTAGCTCAATAATTTTCTTAATTTCAATTTTATTAATCTCTCCATTGGTTTTCAGAATTTCTAATTTATTATTTATCTGGGAATTTTCAATTTGTTCTTTTTCTAGTTTTTTTCAGTTGAATGCCCAATTCATTGATCTCCTTTTTCTCTGTTTTATTCATGTAAGCATCCAGAGATATAAAACTTCCCCTAAGAATTGCTTTTGATGCATCCCATAAGTTTTGGTATGTTGTCTCGATATTGCCATTTTCTTGAATTAAATTACAGATTGTTTCTATGATTTGTTGTTTGACCCACTCATTCTTTGGCATTAGATGGTTTATTTTCCAATTAGTTTTTAGTCTATCTTTGCATGGCCCTTAATTACATGTAATTGTTATTGCATCATGATTTGAAAAAGTTGCATTTAATAATTCTGCTGTTCTACACTGTAATGGTAGGTTTTCATGCCCTAGTGCATGGTCAGTTTTTTTCTATATATTCCATGTACCACTGAGAAGAAAGTTTATTCCTTTTTATCCCCATTCAGTTTGTCTGTCATATCTACCTTCTCTAAAATGATTTTCACCTCCTTGATTTTTATCTTGTTTATTTTGAGGTTAGATTTATCAAGTTTAGAGAGGTGGAGATGGAAGTCTCCCACTAGTTTAGTTTTGAGATTTCTTCCTCTAACTCCCATAACTTCTTCTCTAAGAATTTTGACACTATACCACTTGGTGCATATATGTTTATAAATGATATTGCTTCATTGTCAATGGTGTCTTTCAGCAGAATATATTTTCCTTCCTTATCTCTTTTAATTAAATCTATTTTGGTTTCTGCTTTGTCTGAAATTAGGATTGCTACTCCTGCTTTTTTTTTCACTTTAGCTAAAGCATAATATGTTCTATTCAAGCCTTTTACCTGTTTGTATCCCCCTGTTTCACATGTCTTTCCTGTAAACAGAATATTTCAGGGTTATGGTTTTTAATCTATTCTGCTATCTACCCCTGTTTTATGGGAGAGATCATCCCATTCACACAGTTGTGATTACTATCTGTGTCTTTCTCTCCATCCTCTTCCCTCCCCTGTTTATGCTTTTATTTCTCCCTTCACCCTTTCACTCTTCAAAATATTTTTCCTTTTTACCACCACCTCCCTCAATATTTCTTCCCTATCAGCCCCCACTCTCTTTTCCTACCCTTTCCCCTTACTATTTCTTCCTTCCCTTCTAACAACCTCCAACTTTTCTTTCCCTTTTCAGCTCCTACTCCTGGTAGAGCAAGTTAGATTTTTATGCTTAACAAAATATGTTATTTACTGCTTGAACCAAATCCATTCAGAGTAAATCTCAAACAATGCTCCTCTCCCACACTTTTTTTCCTCTAGTATAATAAGTTTTTTTCTGTCTCTCCACATTACATTCCTATATTTAACTGAGTATTTTATTCTCTCCTTGAACTAAAACCAATGAGAATAAAGCTCATACAATGCTCATCTCTCTCCCTGTTTTCTCTCTAGTATAATATGTTTTTAATGCCTCTTCATCTGACATAATTTATGCTCTTCTGCCTCCTTTCTTCTTTTTCAGCTACAATCCCTTTACACCCCTTAATAAGTCTTTTTATCATCACATTAGTTAATTTATTTCTACACCTTCAATCCCTTTTAAATATCATGATAAATTTTGTAGTTTTCAGTATTGACAGGTGCCATCCTCCCAAATAGGAATGTAAACAGTTTGTTCTTATTGAATAACAAGTTGTGTGTGTGTGTGTGTGTGTGTGTGTGTGTGTGTGTGTACATTTTTTCCCTCTCTTGAATCTTGTATTTGGAGATCAAACTTTCCATTGAGCTCCAGCCTTTTCATCAGGAAGGTGTGGAAGTCCCTTATTTCATTGAATGACCTCCTTTCTGGAAAGGTTATACCCAATTTGACTAGGCAGTTAATATTAGTTGTAGTCTAATATCCTTTACTTATAATATATCATATTTCAGTTCCTCCAATCTTTTAATGTGGAAGCTGAAAAGTTCTCTGTGAATGACCATATTTTCCCTGAAGCATGATACTCAGGTTTGCTGGGTAGGGTGATTCTTGGTTTTAATCCCAGCTCCTTTGACCTTCAGAATACCATATTCCAAGCCCTTTGATCCCTCATTGTAGAAGTTGCCAGATCCTGTGTTATCCTGATAGTGTTTCCACAATATTCAAATTATTATTTCCTGGGTGCTTGTAATATTTTCTCCTTGATCTGGGAACTCTGAGACCTAGCTATAGCATTCCTAGGAGTTTTCTTTTTTGGATCTTTTTCAAGAGGTGATGGGTGGATTCTTTGAACCTCTGTTTTGCACTCTGGTTCTAAAACATCAGGACAATTTTCCTTGAGAATTTCTTGAAGGATGATTTCTAGGATCTTTTTTTGATCATGGCTTTCAGGTAGTCCAATCATTTTAAAATAATCTCTCCTGGATCTATTTTCCAAGTCAGGGTTATTTGGCTGCCCTATCTGAAGCCTCTATATGCTCTGGCTCACTGGTCACTCACCCCACTTCATCCACCCTAGGCAGCAATCCAGATATAAGCAGGTTAAAGCAAGAGTTATAAACCCCTTAGACTGGTTGCTTGGTCCCCCTATAATCTGCAGGCCAAGAGCTCTGAAGCAGCCACATGGAGGTGGCTGTATGACCATGGCACCTCAGCTGCTTCTCCTTCTAGGGGCAGAGGGAGACCACACTCCTAGACTCCCTGTTCCCAAAGTTCACACTGACCTCTCACATTGTCCTTAGCATCTATAGGTTGATAATTCTGGAAATCACCACAGCTACTGGTGATCCACTCTCCCAAAGTCCCTCAAGCCAGCATCTGGTCATGGCCACCCTGAGGCTAAAACCTTGGGTCCATGTGGGGCTGGGATCAGCTCCCAGAGCACTTTGATGGCCCCTTCCTGCCAGTGTGCCAGGCTGTCTTCAGTAGGAGGTGACTTTCTCTCTTGTCATTTTGTGGTTTCCGTAGCTCTAAAGTTTGTTTAGAGTAATTTTTACATGTATTGGAGGAGGTTGAAGCAGGAGTCACACAGAAGTCCTGTTTCTACTCCACCATCATGGCTCTGCCCTCCTCCATCCCCCCCATCCCATGCCCCCCCCCACACACACACACTTATTTCTTACCTAGCTCCAACATACTCCTGTCCTGAGGTCAGAGGTTTAGGATTTGCTGCTGTGGGGCGTGAATCAGTTTACTTGGGCCCTTTCTGGCTCCACTATTACTAGATCTGTGCTAATTCGGCCCAGGTGCTATGTGCATCTCTCTGTTTGACCACCCTCACCCCCCACCTGACACAACAAATCTTACCTGTGGATTTTCCATGGTGTTCACTGGGGCTGGAAATCTGCTACCTTCTATCTTCTAGTGATTCTCCCACTCTAAAATTTGTTACAATTCACTTTTTAGAGGTGTAATGGCAAGCAAAGTAGTACTTTGCTGCTTGTTTCAGCCATTCAAGTGCTTTTGAGCCTTGCCTTTTATTGTAACAAAAGTTTCTGTTTGAAACAGGATACATTGTGTTTTCCTTAATAGGCCTAAGGGTCATACCTTCCCTGCTCTAAATAGACCCTAAGGAATTTGAAGACTTCCCTACCCTTAATCGGCCTGACATAATCACATGGAGCCCACAGTGGAAGGAGTTTACCAAAATAGCAGAAAAGAAAGGGTGGAACAGGAAAAAGCAGAGCAGAGAAAAGCTTGAGCAGAGCTGGGAGCAAGCAGAGCTAAGAGAGAGAATGTTTGTAATGTTGGCACTCTGTTGTTCTGTTTGTGTTGATGTTACTTTGTCAGACAGAAGCATTCTATCTGTTGAAAGATGACTTTACTGCTGTTACAGAAGTCCTGAAAGAGGACTTTACCGCTGTTACAGAAGTCCTGAAACAGGACTTTACTCTTTTTAGAGAAGTACTGAAAGAGGACTTTACTACTGATTTGTGCTTGACTTCTCAGACAGAAGCCTTAGCTGTTGATTTGGGTTACTTTGTCAGGCAGAGAGCAAAGTGAAATGATAGTGCCAGTAGTACGTGTAAATATTGTTGTAGCTCTATTAAGCTCAAGGTGTGTAAATATTGTTGTAGTTCTGTTAAACTTTGTTTTCCTAGAAACAGAAACTGTGAAGTACTTGGAGTGGAGCAGGCCCTGTTAGCTGAGATATAGAACAGGAGCTGAAAGCTGCCTTTGTGTGAATCCACTCAAGAGTCAGGTGAATCCAGGCAAGAGCTAGGAGTGATTGGCCTATGGAGGAGGAAGCAAGGGATTTCAAAGTCAGCCTTGAATTAATATGAAAGAAGACTTTACTTGGGTAATCTGTATTGACTGATGAGATTGTGATTTACTGTAACCAAGTAGTTGTTGGAGTTTGTACTTTCTGATACTCCTTAAAATGATTGTCTTAATGATGATTTGAAGCCAGTCTCAAGTCAAGACGAAAGATAATTTTACTTGTATACTGTCTATTTATTGAGGAGACTGTAACTTGCTGAATGATATGTTTTGTTTAAGACTGTGTGGCTACCTTAGTAACAAGCTGTTATGTTATATTGTTGTGAATGTTGTGCTTTAGTTTCTTGAATGTTTTGCTTCAGTTTATTCCTGAATAGAGAGTTCACTATACTATGTGAATAGATCCTTAAAGTTATTCACAGCAACAATCCTCATGAGAGCTGCTCATGATTGACATTGTAAGAGATAACAAAAGGAATTTATGGGTGAGCTGTGGTGAGTCCTTGCTTTCACTCTGACATCTTGGTTTTGCCCCCTCAAACTACCTCCTTTTAAAATCTTCTCTGATACCCCTGAATGAATTGAATTCAAATTAACCCAAGAAATATCTATTAGGTTGGCAGTAAGTGCTAGTCACTAGAAATGTAAATAAAAAAATTAAAATCCCTGTCTTCAAGGATCTTATCCACATAAGATATTGTGGCTGACACAATATGAGAACAAATAAGGAAGAAAGGGACAGGACCTATGTTTTCAGTGGTATAGGGAGCACTCAGTTGAAGAAGGTTCCCCTAAAACTATAGGTTCATACCTTCTCAGCAACTGAGGTTTTTTTTTTTTTTTGCTTTGTTTTTTTTGCTTTTGGATTTGTTTGTTTTATTAACTATAGAAAGAAGTTCAATAATTTGTCCCGGTTCCAAGGCTGACTCTTCCACACTACTTCTCAGTGACTCTTTTTAACTGATTAAATAAATAATTTCTGGAGAAAGAGAGAGGACTATACTGACATGTTCTCCATCAAATTCCTTTTAATTTATCTATGTGCTGATATGAGTATAGAATATTGGCTCTTTGAAGGTAGAAAAGGTTTCATTTTCCTCATATTTCATGCCTTGCACAATTCTTGGTATATAATGGGCATTTGACAAGTTCTTGAATTGAATTGAATCTCTAACATTACCCAATCCCTATATTTCTGCGTGTACATGCTGAAGTCAGTCTGGGCCTCTTTTCCAGGGCCTTACAAATAAAGTCCATAATTTCACAGGGCAGAAAGAGATTTGAAAAAGCAAGAGGGTTTCAAGTTTGCGAACACATTCCCCTTAATCTTCAAAACTACCTCAAGGAAAAATCAATGAACTACTCCCATCAGAGGGTAGTACAGATGCCAAGACTGGAAATGGTTTCTTTCCAGTAGGAATAGGAATAGGCATTCGCTACTTTAGCATGATAGCAGCAGATATCCAAGCCAAGAATTACTGAAGGGCATAAGATTTTTTTAAAGCCTTCCAGAGATTTTCCAGTGAAAGTAAATAAATAATGCACAGGATAAGAGGAGCCCCAGCTTCTCCATAAATACAGAATCAGGCAATGTTCTGGTAAGCCAAGGAGAACATCTGGTTGGTCCAATATAACACAGACTTAAAGCATTTCACATCAGGAATTTCACCACTGAATGGCCACACTTTGCCTGCCTTTTACTTGTCTTCTCTGAATTTGTTAATTTCTTTAGCATGCAGAATGAGCCACCCAGGGACTAGGTCTCTAAAAGCAGCAATAAATAAGGGGAAAAGCTTAGCAAATCACAGAAAGAAGTATGCTAAGTGTTATGCAAATTGATGTTTATTTGAAATACCATCACTCACTTGATGTTATGTTGAACTAATAATAGGCAGTATTTTCATTATGGGAGGTAAAAAATGTAACGTGTCACTCCTTTATCCTCAATAGAGTCTCAATGGGGATGGAGGGTTTGGGTGGGGGAGAGCCAAGCTGTCAACAGACCATATGCAAATTGAAATGTGTGTGATTTAAGGGTATAATGGACCATGAGTAATCCCCCAGAGTCCCATAAACCAAAAGAATGCCAGCTATGACTGCTCTATGCTGCTGTCTACAGGCCAAAGAGAGGTTGACTTTACCAGCACAGCAAACTATTAGTGAGCCTTAGAGCCAATGAAAGGAAGCTAGGACTGGGCATTTTTCATGTTGCCCATAAAAAGCATAATTAAGCAACTCCACTTCTTTCCTTGGGAAGCTTCCTCCTGAGAACTAGCTCATTAGAATTAGGATATCAAGGAATCAGAGGATTTGAGATCTGGGAGAAACCTTATAGGGCAACTAGCTCAGCCTATAGCTAAAAAATAATGTCTTCAACACACCCAACATATGGTTACCAGCCTTTGCTTGAAGACCAATTGAGGAGAGAGGGAAGGAGGAAAATACTAATTCTGTTCAATTTTTGAACAACCAATTTTTAGGGAGATTTTTTTTTTTTAAAGCAATTGGGGTTAAGTAACTTGCTCAAGGTTACACGGCTAGTCATTTGATTTATGCGTGGGTGCTCATTTTCTGAGGCCGGATCTGATCTCGGGTCATCCAAACTCCGAGGCCGGCACTCTTACTCACTGCGCCACCTAGCCGCCACTTTAGGGCAATTGGGGTTAAGTAACTTGCCCAAGGTTACACGGCTAGGTTTTTGTTTGTGCGGATTAAGTGTCGGAGGCCGGCTCCGAACTCAGGTCCTTCTGATTCCAGGGCCGGCGCTCTATTCACTGCGCCACCTAGCCGCCCCGAGATTTTTTCTTTAAATGATACCTTAATTTGCATCTTTTCAACTTCCAGTCATTACCTCTAGTATTCTTCTTTGGGTGTCAAGAAGTAAGCTGAAAACCTCTTCCCCATGATAGCTTTTCAAGAGCTTAAAGACAGTTATCATCAGTTCAGTTATATTTTGAGTCTTCTTTTCTCCAGGTTAAACATCCCCAGGCCCTTTCTTTCTCCATTTAAGGGAAAGGCTACAGAATTATTACCATTCTTGTTGCCCTCTGCTGTCTGCTGTTCACTTTATCGATATCTGCACTAAACTGTGGTGCCTAGAGCTAAGCATGTGGTCTCTATGGTCTGAGCTTGGAGGGCAGAATACAAAACATCTAAACCCTTCTTAAGACTGGAAACTGCCCCTTTTTTAATGGAAACCAAACATCACAATCACTCTTTGGATTACCATAGGATATTGTTGACTCATATTGAGCCTTCAGTCCACTAAAGTCCGCTGCTTTTTCCCCCTTTACTAAATCTTCCTCTAAATCATACATACCCTCCAGTATCCCCCCAAAGCTCTGACCTTAGATGGAATCCCTTCTCCTCTATATTATTTTTCCTGGTTATCTCATCAGTTTCATTGGATTCAGTTTTCATTGCTATACAGATAGTTTTCTTATCAATTTATCTAGCCTCAACCTATACCTTGGGATTTAGTCTCACATATCTGTATGGCTTTTGGACCTCTTGAAGTGGATTTTACATATATACCCTTCTAAAAATGGTTCAAATATTCTTTATTATTGAATATCCATATTTTGAACTGTATGGTTAAGTTCAGATTTGTTAGTTCATTCACCATGGGCTGCATCATGTGCTTCAATGCTCTTCAAAGCACATTATTCCATTCCTTCCTCCTTTTTATAGTGGGCACAGAATAGTCTTGTGGGGGTTTTTTTTAATGTGTTTTTCCTTTTACACTTGAAGGTGTTTGTTCTGGTGTCTTGTTGTTCTGGTGAACTTATTGTTCCTGAATTGAATAGTTAAAATTAACCACCATGTGCTTTGGAGTTTCAGCCTTGAATTATTATTTTTTTTCCTGAAGACAAATTCTATAAAGAGATAATAATAGCTAACAATAATAACTACCATTGATATAGTTCTTTAAAGTTTATAAAACACTTTAAAAACATCAACTCTTTTTATCCTCACAAAACCTAGCTGATATTATTATTATGAATGCAAGTATTATTATCTTCATTTTATAGAAGTGGAAACTGAGGTTCAAAGATGTCAATTGACTTGTTCATCATCAAAGTATTAGAAGCAGTAACTGAATCCAGATCTTTGTGACTTTAAATCTATCACTCTATCTTCTATGGCATCTTATCCCTCAGTAGTAGGGTATTTGCAAGTTCTAAGGCCAATGTATATTTTATAATATACTATACAACATGATTCACTAATGTTAATAAGGCATAGTTGATAAATACATTCTGATCGTGTGACTGGGAAATTCATGAAACCTTTTTGTGCCAACTATAAATTTTTTAAGACTAAAAGTTAGAAAGTGCTAGTCTATCATTGATAGAAGAAATTCCTTACCAGGAGTTCTATATACCAATTATATCATTGATTGGATTAGAACTCTCTCTCTCTCTCTCTCTCTCTCTCTCTCTCTCTCTCTCTCTCTCTCCATACACACACACACACACACACACACACACACACACACACACGCACACATACACACAATATATACATACATATGTATATGCATACTTATATACTTACCTCTTTATACATATATGTATATGTATAAGTTTATTAATATTATGTGTTTGCATTGACATCATATGAATTACAGTGATAATGGCATATTTTTCTTCTCATCCCTAATCAGCATCATTCTGCAGCAAAACCCTGTTACTTTTCTTTGTACAAATTCAAAGTTATCATACCCGGAGTCTCTAGTCTTGCTATATATCGAGCATTTTAAGTATGTGTTTCTTTAAAGTGTCATTCATCAGCTTAATTAGCCCTAAAGGAAACATTTGTTTCAAATTAGGAGCGGCAGCATCTCTGGAAAGGACATAACAACATTAACAATGGCAACTTGTTTAAGTAATGGGGCTTTTAAGGCTGATTTGTAAATGAGACTGACTGAGCCCAGCAACATTTTAACTCAGTTGGTTTTCTAAGCCTTCAAAAACATCTGACTACTCATATACACAGAACACCCTCATCATCATCAACCCATGGGCAACAAAGTTGCTCAGCAATAAGATAGTCATTATCAGAATAGCCAAGGGAAGATAAATTATACCATCAAAAGATTTTGTTACAGTGGAAAGAGGAATGGTTTGGGAGTCAGAGAAGCTAAACCTTACTGGGATGACCTTAGACATATCACTTTTTTTTTCTCTGATTCTCAATTTTCATAAATACATAATGAGTGGGTTGTACTATATTGACTCTGAGGTCCTTTATAATTCTACATCTAAGATTCTCAATCAACTATGAATCTTTATTCATTAAATACTCTCTGTATGCTTCCTGATGGTTTGTTGGAAAGTAACTCCTTTCTTCTTCATCTCAATAAATAGGAGGTCAGAGTGTCACAATAGAAATAGGCTATCTTTGGAGCTGGAGAAGGTATAATTAAGATGACCAACTAACTCCCCAAAAGCCTACTACAAACGAAAACTGATGATAAAGGTTTAAGACCATTTAAAGAAAGTTTGAGCCTATTAGGGAGTGAGGATCAGAAAAGAAACAAATCCAGTAATTAGGGTATATAGGATAAAAATGAGTTTTGATAAGAAGGCCGAGCCACTCAACTCTTATTTTGTTTCTATCTTCTGAAAAGAGGCATCTTCCTATTGTGAAGGATAGGACACATGATTAGCAGGGAATTCAAAACTTAAATAAATGAGATAACGAGATAATATCTGACTGGTGTCAGAGTTCAAGCCACAAGATTCAGAAGAAATACATGCTTAAGTCCTGAAAAAAAATTGAAAAAATGTTATTGCTAATGTTTTGTTGAGAATCTGAAAAATACTGGAGGATGATAAAATTGTCTTAGGATTGGAGCAACCTAAATACCCTGATTTTGAAAGGGCAGAGTCTATGAGTTATAGACCAGAATAAGGTCAAGTTTAGTTCTCTGAGATGCTATCCTGGAGACTTTTATCTAAGTTAACAGTGACTCATTAATGACTATTCTTTTGATTAAGTCATTCACCAGTTGCAAATTCACTGAAGTCACTATCTTCCCATGTAACCAGTAAGCTTGATTTCTGGCAGTGTTATAAAAGACATTGTAAAAGCATGATTTGGGTATAATTAAAAAAGGTAAGAAGTGATCATAAACAAGAAAATTCTAGGCAATATTCCAGGCAGATAAGTTTTTATCAAGCATTTTGAGGTATACTGCATCCCTTGCTAAGAGTCCATCATTTCTATATTTTAAGCTGTAGTACCGAAACCACTATCCTGAGACTGAAGACCAGAGACCAACTTCTTATTTTCTTTATTTTTTATTAAATTTTAAAATTTGTTTTTAGTTTTCAACATTCACTTCCATAAGATTTTTGACTTCCAAATTTTCTCCCCATCTCTCTCCTCCCCCAGCCCAAGATGGTATGTGATTTTATATAGACTTTACATATAAATTCACGTTAAATCTATTTTCCCATTAGTTATAGTATAAAGAAGAATTAAAACCAATGAAAGAAACCATGAGAAGGAAGAAATGAGAGAGACAGAGACAGAGAAACACAGAGACAGAGATGGAGAGATAGAGAAACAGAGAGAGAGAGAGAGAGAGAGAGAGAGAGAGAGAGAGAGAGAGAGAGAGAGAGAATAATATACTTGGAACTGCGTTCAGACTCCATAGTTCTTTTTGAGGATGTGGACAGCATTTTCAATCATGAGTCTTTTGGAGTTGAAACCAGATCCTTAGATGAATACTCTTTTCCCAAATAAAATATGTGTATGAAACACTCTGCTCACTAAACACACTCCAAGGCAATGGATTAAAATAGCTACTACATAGATATTATATAAGGAAAAGCTATTGAGGAGTTCTCCCAGTCCATTCATTTGGGCAGAAATGAATTCCATTGCTATATAGCAGGCTGGCTCTATCAATAAGTCAATCAATGTGTATTTATTAAACACATACTATGAGCCAAATACTGAGGCAGTTCTTGAGGAATCAAAGATTAAAATGAAATAATGTCTTCCTTCAGTGAACATAGCCATCTAAAGAAACCACTAGGTAGTGATCAGTTTGACCTACCAGCATTGCCCTTTCTGTGCAAGTGAAAGCATTAGCACAATTTCTCCTTATCAATTCTCATCTAGGGATATGCATATTCAAATAAAACTAAAACATTTTGAGATCATTTTTGCATATATCCAACTAAATAGTATTTCCCTCCCTTCTAAGCATAATTGAAAGAATAATTCATTCACTTATAGATTAAATAGAATTGTTACTATAGTGAAAACAAAGTAACAATTCAGAGTTTTTACTCACAAGCCTCTAACTGCATCTCTTGTTAAAATATGTATTTTCAAATCTCCCTACCCTATGCTCTGCTTTTAGAAATTCACACAAAGGCCTTTGGGAAAAGCATTATCAGCATCCTAGTTGTGAAGTAACAAGGGGAAGGGTGAAAAACTATCTCATATAACCTGGTTTCCTCTGTCCCATTCAGTGGATGACAGTGAATGATCCCTACCTTCTGATTGGCTTTCTTTCTTCATTTCCTTCTAATGTGTGTCCATTATGGCTGGAAACATCTAAATAAGTATACTGCTTGGTACCCATAAGCTGATTTCCAGAGAAATCTCCACTTCAGTTTGCTCAAACCATCTTCTCCAGTGTTATGGCCATTCTTTCAAGGTCTCAGGCAAACTGAAAAATAGAACGGTGATACAACATACTCAAAGCTCAAATCACAGAAGAGATAGAAATTGAATAAATAAACAAGAGAAAGAGAGTGAGGGGTAGAGGTAACACTATATTGTCTTTTTTTTAAATAAGCCTTCTTCCCCAAGTTCTAATGATTTATCTTGTTCCTAATCCCTGGGAATGATTTTTATGCTTCCCCTGAACATTTTATACCTGTTGTATGATATGGAGGGAGAGAGGTGAAAATGTACTAGATAGTGTAACAGTGCTGCATTCCTTCTCTCAGTGAAAGATTTTCAGAACCCTTACAAATTGAATAAGAAAACTTGAATACCCTCAAATATATACCATAAACATCATAATCATCTGAATTCAAGAATCTGCTATAATTATTCCAACATTCCAGTTAATTTCCCTCTGTCTGTTTACATTTTCATCACTATTGCCAGAAGTTAGCATAGTACCATGCAGTGTCACTTGACAAAACTATTCTAGTAATCAATATGTAAAACATAGCACATGTACATACAACAAAAGTACATGCATACTCTTAGCTCAAAGGCAAATAACATAATTAGCAAAACAAAGCAAAATATTATATCCACTGTAACAGAATTTAAGTGACAAGGGAATCATAAACAACATATAAAGTTATATCCAAATAATATATTGTATAAACATATGTTATTGACATTATCTTTGAAGTAGGTATGACCATTCTTTTATTTCAAATGTAGCATGATGATTGGCCAGATAGAGTGTGATGTCATGGCCTTTCTACAACTCTCTTTAACAAGCTAATTGTATAGGTTGTCAGTCAGCATCCTCAGGCCTACTTGCCAGTGCAGGCTAATGGAGGGCAGATAGAAGCATTTTCACATGGTATGATTTGTTTCTGTACTTTACAGGTCTCCACTCCTAAAGCAGTACATAATAAAGGATAAACTTCTGAATCTGACTTTTCTTTTCAAACGAAGGCAGAATTATTTCACTACTACAGAGTCTTTCTCATCTGAATTGTTGCTTATGTTATTATCTAGCTCAGAGATCACTTTGTGATTGTTGACAAGTTTCTTTTTGATTTGACTGACAGTGTATCACTCCTTTCATCCTGCTCATTATAGAGTCCAGTTAATTCCCCACTATGCATTAAGTGATAGTGACTATCTTTCTAGGGCTTCTACCACTTAACTTTTATAGGGGGAGGGTTGCAAGCTGATTATGCAATCTTTCAACTACTTATTAAGAAATAGCATATTCTTTGTGTTGTTCTTTATTGTCTTCCCTGGACTTCAAGAATCCTAAGCTAAAGTCATGGTTAGTTGGGAGACTTCCTTCGATCTATTGCTCAGCACATATATATTCTAGCTGTATGTCACTTCATCCTCTCCATCCGCTTGAAACTGTAAAGTATCAATCAATAAAATGTCTTGGCTCTTTCCCAAATGTCAATATGTGCAAATTAAAGTCTTTGATATTACTGGGAGCATTTTATTCATGTACCAGAAATCCCACATATTGAGGCCAATAGGCTTTCTACTTAGGGAGCCCTGGAGTCAAGGGGACCTGAGATCGAATCTGGTCTCAGAGACTTATAAGGTATGTGACCTCGGACAAATCACTTAATCCTGTTTCCCTCAGTTTCACAATCTATAAAATGAACTAGAGAAGGAAATGGCAAACCACTCTAATAACTTTGCCATAAAAATCCCCAAAGAAGAGTTGTACACAAATGGAAATGACTACACAACAACAGAGGCCTTCTATTTTAAACTCAGGGTTCCTAGCATGTTCAGCAATGTATAAATAAAGTACTAAGGCTTTGCATCTTTAGGGATGGTAAGGTACAGTCCCTGACTCTATGAGCCCTGCTAAAGTCAACAGTTCCTTTAATAGCTTGCTTTCAGAATCATTATTTTGGTCAAAATAATTTAACAAAGAATTCACATAAAGAGAATTATTTCTCCCACATCGTTTTAGGCATCAGAGATCTCTCATTCTTGATTGAGTATGCCCATATGCACTTGGTAAAAGGATTTGCTTCAATTAATATCTTGTTTCTTTTATTCCTATATCCTGCCAATAATTAGAATCTCAGTAAACACCAGTTCTAACACATTGCTGGTACTTATGCACTCCAAGTAAGCAGTACAAGTCTGCAGTTTTTTTCCTTTAAAAAATGGACATAACTCTCATCCTTTTTAGTGACATCTCTTTGTAATGAGGCAATAAAATTGGTTTTTTAATAACTTTAGGGTTTCCTTTTGACCCAAATGTCCAAAATCATTGTGTAACACCTTCAGGGTCTATTTGTACAATATAAAACTCAAGAAAAGATCCTTTCCAGATCAAAATCCATCATTTATTTCTTTAGAATTTTCTAGATTTGAATATATTCTATTCATCCTATTTCACCTTATCATTGATATCCAGATACTTCTTTCTCCATACCCCCCCCAAGATTCTTGTCTTTATAAAGAGCTTCTCTCCTTCTCAGCGAAGACTATACAAAACCAGACTGCAACACTAAAAAGTGCCTGTGTAATATAACATGCTTTCTTTTGTATCATAAATTTCAAAGTATAATGGATATTATTTTTTGGCATGTTCAGTCGAGCATGTGGTTTTCTTCTCCAAATTCAAGAGGATGAAATCTCCTGTGTAGGCCAGAACCCAATTTGAGTCAACACATAACATACCTCAATTCCTGACCATACTAGACTTTGTAAACTCCACTTATTCTAATTTTCTGGATACAAATCTCCCTCTGCTACTCCTTAAATCTCTCTGAAACATGTTTATAACCTTATGCTTTGTACCTCTGTACCCTTTCTCACCTTACACTTTAGCGATTTGAAACCTTTCCCATGTATGTATATGTATATCTACTTAAAGGCAGAGAAAGAGAAATATGTTGGACTATATGAACATAAATGGAAATACATATATATATATATATATATATATGTGTGTGTGTGTCTATATATTGGAATATGCATATATGTATCTATGTTTGTATGTGTTTGCATCTGCATGAAGTCAGGCATAACAAATGCCTCTGGCAACAATATTCTTTTCCCTAGCAAAACATAATCCCAACAGAGAAAGAGGAGTGGCAACATTACTGTAACCTTTTGATTGTGTTTTTCATGGCCTTCTCCCTCAGCATCTTGACTTGGAGTAAAATTGTGTGGGTTTTATTAAAATTTGTTTGAAGCCTCCCCACCCAGTAAGTGCAATTTCTGTTTATTGCCTACTTTGAAAAGTCATACAGAGCAGTGAGGAAAGCTGTACCACAAGCACTAGCTTTTATGGACTGAGCACCATTGTGAAAATGCTTGAAGCAACAGCCTGGTTTCAGGAAGGCAGGACAACAGCTTCACAGGGGTCCATTTTCCTCTGCAAATTAGATGTTCATTTAGAGAAATTTGCTTTTTGGTGGTAAATTATTTTTGAGCTGAATACTCTACCATTGCCTGGAAAATGCCTTTTCAATCCTTTCTAAATGCTCCATAATGACAAGGCAAGTCACAATTTCTCCTTCTAAAGCAATTGGCTTTGATTCCCTTTTGGTTTTTTATATTGTACTTAAAAAGCCCAAGCTCCTGAATCAATATTACAGAACTACATTTTCTGTCCTAAACAATTATTTATGGAAGGTTGGAACACTTGCAATTTAACATGCCACTTAGACATTATGAGAGCTGAGTCCATGCCTTTTAACTCTATAGTAGAAAGACAGGAAAAGCTGTTCTGGATAAGTCAGCAGCATGCAGAACATCAGTTTCCCAAAATCCAATATTGGGTAGTAGTAGAATGGGGAGAGTTAAGGATTCTGGGAAGAAAATAAAACTAATGCTTATTGTGTGGCTTATCTTAGGCGAATCAATTTAATTGTTTCTTCATTTGTGTCAACCAATCAATTAACGAACATTCAGTAAGAGACTACTATGTGCCAGACACTACACTAGGTAGTGGAAATGAAAAGGCTTAAAAAATGGTCCTTATGTCCTTTGAGAGAGTAAAAAGGATGTTGGAGTCGATGACCTTGGTAGTCCTTTTCTACTCCAGAGTTATGTTCCTCTGAACCTGAGCAAGATTTCTCCTTTACCTGAATGCACTCAGGCATTGATTCCTGGTTCATTCATATAGTCACTGCACATTTTAAAGTCTGGCATATCCATAGCGCCACATTAAACATTGGGCGAGAAGCAACCTCATGGAAGAACCCAATAGCTCTTGTTCTAATGGATTTCACTGACAGAATCTCAGACCTGAGAGGAATTAGAGACCATTCTCTGATTTCCTTTAATTTTTACAATCCATGCCCCACAATCCTACACTTAACTTTCTAAAGTCCAAATGATTAAGTCTTTCCTCCCCCACTTAATTATTATCTCCTAGAGGGAGAAAAAACATTTCCTTCTATTCCCTCCACTTAAGAAAACACTATTGGTGAGAGCTGGAACCATTACCAGAGAGCCTAGAGGCCCACAACCACTTAAAAGTAACAAAAAACCTTGTGGGTGGGGTGAAATGTAACTTCCCAGTCACTGAAACAGTGAAAACCATAGTTATATTGTCATGTGATAAAGCACAGGCTCTGGGGTCAGAAAAATCTCCATTCAAGTCATGTAACCATGGAAAAACTATTCTTTCCCCTTTTTGTCTTAGTGTTCTCATCTGTAAATTTAGATAATAATACTTGTACTACCTGCTTCAAAAGGATTTAAGCAAAACACATTGTAAACTGTAAAGTGCTGCATAAGTAAGAGCTATTATGACATCTCCCATGGCTCATAACCTAATGATGGACCAACATTGTAAATAATAGTTGACATTTATATAGTTCTTTAACATTGGCAAAGTGGTTTATCTGCATCGTCTCATTTTAGCCTCAGTAATGACTCTCTCTCTATAATAGTAGATGCTTAATAAATATTTTCTGATTCAAACCTACAGGAAGCTAAATGGTTCAGTGGATAGAGTCCTGGACCTGGAGTCAGGAAGACTTGAATTCAGATTAGCCTCGGACACTTGCTAATTGTTTGACTTTGGTCAATCACTTAACCTCTGTTTGCCTGTTTCCTCCTCTAAAAGTGGGATAATAATTGCACCTACTTCCCAAGGCATTTCTGAGGATCGAATGAGACAATATCTGCAATGCTCTTTAGCACAAAGCCTAGCAAGAGTAAGCACTATATAAACGTTAGCTACTATTATTATTCCATTTATGGGTCATTCTTTGCCTTACTAATCTTATAAGCATAGGGTGATAGAAAGAACAATGGGACAACAGATTTCCTTTCTAGTCCTTCCTGAAATACAGTGTGATGCCCCATGACTAATTCCCTTTCTTTGTGCCGTGTTTTTACCATCTGCTTGTAAACTGACAAAAATAACCATGGCTTTTAAAGAACTGAGGGAGCTTCTAAATTCATGTGCTGTAGGGGTTTAGTAATTTAAGGGGATCCTGGAAGAGATAGAAATATTCTTTAAGAAATTATTCTTTATGAATTATTATTTAAAAAAACCTCTTGGTAACTTTGTAGGGGGATGCTGCAGTTTGCTAAGAAATTATTTGAACAAAATCCTGTATTCAAACCCAGTGGGGGACACTCAAAGCCTGAAGGGGAGGGAGTCAGGGCATTGGTGGTGGTCTAGGCAATCAGTTAAAAAAGAAAGCAACCATTGTCTGTAACAGGAGGAAGCTAAATAAATCCTTCTCAGTTAGATTGGCGTTAAATAACAAAAGTCAATAAAAATATTGAAGTCAATATACCCAGTGCTAAAATGTTGAAAAGAGGGGAAAAACAGGATTTTATGATTATTAGCATCTTACAAATGCTAAAGTGAAGATAAATATGACAGAGAAGAGGAATTTTTTTTTGGCAGGTAGAGGAAAAAGGAGGAAGTGATATAGTCTGTTCCAAGGAGGGAAAAACAGTGAATGTATTTATAAATTAGGGTCCTGATCTTATTCAAAAATCATTTTAAATGGCGTAAAAGCATATTGAAATGTAAACAATACTAGATCCACAATCAAGAAACCTTGCTTCTAGTACCATCTATCTATAACCACTGGACAAACTTCTTTCCTTCTCTGGGCCTCAGTTTCTTCATTTTTTTAATTAATAGGTTGACAGAGCTTCTATGGCAGTTGTGATTCTAAAGCTAATGCTGCATTTGGGAACCTTTAGTTCCCAAATGTACTTTCTGCATGATATATGCCAGCACTGATATTTTTAATGCCTGCTGAAATTCTATTCACCTTTCAAATTCTTCTCTTCACCTATCCCTATAGCTGGATATGTTCTTTCCTACCTCTGACTGTTCTTTCTGTATCTCTTTGATGCCTTTATGACATACTGCTTTTCACTATAATTATTTGTGTGATTGTCATAGTCCTCTGCTATATGTTAAGCTTCCAGAGAATAGAGGATGCCTTAATATGCTTTGAATATAATTCTTGGCACTTCAAGTATTTTTAATAAGTTGTATCAAATGATTTTTTCCCTTGCCAGATTGCAAGCTTGTTGAGGGAGGAATTGTTTCACTTTGGTCTTTGTATTCTCAGTGCCTAGCACAATGCCTGTAACATAGCAAGTGCTTAATCAATGCTTCTTGATTGGTTAATCGGTTGCTTTGAATTCTTTTAAAAAGAAAGATGTGATGTATCTCCTTATTGATAAAAAGTCTTAGACCCATTCCCAAGGATTAATGGCTAATGAATGGATTCAAATACCAATTGTTTCCTGTGCAGATGATAACAGAACTAAGTGTACTCTGAGTTTCTGTGCCCATTTATCTTCACCTAAAACTGCAATAGGCAATTTGTTACAGAATTTTGCATTTCCACTGGGTCTAAGGACTCAAGGGGACATGCTCTAGGGTGATGCAAGAGTCTATACAAGGGAATTGCTCCATGAGTGATATTACAGCCCCAGGAGAAACACAGTATTTTCTTGAATTAAAAGAGCTCCACGGGTGTAAATCTTGCTGTTTCCATGCAGAACACTGCTTTCCCAACAACAGGAGATTAATCTGTGGAGTTCCATAGGTACAGCAATAACTTGTTAATGAGATATTGATTTTTGAAATTAAAACCTTACTGGTATCATATTTTCAATCTAAATGAATGCCTCATTAAACTAATTAATAGCATAACGATAACTAGAACTACTTGCATTGGTAATTAATCTTAGTCACATAGTTTTCCTGTACCAATCCATAGGTGTAATGGGACCCTTTAGAAATTGAGTAATTTTGTTTAAAAGTAAAGTAAGCCAAGATGCTATGTTTATGCTATGGGAATATTAAGAGGAAAGGAGTTAAAGTCTTGACCTGAGATTTCATTGGTTTGGAGATCTTCCAGATGAGAAATTCTCATTATCGATTCATGTCAATGCCTTCTCTGCTAATAATAGTCATAGAAAGTTATCCAGAGTGCCTAGAGGTTATGTGTCTTGCCTAGAAACACACAACCAATGTGTCAGAAGCTGTATTGATGAACTTAGGTTCTTGGTTTTCAGACACTGTCTGATAGTTGGCATTAATGTAAGATTATAATTGGGTACCTGCTCAGGAACTCATGAAAATCATCAGAGGACCCTGGAATTTTGTTACAGTGCTGTGTAGTGGTGAGAATATTGGGATTGGAACATTAACACTAGGGTTCTATTCTGTCAGTTACTATTTGGATAAAAAGCCACTTAATCTCTTTGGGTCTCAATTCCTCTAATTATAAAATTAGAGGTACTCATAGGGTCATTTCAGGTTAAAAAGGACCTTGGATTTTACCTTTGTGGTTGTTGTTCAGTAATAAAGTCATGTCTGACTCTTTGTGACCCCATAGACTACAGCATTCCAGGCCCTTACATTCTCCACTAGCTTCTGAAGTCTGTCCAACCTCAGGTTTATTGCTTCTATGACACTACACTTCCATCTCATCCTCTGCCATCTCTTGTTCCTTTTGCCTTCAATTTTTCCCAATTTCATGTTCTTTTCCAATGAGTATTGTCTTCTCATTAGGTGACCAAAGTACTTAAGCTTCAGCTTTTAATATTTGACCTTGCAGTGAATAGTCTGAATTAATTTCCTAAAGTATTGATTGACTTGACCCCCTTACTGTCCAAGAGATTTTCAAAAAGCTTTCCTAGCACCACAATTATAAAGTATCAATTCTGTTCAACTCTTTCTATTAGACAACTCTCACAACTAAACTTTACCCTTGGAAAAGCCATAGTTTTGAATAGAATGACCTTTGTTGGCAAGGTGAGGTCTCTGATTTTTAGTCTGCTGTCCAGATTTGCCATAGTTTTCTTTGAAGGAACAATCATCTTTTAATTTCATGACTGCAGTTGCCATCTGCAGTGATCTTTAAGCTCAAGAACCTAAAATCTGACAATGCTCCCAATACTCCCATTTCTCCCTCTATTTGACAGAAAGTGATGGGACCACTTGCCAAGATCTCAGTGGGTTTTTTTATGTTAAACTTCTAGCCAGCTTTACACACTCCTCATTTACCCTCACAAAGAGGCTTCTCAACTCTTCACCTTCTGTCCTCAGAGACATATCTGAGATTTTTGATATTTCTCTTGGCAACTTTAATTTTGACTTTTGATTCACCCATCTGGGCATTTCACAGGATGCATTTTGCATATAAGTTAAATAAATAAGAGGACAATATGTAGTCCTGTTGGACTCCTTTTTCAATTTTAAACCAATCAATTATTCCTTGTTTGGTTTAATTGTTGTTTCTTGACTCACATACAGATTCCTCAGGAGACAAGTAAGATGATCTGGCACTGCTATCATTGAGGACTGGCCACATTTTCTTGTGATCCACATAGTCAAAATATTTAGTGTAGTCAACAAAGCAGAAGCCAATGTGTATTTTGTTTTATTTGTTTGTTTATTTCTGGAACTTCTTTATTTTTTCATAATATAATGAATATTGGCAATTCGTTCTCTTGTTCCTTTACCTCTTCCAAAACCAGCCTGCTCTTCTGATAATTCTTGGTTCACATATTGCCAAAGCCTACTTTGCAAAATCATGTTTGGTTTTGCACAACTCTTTATTTTACTGATTAGGAAGCTGTAGTATAGAAACATTAAATGAGTTGCCCTGGGCCATAGATCTACAAAGTAGTTGAGCTAGATGTAAAAACCAGGTCCTCCAATTCCAAATCAACTGCCTTTTTCTGGCTATATGACCTCTACGTTCCCTTTTTGCTTGAAGTCCATAATCATTACTTTTCAAAAGAGATTAATTCCTTTCTTACCGTACCGTACAGGCAATTGATGAAGGTCAGATGAAATAATGAATAATGTAAATACGACTTTTGATTAAAAGAGTGAGAATAGTCCAATCAAATTTTATACCAGTCATATTTGTTTTTCAAAGTAATTCTGATTTAGAAATGATCAGATAATGCTAAGTGCAGGAATACATTGACAAGGGTCTCCTTCACCTTTTCCTCTCCTTCTTTGCCTCCTCCTCCTTCTCCTCTTCCCCCTCCTTCTCCTCTTCCTCATCTTTCTCCTCTTTTCTCCCCCTGATGTTTCAAATGTCTTAGAGAAGATTATTGAAGTCACATGGGAAGTTGCCCAGAAATACACACAGAACTCAAAAGAGTTTTAGAACTATTTTGCTTTTTATTTATATTATATGTCACAAACTGGGTAATTCAGCGAGTGATGAAGCAGTGGGCTCATTAAGGAGAATCAGAATGTTTAGGTTCCATTATTGACTCTGCTATTATGTGTCTGTGTGATCATGGGCCAGTTCCTTAATCTTTTTTGTTTTGTTTTGATTTTTTTTATTTTCTTGTCTGCTAAATATGCGTAATATATGTGTACTATTTTGCAAAAGAGGCAAATATATGCTAAAATTCACAGAATCATAAGCATGAGACATCACAGTGTATATATAGCCCAAGCCCATATTACTTTGTAGATAAGGAAACTGAGTCCCAATGAGATTGTAACTGCCCAAGGTCATATGAGTAGTAAGCATCAGAATATGGATTTGAACCAAGGTCATTTATATTATAATCAGTACCTTTTCTTTTGAACCATGAAGCCTCTTTATTCCTATAAATATCACTCATTTCCCCACATAAACTGGTATGACTCTAATTTTACAAATTTGCCTCATATTAGTTCCTACAATGCCAATGTGATATTCACAGTGTCCACAGTGGCTATAAATATACTGATGTAGTTGTGAATCACAAATGTAACAGACTCTTCAAGTGGAGGATAGGAGCAAAGCATTTATTCAAATACCAGAAAGCAGAATCCCAAAACCAGAAAGCCAAATCCGTCATAGCAACCAAGATGTTGGTACACATAACCAGTGTAGCAAATACCAATATTCCCAAGTTTTCCCTTCATCAGGCCTTCAAAACAAAACAGGACCCCTTGAGCAAAAATGCCCCTCTCTAACTCATGATAGCTGCTCTGCCTCCACACAGCTTGCTCCCAGCTGTTCTGTCTCTCTCTTGATCCTTCCTGCTCTACCCTTCCTGTTTCACCCTTTAAGCTGGCTCCTCCCCCTGTGAGTTCCATGTGATGACATTTGGTCTATTAAGGGGCAGGGAAGATCTTCAAATTTCCATTGCCATTGCAGTTCCCCTCCAAATACATAATGATCTACACAACCTGGCATATTGTCTCCACTTCTGCTTTGCCTCCCTGGCTCTGATTTACTGTTTTTTTGTAAGCAAAGTATCTTCATCAATACGTAAATATTTTCTGTCCCATATGCCAATAATAATGCCTTTAATTTACTGCTCTTGTCTAATTGTCTTAACTATTATTCCTTATTATATAATATATATTATATATTTTATATTATATGTTAATCGTATATAATAGTTATAACTTCTATCATTCTCTTATCTTATTATTATAATACCTGCACTTGTAGAAATATGTGAGATAAAGCAAAAGTATCATCATTCTTACTTCTATTTATTGGGAAAGTTTCCAGTGTTTCTTAATTGTAAAAAAAAATCAAATTTTCGGCGGCTAGGTGAAGCAGTGATTAAGAGTGCCGGCCACAGAGTTGGGAGGACCTGGGATTGGTTCTGGCCTCAGTTACTTAGCACCCACACATAAATAACTAGCCATGTAACCCTGAGCAAGTAACTTAACCCCAATTGGAGGACCTGGGATTGGCTGCGGCCTCAGTTACTTAGCACCCACATATAAATAACTAGCCTTGTAACCTTGAGCAAGTAACCCCAATTGCTTTTTAAAAAAAGATCAAATTTGAGGTTTTATGAATAATTTTATCATGGTTAAATTTTATCTGTATGACTATAATTTTTAGAGTTAAAGTGTAAATGAATTCTATATTTTGTCGATGGTTTATCTATTTTTATGATTATGAGTTGGGTTGGTTTTGTTTTCACTATAATTAATTGTAATAATTGTTTCACTTGGGGCAGCTAGGTGGTGCAGTGAATAGAACACCAGCCCTGGAGTCAGGAGGACCTGAGTTTGGATCTGGCCTCAGACACTGAACACAAAAACTAGACGAGTGACCTTGGGCAAGTCACTTAACTCCAATTGCCCTCAAAAATATATAATTGTTTCACTAGTGGTGAAAAAGCATTCACTACTGGTACAATTTTAACATTGTCATAATTAATATTTTACATGTATTTTGATATATTCCTGGACATATATTTTCTCTTCGAATTTTATTTAGTATTTTGCTTTAATAACATCATTGATAGGTTTTAAATATTTTTTTCCAATTTTATCCCACACTGGCTTAAATAATGGTATATTTGTTTCATAAAGAGTTTAATAGAGTGTTTTCCCCTGACAGAGAGTATTTTGTGTAATTAAGGTAATTACGTCTCTTTAAACATTTGGTAGGCTTCACTTGTGTATGTAAATAGTACAGGTCAAGGTTTTTTATTTGATAATTCTTTTATGAATTGATCAGTTTCACTTGTGAAACTAAGATGCTTAATTTCTCTATTCCTTATTTTGTTAATTTGGGTATTTTATTTCTTTACAGGCAATTATTCATTTCTTATTATGGGAATTTATTATATTAGTAACTATAGGTAAGTATTCATTTCTTTATGTTTCTTTCTCTTTTGGCAACATAAAGCTGTATAGGTTGGATTCTAACACATTTTATTTCCTCTGTGTTATGAATTCACCTTTTTCACTTTTTATTTTAGTTATCTAACTTTCTTCTCCCTCTTTCTCTCTATTTTATCAGGTTAGCTAAAAGTTTATTGATTTTGTTTGTTTTTTCAAGGGACCAGAGTTTTAAGCTTTGTTTATCATTTTTATAGTGTACTTTTTCCATTTTAGATCCATGAATTTTTTATTTTGTGTTTATTTGGGGTTTGTTAATTTTTTTTGTTTGTTTCTATAGTTGTATTTTATTTTAATTTCAGAAAGGCATATATTCAGAGATGCATTTTTCCTTTGAGGACTGCTTTAGCTACATCAAAATAATTTGGTATGTTTTTTTTTATCATTATCATTCTATGTTTATATGATTGCTATGTTTTCTATAATTTTCCTTTGACCTAATTATTATTTGGTGTTCTTATCTTTCAGTTTTCTTTTAGTTGTTTTTTCTTGCATTCTCAGTATTTTACTATTAGTGTGTCACATTATGGTCTATGAAGAATATCTCTGCCTTTTTTATTTCATTTCTTATTTCTCTATACCCAACAGATGGTCTGTTTTTGTTAATTTACCACATAAGTTGGAAAATATGTATATTTCCATTCAAAAGCCATCATTTGTATTTCAAATCTAACTTCTTGTAAAGTTTCTCAAGATATGTATGTACATACAAACACATATGTACATACATATATATATGATATTCAAGTTGCACATTCATTTACAGGATATGGTAGCATTTGCTCTAAGATATCTGTCAAAATCTGTTAAGGAGTTCTTTCCTCTATTCATATTATATGTCATATTTATATTGTCATCTCTCTATTTATAAAACATAGACAACTGTTTTTGATTATCTGTTTATTTTTTTGGTTTTTGTTTTTCATACACATTTTCCTGTTCTATTTCTTAACCTGTACCAAATAGTTTCAATGATTGTTGCTTTATAATCTGGTTTAATGATTCTAAATTCCTTCATTTCTACTTCTTCCATTATTGCCTTTGGGATTTAAAAACTTTTGTTTCTAAAAAGGTTGTTGTTGGGTTTTTTTATTTTATATAATTTCATACAGTTTCAACTTCAAAAATGAATTGGAATACCACTAAATATCTAAATTAATAAAATCATTTAATTATGTTTACATGGCACAAACATCAGAGCTTAATATCTCTCAAAATATTTTAGCCTTTATTTATGGAAAGAACACTTCAAAGCTGTATTTAAATAAAAATGTGTTGATATTTTAACATCAAAATATTTTATGTTTTTGTTATTACTTTTAATTTATTTTGTATGAAATGTGTTGCTGGGGGGTTTTGTTAATAATGTATAGAAAGAGGGTGGAGCCAAGAGGGCAGAGTTAAAACAGAGATTTTTTTGAGCTCTTACCCAAACCCCTTCAAATACTGTAAAAACAACTCTAAGCAAATACTAGAACAGCAGAACCCACAAAATGTCAGAGCAAGAGAAATTTCCAGCCTAAGACAACCTAGAAGGTTTACAAAAACACTCTGTCACACCAGGCTGAGACAGGAGCACAGTCCAATACAAAACACACCAGCACAGACCAGGCCCAAGCAAACCAGGAACAGGCCTCAGGGAAATGAATCACTGGTAGTTGTGGAAGTTATCAGACTTATCAATCCACAAATGCCAAAGAAAACATAGAAGATCATTATGAAAGGTCTGTCAGAACTGGATGAGAGAGGACCACAGTCGGACCCCAACCCCAGGGCAGCAGCAGAGGCAACAAAAGCTGCTTCTACCTGAAAGACAGTGGGAAAATAGAGCAGCTGATCAGAGGGAGATCACAGGGATCTCTTTCCTGGTGCTGAGGCAAGATTCTCTTGCTTGGTTGTTGCTTGGATCTGGGTCACAGTCCTGGATTATAAACCACCCCGGTGGTCCTGGGATGAAGAGGAAAACTGGATTGCCAGAGCTTGTGGTAGTGGTGGAAAGGGAATCCTCCTCACAGTTCCAATACAGAAAAGAGAGCTTGTGGTCACTCACAGACCTCTCCTTTAATCATACAACCTTGGAAGAAGTGAAAACTTACAGGTGCCTGGAAGTATCTCTGAAAACAGTTACACAAAACCCCTGAAGTTTGGGACAATACACCTGCTACACTGGAAGTAGAGTTCTACCTTAACAAAAAGTTAAAAGGTCAAGTAATTGGTTGGGAAAATGAGCAAACAATGGGGAAAAAATACAGACAATATAATTTTACTTCGCTGACAAGGAAGATCAAAGTAGATCAAAACCTACAAATAGAAGAAGATAACAAAGTCAAAACTTCCACATACAAAGCCTACAAGAAAAAATATGAATTGTTCTGAGGCCATGGAAAAGGTCAAAATGGATTTTTAAAATCAAATAAGTGACGTAGAAGAAAAATTGGGAAGAGAAATGAGAATGATGCAAGAAAATCATGAAAAATGAGTCCACAGTTTGCTAAAGGAAGCCCAAAAGTATTGAAGAAAATGGCACTTTAAAAAAATAGACTAACCTAAATGGCAATAGAGGTTCAAAAAGCTAACGAGGAGAAGAATGCCTTAAAAAGTAAAATTGGTCAAATGAAAAAGGAGGTCCAAAATCTCACTGAAGAAAAAATTTCTTAGAAATTAGAATGGAGCAAATGAAAGCTAATGACTTTATGAGAAATCAGGAAAAAATAAAACAAAACCAAAATAATAAAAAATAGAAAACAATGTATAATAAACCATTGGAAAAACAATTGATCTGGAAAATAGATCCAAGAGAGATAATTTAAAAATTATTAGACTACCTGAAAACCATGATCAAAAAAAGAGCCTAGACACCATCTTTCAAGGAATTATAAAGGAAATTATATGTATAGATAGATATTCTATAACCAGAGGGTAAAATAGAAATTGAAAGAATCTATCCATCATCTCCTAAAATAAATCCAAAAAAGAAAGTTCCTAAGAATATCACTGGCAATTTCTAAAGTTCCTGGGTCAAGCAATATTATTGAAAGCAGCCAGAAATAAACAAGTCAAGTATTTTGTGGAAACACAATCAGGATAACACAAGGTATAGTAGATTCTACATTAAGGAATTGAGGGACTTGGAATATAATACTCTGGAAGTCAAAGGAGCTAAGATTAAAACCTACACAGCAAAACTGAGCATAATCCATTGGGGGGAAAGTGGATATTCAATGAAATAGAGGACTTTAAAACATCCTTCAATGTCCTTGAAATACAAGACTCAAGAGAAGCATAAAAAGGTAAACAGGAAAGATAAATTATGAGGGACTTATTATTGAACTGTTTACATTCCTACATGGAAAGATGATATTTGTAACTCATGTGACCTTTCTCAGTATTAGATTAATTGGAGGAAATGCACACACACACACACACACACACACACACACACAGCACAGGGTAAGTTGAATATGAAGGTATGATATCTAAAAATTTAAAATTAAGGGGTGAGATAGGAATATACTGGGAGAAGGAGAAAGGGAGAGGTAGAATGGAGCAAATTTTCTCACATAAAAGAAGCAAGAATAACAATGGGCGGGGAGGAGGTGAGAAAGAATGAGTGAACCTTACTCTTATTGGATTTGGCGTAAGGAGAGAATAACATACACATTCAATTGGGTATGGAAATTTATCTTACCCTACAGGAAAGTCATGGGGGAAAGGGAGAAAAGAAAAGGAGATGATAGAAGGAAGGGTATATTGGAGGAGGGGACAATCAGAAGTAGAGGGAGGAGGTACAGTGTCAAAGAGAGAATAGAATAAATGGAGTTCAGTATGAGATGGAACAAAACATAGTTAATCTTTCACAACATGACTCTTATAGAAGTGTTTTATGTGACCACACATGTATACCTTATATCAAATTGCCTGCCTTCTCATTGACGGTGGGTGGGGAGAGAGGAAGAGGGAGAATTTGGAACTCAAAGTTTAAAAAAATGAATGTTAAATATTGTCTTTTACAGGCAACTCGGAAATAAGATATTCAGGCAATGGCATATGGAAATTTATCTTGCCCTCCAGGGCAAGGAAGGAAAAGAGAAGTTAACGGGATAAAAGAAGGGGGTATGGAATAGAAGGGAGGTTAGATTGAGATAGGGGCTAATCAGAATGCATGCTTTTTGGGGTGGGAGGGGGGAAGAGATGGGGAGAAAATTTGGATCTAAAAATCTTATGTAAGTGAATGTTGAAAACTAAAATTAAATTAATTAATAAAAAATATTTTTTTAAATAATGTATAGGGGGTGGAGCCAAGATGGCAGAGTAGAAACAGCTCATCCAAGCAACTTTGCCCCCAGATTTCCCCCAAACTATGTAAAAGGGGACTCTGAACAACTTCTGGAGCCCGAGGACCCACAGAATGACACAGAGAAGCTAACCTCCCGCTGAGGACAGCCCAGCAGCCCTGCAGGAAGGACCAGCACAGCATGCTGGGAGCCGGCAGCAGGCAGTGAGCAGAGCTTGGGGAGCCAAGCTGAGCCAAGCAGAACCCAAGTCCCCATGAGCCAAGGTTTTACCGCACAGCGGCAGGGCCAGCAGCCAGCTGGAGAGACCCCAGAAAACCAACAACTGTGGCAACTCCAGAATTATCAACATAGACATGCCTAGGAAAAAGTAAGAGGTTAGTGCCCTATGGACTTTGGGATGAGTATTTGGGGAATGCGTCAGCTTCCTCCCCTGGGGGCTAGAAGCCACTGAGGAGACACTCCATTTTGTAGTTTTCAGAGGCAGCTCCAGCTCCTGGCCTGCGAACTGTAGGGAGATCCAGCGATCAGTCTTGGGGGGTAATTGCTCTTGTTTTAATCGCCCTGGATCTGGATTGTGATCTGGGGTGGAAGTCATGGGTGGGTTTACAGCTTGCCAGAAACGGAAGTTGCCCTCCCACACATTTGGGACGAAAATTCCCCTATCTGTCAGCAAAGCCATAGTGTGGCAACAAGCCCAAAAGTCAAGTAATTAAGTGGCAACATGCCAAGCCAAAGGAAAGAGAAAAATGCAACCCTAGACCCCTATTTTGGGAGCATAGAGTGGGAAAAGGACTGTGTGGTCAGAAGTCCTGCTCCAAAAGCCCCAGGGGAAAACATGAGTGGTTTGCAGGCCATAGAGGACCTTAAGAAGGACTTTAAAAATCAAATAAGAGAAGTGGAGGAAAAACTGGAAAGAGAAATGAGACGGATGCAAGAAAAAATATGAAATGAGGGTCAACAGCCTGAAGGAGGAAAACAACACCTTAAAAAATAGACTAACTCAAATGGCAAAGGAGGCCCAAAAGGGCAATGAGGAGAAGAATGCCTTAAAAAGTCAAATTTGCCAGATGGAAAAAGAATCTCAAAAGTTCACTGAGGAGATTCATTCCTTCAGAGTTACACTGGAGCAAGTGGAAGCTAATGACTTTGTGAGAAATCAAGATGCTGTTAAGCAGATCCAAACAAATGAAAGAGTAGAAGGTAATGTGAAATATCTCATGGGAAAAACCACTCACCTGGAAAATAGATCCAGGAGAGACAATTTAAAAATTATTGGACTACCTGAAAGCCATGATCAAAGAAAGAACCTAGAAATCATTCTTCAAGAAATTCTCAAGGAAAATTGTCCAGATGTTTTAGATCCAGAGGGCAAAATAGAAGTTGAAAGAATCCACCAATCACCTCCTGAAAAAGATCCCAAAAAGAAAATTCCCAGAAATATTATACCAGGTTCCAGAATCCCCAGATCAAGGAGAAAATACTACAAGCAGCCAGGAAGAAACAATTTCAATATTGTGGAAACACAATCAGAATAGCACAGGACCTGGCAGTTTCTACACTGAGGGATTGAAGGGCATGGAATATGATATTCCAGAGGGCAAAAGAGCTGGGAATGAACCCAAGGGTCACCTACCTAGCAAAACTGAGTATTTTGTTTCAGGGGAAAATATGGTCATTCAGTGGAATAGAGGACTTTCAAGCATTCTTGAGGAAAAAAACCAGAGTTGAATAGAAAATTTGACATCCAGACACAAGAAGCAAGAGATGCCTGAGAAGGTAATCAGGAAAAGAAATCAAAAGGAATGTATCAAAGTTGACCTATTTTCATTCCCACATGGAAAAACAATAACTGTGACTGATGAAACCTTTCTCAATATGAAAATAATGGAAGGGTGTATGGCCACATGAATACATATGTGAATGTGTGCCAAAAAAAAAGAAAATAATGGAAGAAGGGTATATGGTCACATGAATACATATATTAATGTGTATGTGTATGGTTACAGTTATATATGGATAGAGGGCATAGGTTGAATTTGTTGGGAAGGGATGATACCTAAGGGGTGAAATTATGAAGTGAGAGAGGAAAGTGGCAAGAGGAGATGGGGAGAGACCGGGTAGGGTAAACTATCTCATGTAGAAGAAGCAAGGGGAAGTGGCTGCAGAGGAGGGGAAGAATAGGAAGGCAAAAAGACAAAACCACATTCTCATTGAATTTGGTTCAGGGAGAGAATGACATACATACTAAATGGGATATCTCAACCTGCAGCAGAATAGGGGCAAGGGTGATGAGAGGAGGGATGATGGATGGGAGGGCACTCTTGGGGGGAGGGGAGGTTGGAAGTACCCATTATAGAAGAGGGACAGGATCATGTAGGGAATGGAACAGGTGGGGGGTGGGATGAGTGGGAGGGAATTATAAGCAGCCTTGTACAATATATCTATTATGGTAATATTTTGCATAGCTAGACAGAAAAACCGAGCATGATTTTTTTCAGGCAAAGAGATGGACATTCAATGAGATAACAGATTTCCAGACTTTCCTGATGAAAAGGTCAGAGCTCAACAGAAAATGTGATCTTCAAAAACAAGATTCAAGAGAGACATAAAAAGGTAAATAGGGAAGAAAAAAGAAAAAAAAACCCTCGTAATTCAATAAAAGCAAATTGCTTACATTCGTACTTGGAATGATGATACTTGTTCATCTTGAGAACTGTATGTGTATTACTACATTTAAAAGGGATATAAATAGATAGCAGGTGTATGTATAAATTAACTGATGTGATTATAAAAAAAACTAATTAAAGTGTGCAAAGGGAATGTAATGGGAGAAGAGACAAAGAGGATACAGAAAAGAGTAAATTACATCACATTTAGAGGCATAAAAACATATTATAGTAGAGGGAAAGAAGGGTGGGAGAAGAATATTGTTTGAGTTTTACTCTCATTGAATTTGGTTCAAAGAGGGAATAATATGCTTAGTTAAGTATAGGAATATAACGTTCCCTATAGGCAGTCAGAAAGGAAAGGGGAAAGAAAAGGGAGGGAGTGGTTAGAAGGGAAGGAAGAAGTAGTAAGGGGAAAGGGAAAGAAAGGGGAAGGGCACTGATAGAAAAGAAGGAAGGAAGATCTAGGGAGGCTGTGAACAAAAGCAAAACTTTTTTGAGCAGCAGGAGGGAGAAGGGAGAAATAAAAACATAAACAGAGGTGGGAATAGGAAGGGGAGAAAGACACAGATAGTGATCATAACTGTGAATGTGAATGGGATGAACTCTCACATAAAACAGGTGGATAACAGAATGAATTATACACCATAACCCTACAATATGCTGTTTACAAGAAACACTTTTGAAAATATAAAAAAAGAAAGAAAAAACCAAATTACCATTATCAGAAATGAAAAAGATTAATTCATCTCCAACAGAGAGGAAATTAAAACAATAATTATAATTTATTTTTCCCAATTGTATGCCCATAAATTTGACAATCTTAGGGAAATGGATGAATATCTATAAAAATATAAATTGCCCAGATTAACAAAAGAGGAAGTAAAACACTTAAATAACCCCACCTCAGAAAAAGAAATTCAACAAGTCATCAATAAACTCCCTAGGAAAAATCTCCAGGGCCCAATAGTTTTACAAGTGAATTCTGTCAAACATTTAAAGAGCAATTAATTACAACACTATTGTATATACTATGAATTCCAATACTCTATAAACTCTTTAGGGAAAATGACAAAGAAGGAGTCCTAACAAATTATTTTTATGATGCAAATATAGCATTGATACCTAAACTGGGAAGAACAAAAAAAGAGAAAGAAATTACAGATGCAAAAATATAAAATTATTTGCAAAAATATTACAGCAACTTATAGCAACTTATCACAAGAATAATACAGTAATACAGTTTGATCAGGTAGGATTTATACCAGGAATGCAGGATTGTAATTCAATATTAGGAAATCTATCAGCATAATTGGTTGTATCTACAATAAAACTAAGAGAAAACATGATTATCTCAATAGATACAGAAAAAACATTTTGACAAAATGCAACACCCATTTCAATTGAAAACAATGGAAAGCAAAGCACAGGAGTAAACAGATCCTTCCTTAAAATATTAAGTAGCATCTACCTAAAACCATCAGCAAGCATTATAGGTAGTGGGCATAAGCTAGATGCATTTCCAAGAAGATTGGGGGTCAAACAATGATGTCCATTATCACCACTGTTATTCAATATGGTACTAGAAATGTTAGCTTTAATAAGAGAAGAAAAAGAAATTTAAGGAATTAGAATAGGCAAAGAAGAAACTAAGCTATCACTCTTTGAAAATATGATGATATACTTAGAGAATCCTAGAGAATCAAGTAAAAAACTATTTGAAATAACAAACAACTTTAGAAAACTTGAAGGACATAAATTAAACCAACATAAATCATGTGCATTTTTTTACATTACTAACAAAGCCCAACAACAAAAGATAGAAAAAGAAATTCCATTTAAAATTACTGTAGACATTATACAATATTTGGGAGTCTACCCGCCAAAACAAAAACAGGGCTTATATGAAAACAACTACAAAACTCTTTTCACACAAATAAAGTCAAAGTTAAATAATTGGAAAAACATCAATTGCTCATGGGAAGGCTGAGCAAATATAATAAAAAGTTATAATTCTGCCCAAATTATTTTGCTTTTTAAAAGCCATACCAATCAAACTAACAAAAATGTATTTTGCTGTTGTTTTTTTTTCCTTTTGTGTGGTTATTCCCATTTATTATAATTCTTCTATGCAGCATGACTAATATAAACATGTCTAATAGGAATGTATGTATAGAGCCCACATCAGATTGTAAGATGTCTCAGGGAGGGAGTGTAGAGCGAGAGGGAGAAAATTTAAAACTTATGGAAATGAATGTTGAAAACTAAAAAAAAAATTAATAATAAAAAAGAGAGTGGGATCTTTTCCTACAAGTGAAAATTCTGGTAGATTTGAAAAAGTATGATGAAGATAGTCTACACTTTTCCTCAGGTGAAAGTGATGACAGGAATAAAGGAAAAGTTAGTTTGACAACTCTAAACCACTCACAGGATGCTTTGTCAATCTGGCAACATTTATCAAGTGGAGGAATAGATGCAGTGGGTGTAACTAAACTGCCATGTGTCATTGGCCTTCCTTATTAGTCACACAGAATTGATATAAAGGGAAGTGGAATAATAAACTATTCCATCCTCCTTCATCTTCATGATTAAGGAGAAAATAAATTTTATTTCAACCTTATCAAAGAAAAAATAGTAATATTGTACTCTATGTAGACACAAATTTCCCAGAAACAATTTAATTATTTTATCATCATTCTACATCTAAACATGTTTCCACTCAGAGGAAGAATGTTCAAACCAGCAGAATTTCCTCATGCTTTTGGACATCTCTTTCCAAAAATATTTTGAAGTAAAATTTATATAATTTCTTTAATGATTAAATTTCACAATATTATTTTTAAAATAGTTATACATCTGAAGAATAAAGTAAAAGTTAATATTTTGCTTCATCCATCCAGAATGATAGTCACAATCTTAAACCACTCAATCCCCCTATGGTAGACTAGTCATGCCTGAAGGAAGTAAATTTTTTTTTTTTTTTTAAGCAATTGGGATTAAGTAACTTGCTCAAGGTTACACGGCTAGTCATTATTTATGTGTGGGTGCTCATTTTCTGAGGCCTGTTTCGATCCCGGGTCATCCCAACTCCAAGGCCGGCGCTCTTACTCACTGCGCCACCTAGCCGCCCCTGGAAGTAAATTCTTACCTTTTCATGGGCCATCTTTTGTATTCAGGCCGCCTGGAAGCCAATTCAAAGGTCCTAGCAACTTAAGCTGATGAACACTGTTTCCATGTTATAGAAAATGAAGAAATATACAAATAAAACACACACTAAAAGTCAATATAATAGATTCTGTTCCTAATGTAGATAATACAGTACCCTGATTTTATGTTTCATCTTATTTTAAGTAAATTGTCCTTTTCACTAATACAAAGTTGGTGGAATATAGAGGGAAAATCAAGACTCAAGCATTTATTTGAAAAGATACAGGTCTCTGGAGAACTATATATAACTAGAAGATTTTAAACTTTCATATTACAAGGGTTTTTTTCATTTTGTTTTGTTTTGTTTCAGTTTTAGAGTTAAAGAAGAGTTACAAGCTACACAAATGGTAAAACCATGGATGAAAAAAAAATCCTAGTTCAATAGGTTTGCCATTTTGGAGGGTACAGTGTTTCATTTTGCAGTCACACTGTTATGATACCAATAACTGGCATCTCCACAAAACATAAATACCTCATTGATCATTAGACCATGCAGCCCAGAGAAAAGCCTCCTGACCTGAAGTTCAGTGGAAGACTCTCTATCATCATATGTCTTAAGTGTCTAATGGAGAATTCTCAACACTTGGGCCTTCAAGGATAAAAAGATCAGTAAATCTTGGAAGCTTATGTTTCAGTGTTTCCCCTCTACCCTGCCCTAAGTGAAATGAACAAAAACCCTGCACTAATCAAATTGATTTTTCTGTTTGTTAACATCTGAATTTACAGATTTCCTTTCAAGGTCATCAGAATTCTCCCAATAACATCACAAATAACAGACCTTCAGATTTTATCATTTATAAAAACAAAGAGAAAAGTGAGAACATCACACCCCTGATCTGAACCACCACTTTGCTGAATTATTTCCCATGACCTAAGGATCCCCAAGTGCTTTTTTTTCCTATTAAGAAGTCCAATGAGACTGGTAGGGACCCATTTTTTCCTTTGCTTCACATATCTCTAATCAGTGGCTAGGATAGCTTGATAATTAATATATACTAAAAATAATAATAAAAATAAGGATTATCACAAACATTTGCATCATCAGTAATTTTTATGCCTCCATATGTTCCTTAAAATATCTGAAGTCAGAATAATAGGAAAAGATGAATATCATAGTAATTTTAATTTCTTGGCTGCCACTTCCAAAAGGTTTATTATTTTTGAAACATCATCCTTAATTTCACTGTTTCAAGGAAACAAACCATCCTCCCTATCCATAAATCCTACTGATTTTCTCCAATCCAATGCCTTCATTTTATTTCTTTTCATACACTGCAACTATCTGTAAGTTACCAATTGGTCACACAAAGGAAACCTGGGAAGTGAGCAAAAATATAATGTAAATATAAATAAATACCAAAAACTTCATGTTGTTTAATCATTTGTGAGCATTTTAGTTTCTTGTGCTCATTAAGCATACTTTCTCCTGTTTGAAAGAACATTCTAATGAGCTTAGATGACCCATTTTTATGCTTGCAAGATTTAAGAGGTAGCATCTTAGAGAAAGGACTTCCATAAACAGGCATGTGGAGAATATGTAGAAAGAACAGTAGTCAGATTGACATAAAAGAACACAGAAAATCATTCAACAATAAACATAATAATCATAGAAGTGGGAAGAAGACCCATATGTACAAAAATATTTTTAGCAGCCCTTTTTGTTGCAAAGAATTGGAAACTGAAGGGGTGCCCATCAATTGGGGAATGGCTAAACAAGTTGTGGTATATGAATGTAATGGAAAATTATTGTGCTATAAGAAATGAAGAGGTGACGGATTTCATAATTACCTGGAGAGACTTATACAAATTGATGCTGAGCGAGAAGAGTAGAATCAGAAGAAATCTGTATACAATCACAGACATACCATATCTGTGATGACCAACTATAACAGACTGGACTCTTTTCAGCAATGCAGTGATATAAGTTAATCCCGAAAGACTCAAGAAAGTGAGAAATGCACCATCCAGAGATATAACTAGAAAGAACTGAGCCTGAATCTTGATGGAAGCAAACTAAATGATCTTGTTCTTTTCATTGTTTGGTTTTATTTCTTCCTTACCATCTTTCATCCCACCTAGTACAATACGCCTTTGTAATTGGAATAATGTCTAACATGAATGCATTTGCAGATCATATACTGGACTATATGCTGTCGTGTGAGGAGGGGGGAGGGAAGTAAAGGAAATTTGAAAATCAAGGAACTATGGAATTGAATCTTGTTAACTGAAACTAAACTAATAAATTAATTTAAAAAAAACAATAAACATAATAACTTACAAAATAAAGCAGCCTGAGGGTTTTTGTTTGTTTTGGCCTTTTTTGTTGTTGTTGTGGTTGTTTTTTTGTTTTAGTAAAGAAGCAATGAGTCAGGATTATGTGGTGCAAAGAACACTAAATTTGGAATTATAGAAAATAGATATGAATTCCAATTTTACATTTCACTAGCTTTGTGATCTGGGATCACTTTATCTTTCTCACTTTAATTTTCCTTCTGTGAGAGTTAGATCTTATGATCAGCCTCTTCCATCTTCAGAACTCCTATTATTACATTTAGGTCTTGAGGGTCTAATAATCTATATATTACCAGAACAGGAAAGTACAATATTTAACTACTGTTCACAACCTTGACCCAGAGCCAGAAAAAAAAGAGGTTACGTTGTGTTCTGAGACATTTTGGCTTAATGGATCAAGTGCTGGCTAAGAAATCAAGAAGAACTGGATCCACATTTCACCTTTGATACTTATTAATGTCCTGACCTGGGCAGATACCTAAAATGCTATTTGCCTCAGAAAACTCAGACCACAGAATAATGGAATCCCAGAGTTTAAATTGGAAGGGATTGCAAAGTCAACTACTTTAACCCACACACCAAGAGAAATCCCCACAGACAAATGTTCATCCAGGCTCTGTTTGTAGACTTCCAAGGAAGGGAAACCCACCGCCTCCTGAAGTAGTTTATTCCATTATTGTTGTTCAGTCATTTCAGTTGTGTCTGTTTCTGTATTCTAGGGTCACGCAGCTAGTGTCTGAAGCCAGATTCAAATTCAGGAAGAGGAGTCTCCCTGACGGCAGGACTGGTGTTTGTGCTCTATGGTGCCACCTTGCTACCAGTCCATTTTTTAGCTGTTGTAATTATTAGCAAGATTTTCCTGATATCAAGCCAAAATTGATCTCTTTACATATTCCACGTATTCCTCCTACTTTTTCTCTTTTATACCGAATGAAGTGAGTCTAATATTCATCCACATGACAGCCTTTTCAATGGCTTAACACAGTTTTAATCCCCCACTACCAACCCAAGCCTTTTGTCCAGATTAAATACCATCCATTTCCTCAATAAATGCACTTACCAAATAGGTGAGTCCAATTTCATTAGACTTACTTACTATGTCATAAATTGTAGATAAAAATCATAGATTTTTAAATTTATTTTGCTTTGTAAAATAACTAATGCATTTTAGAAAGTTTCCCATTAAAATATATAGGGTTCTTTTTTTTAATATTTTAAGGGATAATAATACCCTTGCCACTTACAAAAATTGGCCAACTCATTACTCAAAATCTCCAGATTGCTGTTGCCAAATATTTCTTAAATGTTAAATCTAATGAATTTTTCTCAATTCCTATTGTGGCCTCTCAGAAGCATTTTACACTTTGGACAATATTCTTCCTGAATATACTCTCCTCTCTGGGCTTTTGTGATGACTCTTCTCTCTTGATTCTCCCTTTACCTATCTGAATGCTCTAATATTCTTTGTTGTATCAACATTTGTACTATATCTTCTTACTCTGAGTAGACTCCAACACCTGTTCTAGGGATTTTTCTATTCCCTCTCTATATTCTCTTTTGGTGACCTCTTGGTAACCTCATTAGCTCCCATGGGTTCAACTTTTGGTTTTGCAAGAGGACTCATGAATAAATACATATAATTCTGTACTTGTGTGTATAGATGTGTTTGTCCTGTCCAATCTCCTTTTTTCTCTCCTGTGCTCCACTTCTGCATGACCAAATTCCTATCAGACTTTTCAAATTGGATGTCCTATAGATATCTCAGGGCAGCAAGATGGTGCAGTGCATAGAATACCAGGACAGAAATCAGGAATACTATCTTCATAAATTCAAATCCAATCAGAAACTTACTAGCTGTATGACCCTGAGCAAGTCACTTAACCCTGTTTGCATCAGTTTCCTCATATGAAAAAATGAGCTGGAGAAGGAAATGGAAAACCACATCACTATCTTTGCCAAGAAAACCTAAAACATGTTTATGAAGGGTCAAAGACAACTAAAAGCAACTGAACAACAACAATAGACATCTCAATATACCTAAAAGAGAACTCATTACATTTTCTCCAAAATTCATCATTCTGTACTTCCCTTTTTCTCAGTTTTGTAAATTGAATCATTCTCAATATCTTAATCTCCCCTAACTCCACAGATCTAGTCAGTCATAAAATGTCATCTCTACTTTCAGTCATCTGTAATAACCACTGTCTTTTTTCATACAGACACCAGGACCCTATCACCTGTAGCCTATTTCAAAGAGCTTTGTCCTCTCCTGTATCCTTGACCTCAGCCAAATGACTAAGATGGCCCACTTTTATTTTATACGTTTGGTCAAATGGCAAAAAGGGTATTTTCTTTGTTCCCACCAAGAGGATATAGTGGCAATACCCATTTCTTCTGGTTTTGTGACCATAAAGAACAGAGATGTGACTCAACAGCATAGAGATGGGAGTGGCTAGTCAAATGTCAGAGGCAACACAACCCAGGTTAAGACTGCATGCATACAGCATAGCCTGACCAGATTTAAGTTATAGACCGGGGACATAAAAGGAAATGAAGAGAGGAAACAGGTGATCATAGGTAACCAACATTGCCATTTACTGATCTCTTCAACCCTGGTACCCACCTAAGAGTACACACAAGTGAGAAAGAAATACCAGTTCTGTGTTTTTCCTTTGATAGAATCATAAGTCTTGGATAAATTTCTTTCCAAACTACTCCTTAGTATATATGGAAGTGGAAGGATACTGTACTCATTCATGATTGTAACTGATACTATTTTCCTTTCATTATTACTATTCCCCTTTTTTGACCTAAGAGAGATTCTTGCTATTAATTACCAGGGTCTATTAGCATAATGAGCAGACTGAGATAGTTCCAGTTGTTTGCAATTTAGGGATAAGGATAAGTCGACAGGGAAGTTTAATTCACACTCAAAAGTCCAACAATTTGAGCCTGAGTCAGAAACGGTTAGTGGTGCCCTTGGTTTATAGGAAAAACCTGGCTCTGTTCTCTCTAATAAATGGCAATTAATTTTCAAGTTGATTTGATTATATGAAAGTACATAGTAAGGTGGAAAAGCATTGGGTCAAAAAGTCAAGAGACCTATGTACTTGTCCTGGTTTTACTACTTATGCCTTATATAACCTTGGGAAAAGAACTTGATTTTATTTCACTGCTTTCTTAAATATGTATGTATGTATGTCTCTGTGTGTGTATGTATATATATGTGTGTGTGTGTATGTATATGTGCATATACATATATACATGCATTAACACACATGTGTGTACACACATAGATAGGTAGATAGATAGATAGATAGATGGATGGATGGATGGATAGATAGATTGACCGAGAGAGAGAGAGAGAGAGAGAGAGAGAGAGAGAGAGAGATTGTCCTGTAATAGATGAATGTAAATTCCAAGAACAAAAGGTAATGACCCTTAAATATAGCAAACTCTTCTCCCCCAACCAAACATGCTGCTTTGATTGCTTTTTGACTTGTTTGCAGAGCGCAACGAGCATGTGTAAGTACTTACAAAAAGATGTGAGGATGAAAAAAATCTTCTTTGTAAACTAATTACAGTACTTTTGTTACCATTTCAATTAGCTGTAGTAAAGTGTTTAACAGACAGTTGTTAATGCTGGAGTTTGCAGGGCAGCCTTATTGTATAGCAGCTGGAGACCTGGAATATAGACCTCTGAATATAAAATGTACCTTTGAAGTGTGCAAAAGAATTTGAGATATTTCTCACATCTACTAATGGTTCTGAATTCGGAGAATGAATAGGTCAGTAGCATGAGAATGACCAGGGAATCAGGAGAGTTCGGTACTAGCCCTGGAGGTGACAGGAACCAGCTAGGTGACTTCACCTTTTGTGTGTCTCAATTTCTTTACCTGTAAAATTAGCGATTGGACTCAATGATCTCTAAAGTTTCTCCTTATTCCATGGTTCCATAAGTCAGTCTAAGTCTCTACTTAAAATATAACATCCAAAGAATATTTACAACTGGATTAAACCCTAGAGAAACGACTCAAGATTTTCATTCTCTATTTCATTAGATTCCTCTCAACCAACTTCACTTGGGTTCATAGGGAAGGCAGGTATCAGGTCCAGAGCATAGGTGAAAGAACTTTAAGCCTAATCTTATGTTTAGGCTGGAATAGAAAATGAAGACCTCCTGAATAGGGAGAAAAATGTTTTCTTCAAAATCTGAGGAGATGATGACAAAAACAATAAAAATCAGTCCTGTTCTCACATTTACAAAATGATCAGGACTTCCAGTGCCTAGAACAGTATATAGTATGGTCTTTTTAAAAAAAATTGTAAATTTATTTTAAACACAAATACAAAATGAGAGAGGAAAAAAGATCATGTCTAACAGCAGAACATAAGAGAAAATTCAATATAAAACAATTTTCATTTCAAGAAAACCTAAAATAAATACTACATATTGTTTTCAAAGCTACCCAGCTTTTCTCTGCTTCTTTCTAAGTTTTCTGTTGTTCTCCACTGTGTACTTTTTATTTTTTTCTCCTTTCCTACTCCTCCTAAAGAAGGCTACAGTTAAGAATGGATACACACACACACACAAACTCACACATCGCACCCATGGATATCTACAAATATACACATATACAGTCATACAGATGCATGTAAATACTACAGTCACAACAAAAATGTTTGTTGATGGGTTGTTTAACTGATTTGACAGCCTAAAATGTCAACAAGGCACTCCAGAGATACCTTTTTAAAAATGTATTTGCTTTTTTTGGAGGGCAGAAAGCAAGGCAATTGGGGTTAAGTGACTTGCCCAAGGTCACACAGCTAGTTTTTGTGTTAAGTTTCTGAGGCTGAATTTGAACTCAGGTCCTCCTGACTCCAGAGCTAGTGCTCTACTCACTGTATCACCTAGCTACCCTAAGATATTTTTTTTACCTCCTTTTAATCTTTGTTCTATTTTTCTCCCCCAGACAGAATTTTCACTATGACATTTCTGCCCACTTTCTCCCCTCTCTCCATATTCTTTAAAGTCTAGTTCTTTGTTTTAACCCCTCTATGAAGCCTTCCTTAATCAACTTACCCCATAATAATCTTGCATTCCTCTAAATTCCTATAATATCTATCATCTCTTTGGCATTTACTGTATTGGTTTTAGAGGACAAGATAGAGCACCAGGAAACAGAGAACACTTGCTTAGCATAAGGGCATAGATATGCAGCTGTATATATTTTTTTTACATATTTCTGAGCCTTCTTGTTTTTCTTTTTTCTCTTCCCTGAGGGAATTGGGGTCTTTGTTAATTACATTATTCTAATTTATTTGATGTAAATTGATTCTTTCTTAACTCTACTCCCCCCAAAATATTACATAAATAATACAAATTAATGTATTACCTTCCTAATATATCCACATATCATGGATTCCTTTCTTGTTCTTCCCATCCCCCAATGTTATAATTTCTTTCTTTTGGTTTTCTCATAGTTTGGTGCTTTGTATGTGGTAGATGTTGTGTAGATAGAGGTTAATGAATTGAACAATGCAAAATTCATCCAAGAATAAAAGAACAGACCTTTTGTAGACGTGCCATGTCCCCAATTATTTGACCTAAAATAGACTGTGGATCTGTTCCTATCTCCTTGAACAATAGAATTTGAGTTAAATAGTTCTGAAATGTCAGAAATGTCTGTCAAGTCTGAACTATACTTGAAAAAAAAAAAAAACTCCCTTAAAATCTAGCCCACAAATTATCACACAGACTCTTGATTGAAGACTTCCAAGGAAGGAAGTCTTTTGCCTCTAGATGCTGATCTTTGTGCTTTTGGACAGCTCAAATTGTTAAGAAGGTATTCCTAATATAAAGCTAAATTTGACTGTTTGCTATATACAACAAGTGCTCATTGCATTGTGCTCTGGATATTCTTCTTCCATGTGACAATCCTTTGAATATTTGAGCACTGTTATTATCTTCCCACCAAATCTTCTTTTCTCCAGGCTAAACATCCCTACTTCTTCTAGCTGATTCTTAAATGACATAGACTCAAAACTCTTTACCTTTCTTTCCTCCATCCTACACCAAATATACTTACATACACAGATGTACACACACACAAACACAGACACAAATGCAATCTCATATACATACACACACGTACAAATATACATAGACTTGCTCCACCTAAGACTAGAGGATTCTGGTCTAAGCACAAGCACCTGGGGGTGCATCTCTATGTGGTGAATATAGATAAATATATAGTTAGATACATACATACATACATACATACACATATACCTACATACATCTCCCTGGTACCTGCTTCATGTTTTTCTCTTCTATGGAGTAATTGAAGCGTTTGTTAATTTTAACTACTCTATTTTGATTCAAACAGATTCCTTCTTGATTTCTACACCCAAAGAAACTGTGGAAACATAAAATAATAAATAAGTCCCTACCACGTGTAACATTTACACCATGGAAACCTATAAGCATAATTAGGCTCTATTTAGGCTGGTGTTTTCTATCACACAAAGATAATACTGGCTATTGTCATCAATGGCATTAGGTCAGGTAAGAGTTCTGAGTTGAAAGGCCAAGTTGGGGAACTTGAAAAGTATTCATCTTAGTATGCCCAAAGGGATATCTAATTTCTGCATCACTTTGGACCCAGCAATATCACTTCTCGGCCTGTATCCCAAAGAGATCATAAAAAGAGGAAAGGACCCACATGTGCAAAAATATTTATAGCAACTCTTTTCATGGTAGCAAAGAATTGTAAATTGAGGGGATGCTTATCAGCGGGGTATGACTGAATAAGTCGTGGTATATGAATATAATGGAATTCTATTGTGCTATAAGAAATGATAAGCAGGCAAATTTCAGTAAAACCTGGAAAGACTTTCATGAACTGACACTGAATGAAGTGAGCAGAACCACATCGACAGTAACATTGTGCAATGACCCATTTTGATAGAATTAGCTCTTTTAAGCAATATAATGATCTAAGACAATTCCAAAAGACTAATGATGGAAAATGAGATCCACATCCAGAGAAAGAAATATGGAGTCTGAATGCAAATCAAAGCATGCTATTTTCTCTTTTTTTCCCATTGTTCCCTTTGTTCAGATTCTTCTTTTGCAACATGACTAACGTGGAAATGTTTTTAATATGATCATACATGTATAACCTATATCAGATTGCTTGTTGTCTTGGGTAGGGAGGAGGGGAAAAGGGAGGGGAGAAAGGGAGAAAAATATTGAAACTCAAAATCTTATAAAAGTGAATGTTGAAAACTATCCCTATATGTAATTAGGGAAAAATAAATACTATTAGGTAGAAGAAATATTAAAAATCAATGTACATTAAAAAATGAAAACTAAAAAATAGATTAAAAAAGAAAGGGATTCTTTTTGCTCGAGTAGTTCTAAAATATCAGAACATCAGGCATGACTATTTCTAAATCTCAGGCTCAAATCTAATTCCTAAGTCAATGATTATTCTTGGATTATCTTCTGTTTTGAAATGATGAGTCCTCCCATTCAGGGTTGGCAATCAAAAGCTGAAACCAATAAAGATAGTATTCAGGATAGCTCATGGAGGATCTGTTAGTCCTGTACCCATGTGCAGCGGTGTCATTGAAAGCTTTAATAGCTCTTCCTTCTCACTAATTGTTCTAATTGTTATTTATTAAACATCCATAGCATGCTAAGTGCTATAAAATGCCAGGCAGAAAAAATAGGCCCTTTCCCTCCTGGAGCCCATCTCTCTTGGGAGGGATATTGCTTGTATCATTAAAGTGTTAGGAAATTTTAGTCCATATCTGTATTTATGAGACTTCTTTGAAAGATTCAGAGTAAAGCCAGTCAGCAATTGGAAAAGCATCCTCCTCCTTATTACACAAAATGCCAAGTGGGGAAGGAAGTGGGTCAGGACATCCCTCATTCTCCTTGAAATAACTTTCTCTGGCAGTTTCTGGCCTTTTTCATCCAGTGACCATTTCTGCTTGCCTCTCTTATTAAGCCATATGTTATGTGACTGTAAGTGGCACATTTACAGAGCAGAAAGCTTTCTCTACTTGATTCTCATTAATTGACTGTAAAATATAAAGGCTTCATCTGGCCATCAGCTTTGCCCTGCTCTCTGACCGGGCATTTGAACCACAAATAAGGTCAAGAGAAAGCCTGGACAAGTTGCTTGTTTCCCCTCGCTCCTCAGATTCTATGTAAAAAATAAAATAAAATAAATAGATAAGAACTGATTGATTCACTTCTGAAAAATTGGTCTTCCTGAAAATCTGAAATATTTTTCTTTTGATTATATATACATATATCTGCTGGGCAGGTAGGTGGCATAGTGGATAGAACACTGAACTTGGAATCAGGAAGATTCATCTTCACAAATCAAAATCTGGTCTCAGACACCTACTAGCTATGGGACCCTGGACAAGTCAATCAATTGTTTTGCCTCAGTTTCCTCTTCTGTAAAATGAGCTACAGAAAGAAATGGTAAGCCATTATAGTATCTTTGCCAAGAAAACCTCAAATGGGGTCACAAAGAGAATACACATATATGTATATGTAATACTCAAACACAAATGTATATAAAATGAATAAATGACAAAACATTTGTGAATTGCTTGATTTGGAAATCACTGTGATAAATGGTAGGAATATAAAAAATGATCGTTTTCCTGCTCTCCGGGAGTTCATATTCAAATAAGAAGAGAAAACATATTTAAAGGTTTTAGCTGCAAACAATCTGGAAAGGCCTAGATGTCCTTACAGTGTGGCAGCAAAGATGTTCATATATCTTCTTTAATTACATTTCCATTAATTATATTATATTATATCTGTTTCTGATTTTGAACCATTATCATGTACTTTGGTGGTAAAAATTTTCTCTGAGGTATCTTCAGTAGCTGTGACTACTGAAGTAGTAAGAACTACAGCGTGTATATATGCATGTGTATATGTGCACCCCAACTCACAGCATTTTTCTGTGTACATCTCTATGTATGTTTGGATAAATATATACACATATATGTGTAGAGGTATGCAGTTTGTGTATATTTCTATTAAAGAAATGGTCTGGAAAAATAAATTTCCTCCAGATAACTACTAGCAAAAAAATCTGTTTCATGGATTCATTTCACTTACTCTGTTCAATAAATAACTATGATCTTTAAAAAAAAAAGCTTCTTGGATCTGAGGAGCGAAGATGGCAAAGAACATGCAGCAATTCCCCTGACCTCTTCCCCAAAACCCCTCTGAACATCATAAATTAATGTCATAAAATAATTCCTGGAACAGCAGAACCTTCAAAAGGATGTGGTGAAAAGATTTTCCAGCCAAAGACAACTTAAAAGTTTAGAAGGAAAAATCTATCATACCTAGGTAAGAGAGGAGAACAGTTGAACAGAGGTTGAACCAGCAGCAGCACAACAGCACAGTTCCAGCCCAAGCAAACCAGGAGCAGGCCTTAGGAGTGACTGAATATGTAGCAACAACAGCAGCTTCTTCCAGAGATCTCAGCCCACAGATGGTAAGGAAGATCAAAAGGATTTTGTAGGGCTCTCTCTTCTGGGACTAGGGTCAAGGCTCTGTTACTTTACCCTTACTCAGATTTTGGGCCACAGTACTGGGTTTAACTTCCAAATACAAGACTCAAGAAAAGCATAAAAAGGTAAATAGGAAAGGGAAAACTTAAGGGCTTTAATAAGTTTAAACTATTTACATTCCTATATGGGAAGACAATACCTACAATACTTATAAGAACTTTCTCTTTAAGGCAGGTGGAAGGAGTATACATAGACAAAAGGCATAGGCATGAGTTGAATATGAAGGGGTGATATCTTAGAAAAAAACAAAATTAAGGGGAGAAAGAGAGGAGTGTACTGAGTGAATTGGAAAGAGAAAGGTAGAATTGAGTAAATTATCTTCCAGATAAAAGGCAATGAAAAGCTCTCACCATGGAGGGGAAGAGGAGCAAAGTGAGGGGGATTGAGTGAACCTTACTGTCAAATCAGAATAGACTCAAAGAGGGAATAACATACAAACTCAATTTGAAATGGAAATCTATTTTACCCTACAGGATAGTAGGAGGGGAAGGAAATAAGGGAAGAGGAGTGGTGATAGAAGGGTGGGCAGATTAGAGGAGGAGAAAGGCAGAAGTAAAACACTTTTTTTCTTGCTTTTTGGAGAGCAATTGGGATTAAGTGACTTGCCCAAGGTCACAAGACTAGTTTCTGTTTTAAGTGTCTGAGGAAGGATTTGAACTCAGGTCCACCTGACACTAGGGCTGGTGCTCTATTCATTGTGCCACCTAGCCGCCCCAAACTAAAACACTTTTGAGGAGGAACAGGGTGAAAGTGGGGAGAGAATAGAATAAATGGGGGGCATAGAATGAAGGGAAATACAGTTAGCAATAGTAACTATGAAAAAAAATTGAAACAAGTTTCTCTGATAAAAATCTCATTTCTCAAACATATAGAGAGCTGAGTCAAATTTATAAAAATAAGAGCCATTCCCCAACTGATAAATAATCAAAAGATATGAGCAGTTTTCAGATGAAGTAATCAAAGCTATCTATAACTATATAAAGAAATGCTCTAACTCACTGTTGATTTGAGAAATGCGAAGTAAAACAATTTTGAGGTACTACCTCATCCTATTAGATTATCTAATGGGACAGAAAAGGAAAATAACAAATGTTGGAGGCAGGGGTTAGAAAAATCAGGCACTAATACACTCTTGGTGGAGCTGTGACCTGATTCAACCATTCTTTAGAGCAATTGGGATCTATGCCCAAAGGGCTATAAAACCAGACAAACCCTTTGACCTAGCAAAAGAGATATAAAACAAACAAAAAAAAAAGAAAAGTACCAATATGTACAAAAATATTTATAGCAGCTCTTTTCTAGCAGCAGAGACCTGGAAATTAAGAGTATGCTCATCAATTGGGGAATGACTGAATAAATTGTGCTATGTGATTATCGTGGAATACTATAGTGCTATAAGAAATAATGAGCATGCAGATTTCGAAAAACCTGAAAAGACTTACATGAGATGACACAAAGTGAAATATACTGTGTACAAAGTAACAGCAATATTGTAAGTTAACCAGTTGTACATGACTTAGCTATTTTCAGTAGTGCACTGATCCAAGACAACTTTGAAGGACATATGATGAAAGATGTTATCAGTCCCCAGAGATGAACTGATGGTGTCTGAACACAGATTGAAGCGTATTTTTTTAGCTTTATTTTTCTTGGGAGCTTTTTTATTTCTGTCTGTTTTCTTTCACAACATGACTAACATGAAAATGTTTTGCATGAGTACACATGTGTAAACTATATCAAATTGCCTGCCTTCTCAATGCGGGTTGGAAGGGGAATAGGGAGAGAATTTGGAACTCAGTTAAATGTTAAAAATAATTTTTACATGTAACAGGGGAAAAGTAAAATACTATTTTACTAATTTCTTCAATTATTTCTGCAATAATATGATTTTAATCCTGGAAGGACCTCAGAGATTATGTAGACCACCTCTCTCATTATATAGATGAGGAATCTATGGCCCAGGGAAGGTAAATGAGTTGTTCAGGATTACAAAACATGCTAGACTATTCCTAGCGAGGAAACAAATTGGAGCTAGAATTCTGATTTCCAGACTGAGCAGTGGGTACAATTTTTATTTATATTTTATTCCATCTGTGGGAGTACAGTTAGAGTGCAATCATAATTTGGATATGATTTCAGTTTTCACATCCAGATTCATATAAAGACTTGTCAGATGAGATAATGCATGAAAAGTGCCTTGAAACCCTAAAGCATTTTTTAAATGCCAATTATTGTTGCTATCGCATTTTTATTTTAGTTTAATGTAATGAGGATAAAAACAGTCCCTCCTGGGATATAGTAGACACTTTAAAAATGTTTATTAGTTGATTGATTGATCATGGCCTGATATTCCATTTGTCTGTGGCTATGCAGATCATAATAGAGAGCTAGCCTCAGATCTTGAAAGACCTATATGCAAATTCTGCCTCTGACACATGCTGGTGTGACACTTGACCTCTATATTTTCTAGGCAACTCACGAAGACTATACATTAAAGAGAAAGATGTGGCTTGTACTGGTAAAGGAAGTTTCCTCATTTGGGAGTTCCCTGTACTAATAAAATTCCAAGTCTAGTTCTCTACTATGTCTATGTAGACCTGGTCTCACTTTGAAAAAGTGTTCCTTCTTTAGGAAAAATAAAATATGTATAGAAAGAGCAAGCAAGAGAGACAGAGAGAGAGAGCAAGAGAGAGAGAGAGAAAGAGAGAGAGAGTGAGAGAGAGAGAGAGAGAGACAGAGAGAGAGTGAGAGAGACAGAGAGAGAGAGACAGAGACAGAGAGAGAGAGAGAGAGAGAGAGAGAGAGAGAGAGAGAGAGAGAGAGATTGCCAGTCAAAAACAGCTGTGCAAAACTTGTGTGACTAGCTATCTCCTTGAAAAATCTGTTCTTGCTAGGCCTAAATACCACAGATCCATCTAAAGCAAGCCCTTCCTTTTAGCTGGCTCTAGCTGACGTCACACGTGTCTGCTATGCCTAGAATAGCAGGAAGCAGTGTTTCATGATAATGAAGATGTATTACATACCCATGCAATGCTGTACACCATCCATTCTCTGCAATTATGGGGCTGATAAGAAAATGTGGTATATAGGGATTTATATGTTCTCATATCCAACACAATACTGGGGCAGAGCATAAGCTTTCAATAAGTGCTTGCTTCCTTACTTGAATTCTGATTAACTGTCATTCTTTCCTATGTTTGAATTAATTCTGTCTTTTCCTCCCCCCTTCTTATAGTTATTTCTTCTTTTTCACTTTCATTTTTCCTCTTTCCTACCTTTTCTTTCTCATCTCTTCCCCTCCTCTGTTCTACTTACTTCTCTTCTTGTCTATTTTATTCTGTTTCCTCCCTATCTTTTTACTCTTTCTACCTTTTTCAATCTTTTTTCCTTTGCTCTACTACCTCTACTAATGCGATTTTATTTTGAAGGTGTCCGTTCTCAGTAATATCCATTCCTCACTCTCACCTATTCCCAACATTCTTAGCTTCTACAATATGTAAAAGGGATTATCTGAGATAATTTCCTCAAAGCCATCTCTTGAAAATGTTGACTTCTAACTATGTCTACTTTCAAAAAATGTAGAAATAGCCTTAAAGCTAAAGCCAAAAGAACTTTTTTTAGGAGGAAAATCATGGCATGCTAAAACAAGAAGGGACCTTGGGAATTTTTATCCTTTTTGTATGTCATAGATCCCTTTGTCCATTTGGTGAAGTCTATGGATCCCTTCTCAGAATGATGTTTTCTAATACATAAAATAAGATACATAAGGTTACAAAATAAACCGATTTTATTGAAATGCAAAGATTCCACTAAAAATAAAGCGACAAATTCATCCCCTCATACACACTAATTTCTCTACATGGAACTCCAAGGAGTCTGTGAACCTTATTTAATATAACTAGCCTTTTTGTTTTATAAATAAAAGAGATAAGGCCCAGATGAGGAAGTTTAAGTTATTTTGAAATACTAGAATATAGTGTCTGGCAACAACACTAAGGAATCAAAGGACCTAGGTTCATGGTCCACCTCTCACATCTACTACCTGTGTACCCTTAGGCAAGTCATTTAACCACCATGAACTTGAGTCTCCACATCTGTAATGTGAGAAAGCTGAATCAGGTAGCTACTGGGAGGCCTTTACCTCTCAAGTGATGATCCTGTGATTTTTGTATTTAAAGGTACAAACCTGGTCTTCAGGTCTAAGATTTCTCTTTGCAGAGTAATAACCATCATACAGTGCCTTGGTGGCAGATCTAGGAGATGCTGTCTCAGTCCCCTGACTCCCAATGCCTCATTGTTTTCATGGAACCATGAGAATTTCCCATGTAATTGCTAAATTCTAAACTCAGGAAGTAATTTTGAGACACATAAAAGCCAAAAATCATCAGCAGAAAACACACCTGCTAACTATAAGTTTTGACAAACATGTACAGTAGATGGAAATTCATTCCATTTAAAAATAACTCTACTTTTAATAATCTTGGATTCCATATATTAACCCAGATAAGGTCGCCCAGTACTTTAAGCTATAAAATCTCTCTCTACTGTGGCTCTTTTAGTTTTTCCAGTTATGAAGAGTTAAATGAAATCACCTTGGCAAATGAGTGTGACTGAGGGCTCTAGGCACTTATCTTTAAAAAAAAAAAGTCAATTTAAGTGTGAGTGCTGTTTACAAAATAATGCTACACATAATCTTCTTCAGGTTTGTGAGATTGGCACCAGGCTCCCAAGAGTTTCAAGTCCTATTATATTTCCCAATTTCCTAATTTTGCAGGTTTTGGATCCTCATGGTAAAGTAAGATTGACTTTGAGGAATTTCCTAAAACACACACATGCATAAGTATGGATGTAAAATACATGAACACATATATGTTGAATATGATATATAAATATGTATTTTAATAAAAATGCATACATTTAAGATAACCTAAGTCTTAAATATAGCTGCATATCCCACTTTATTAGTCACAGCTCATTAAAACCTTAGTATATTCCTTAGGGACACCAGTGAGAAAAATATGATTGCTAGATTGATGACTTCATTTAATTATCATAGTGAAAAAGTATATTCTCCCTGCAAAATTGATATTCTGGAACCATGAAAATGAAAACAGGAATACTTACAATTCTATTCAGCAGCAAACAGTGAGGTTAGGTTTTCTCCTCTTTAAAATGGAACTAATATATTTCATGACTCTGGGGGAGAAATATCCAGTCTACATGCGATTCAAGATATAACTCTCATGATGTCATTGATGCTCTTCAACAATGAAGGATGAGTAATGACAACAATATTGAATAAGTTCAAGATTTGTTGAGAGGAAGGCCCATTTTTAAACTTTAAAGTACTATACAAACTTGAATCCTTGTCACCATCATCATGATTATATTTGCTATTTATTGAGAATATACCATTTGCCTTGAGCACTAGGCATTGTGGATTGTAAAAGGACTATGAGACAGTACCTGACCATGAAAACCTTACCAACTAATTGATAGACACGACACAGAGAACAACATGACAGCAGAAGATCAGGTATCAAGATATATAGTAAATCTTTAAAGAGAGGAGAAGTAAAAAGAATATTTTCAATTCCTATATCCACTTCTAGTCTGATTTATGGCATGACTATCTCAGGCAAATGATATCTGTTTGACTATGAAGGTCCTCCAGCTCAATTCTACACTGTCCTTTTCTCCTGAGTCACTTATCCACTTATCCTATTGTCAATATTGCCCTGAAAAGTCTCAGCCTTAGATTACTCCCACCATTCACTGTCTTCCCTCCTACTCATGATCTGCTAAACAAAAATTGGGGGAAAAAATCATGAAACTTTCCTGAATGTATGCACTACAAATTGTTGTTGGAAAATCTCAATCTCCTTTTATATCTTTTTTTTTTTAAAGCAATTGGGGTTAAGTAACTTGCTCAAGGTTACACGGCTAGTCATTTGATTTATGCGTGGGTGCTCATTTTCTGAGGCTGGATCTGATCTCAGGTCATCCAAACTCCGAGGCCGGCGCTCTTACTCACTGCGCCACCTAGCCGCCCCTTTAGGGCAATTGGGGTTAAGTAACTTGCCCAAGGTTACACGGCTAGGTTTTTGTTTGTGCGGATTAGGTGTCGGAGGCCGGCTCCGAACTCAGGTCCTTCTGATTTCAGGGCCGGCGCTCTATTCACTGCACCACCTAGCCGCCCCCTTTTATACCTTTTTGATGCACTATTCCATTCAACACAGAACTTTTTTTTTACCAAACCTTTCCAACCTTCCATTGTTCCCTGTCTACACCCTCTCAGCTAAGAATCCTGTTTTGGTTTTTTTTTTTTTTTTTTGCTCTTTTTAATGAATTTTTCATCTTATTAATTTGTTCTTTACTTTTAGTTTAAAAAATTCAGTTCCACAATCCCTTGAGTTTCAAATTTTCTCCCCCTCCTTCTCCTACCCCACCCCCCACGGCAGCATGCAATCAAGTATAGGATCAGCAAATACTTTCACATTAGACATTAGTCAGGTTATAAAGAAGGATTATAATGGATGGAATGAACAATGAAGAAAGGAAACAAAACCAAACAAGAAAAAGAAAGAGAGCAGGGAGTTTGCTTCAATCTGCATTCAAACTCTGTTCTTTCTAGTTGTTTCTTTGAATGTAGATACCTCTTTCCAACTTGAGTCTTTTGGAGTTGTCTTCTAACCTTGCAGTGCTGAGAAGGATCCAGTCTATCAAACTTTGTAGTCAGACATATGTTGTGTCTGTAATTGTATACAAATTTCTCCTGGTTCTGCTCTTCTCACTCAGCATCAGTATGTATAAGCCTCTCCAGGTAAATATGAATTCCATCTGCTCCTCATTTCTTATAGCACAATAGTATTCCATTGAATTTATATACCACAACTTGTTTAGACATTCCCCAATTTATGGGCATGCCCTTACTTTCCAATTCTTTGACACCACAAAAAGAGCTGCTAAAAATATTTTTGTACATACGATCTTCCCCCTACTTCTATGATCTCTTTGGGATACAACCCTAGAAGTGGTATTAGTGGGTCGAAGGGTATGAAAGTATTTATAGTCCTTTGGGCATAGTTCTAGATTGCTCTCCAGAATGGTTGAGTCAGTTCACAACTCCACCAACAATGCATTGGTGTTCTAATTTTTCCACTTCCTCTCCAGATTTTGTCATTATCCTGTTTTGTCATCTTAGCCAATCTGACAGGTGGGATGTGGTACCTCAGAGTTGTTTTGATTTGCATTTCCCTAATCAATAGTGATTTAGAGCATTTTTCATATGCTTATAGATATCTTCAATTTCTTCCTCTGAAAACTGCCTGTTTATATCTTTTGTCCATTTATCAATGGGGAATGACTTGTATTCTTATAGATTTGACTCAATTCTCTGTACATTTTAGAAATGAGGCCTTTATCAGAGACATTGGTTGTAAAAATTTTTTGCAAGTTGTGCACTTCCCTCTTCAACTTGTTAACATTGGCTTTGTTTTTACTGAAACTTTTCAATTTGACATAATCAAAGTTATCCATTTTGCTTTTTGTAATGCTCTCTAATTTTTGTTTGGTCATAAAGTATTCCCCACTCCATAAATCTGACAGGTAAATCATTCCTTGTTTTCCCAGATTGCTTGCAGTATTGGCCTTTATACCTAGGCCATGCATCCATTTAAACTTGGTTTTGGTATGTGGTGTTAGATAATAGTCTATGCCCAGTTTCTGCCATACTATATTCCACTTTTCCCAGCAGTTTTTGTCAAATAGTGAGTTCTTATCCCAAAAACTGGGTTCTTTAGGTTTATCAAACAGTAGACTACTATAGTCATTGACTGCTCAGTCTCGTGTACCAAATCAATTCCATTGGTCCACTACTCTATTCCTCAGCCAGTACCAAGTAGTTTTGATGACTGCTGCTTTACAATACAGATTAAAATCTGGTATGGTTAGTCCACCTTCCCTAGCATTTCTTTTCATTAATTCCCTTGATATCCTGGACCTTTTGTTCTTCCAAATGAATTTTGTTACCATTTTTTTCTAGCTCTATAAAGTAATTTTGGTAGATTAATTGGCATGGCAATACATATGTAATTTAATTTAGGTAAACTTGTCATTTTATTATATTAGCTTGACCCAGCCATAAGCAATTGATGTTTTTCCAATTAGTTAGATCTGACTTTATTTGTTTGAAAAGTGTTTTGTAGTGGCGCTCATATAGGTCTTGGGCTTTTTTTGGCAGGTAGATTCCCAAATATTTTATAATGTCTACAACAACTTTAAATGGGATTTCTCTTTCTATCTCTTGCTGTTGGATTTCATTAGAAATATAAAGGAATGATGAGGATTTATATGGGTTTATTTTATATCCTGCAACTTTGCCAAATTTATTTATTGTCTCAAGTAGCTTTTTACCTGATTCTCTAGGATTCTCTAAGTATATCATCATATCTTCTGCAAAGAGTGATAGCTTGTTCTCTTCTTTGCCTAATTTCATTCCTTTGATTCCTTTTTCTTCTTTAATTGCTACTTCTAACATTTCTATCACCAGAGGGGTGATAGTGAACATCCATGTTTCAGCCCTGATCTTATTGGAAATGCTTCTAATTCATCCTCATTACATATAATACTTGCTGGTGGCTTTAAATAGACTACCTATTATTTTAAGGAAGACTCCATGCATTCCTATACTTTCTAGTGTTTTTAATAGGAATGGATATTATATTTTGTCAAAAGCCTTTTCTGCATCTATTGATATAATCATGTGGTTTCTGCTGATTTTATTGTTGATATGATCAACTATACTGATGGTTTTCCTAATATTAAACCATCCTTGCATTCCTGGAATAAATACTACCTGATCAAAGTGTATTATTCTTGTGATAAGTTCTTTCAGTCTTTTAGCTAATATTTTATTTAAAATTTTTGCATCTAAATTCATGAGGGAAATTGGTCTATAATTTTCTTTCTCTGTTTTGTCTCTTCCTGATTTATGTGTCAGAACCATATTTGATTCATAAAAAGAATTTTGTAGGACTCCTTCATTAATTTTCCCAAATAGTTTGTAGAGTATTGGGAGAGAACCCTGTTTCATATTGAAAAAAAATTGTGGCTGTTCTCTGAGAGAGCTCCCTCATCCCCTCTGCTTCATCTCACATTACTCAGATACCTTCCAACACTTTTTTTCTTCCTTTACCCTAATCATAATGAAGAGATGTCCCTTCTTGACAAGGCAAACTCATCCACATACAAAAGTAATCCTATTTAATCCTGTCTTTTATAGCAGTCTTCTATTATCTGTGCTCTCTTACTATTCTTCAATCTCTCCCAGTGTAGTAGCTATTTCTCTAGCACCTACAAACACCTCTGTGTCTTCCCTATGCTAAAAAAAATAAGCCTTTTATTTGATCTATCCATCCTCAACAGATAATATCCTATATTTCTTGTCCCTTTGGTGGGTAAACTCTTTTATAAGGTCATTTACAATAGGTATCATTTTGTCTAACTCTTCATCTCCAACACAGCTGAACTCTAGATTTTTCTGTCATGCCTTAGGAAAGTTCTGATCTGCAAAGATCACTTCAGCCCTTTAACTCTTACCTTATTAATACTCTGTGCCTTTAGAGATCCTCCCAACCTCTTACTGGACCTTGGAGAGTGGAGAACTCCTCCCAGAACTTCTATTTAAGGAGGTAACTCAGTAAGCGATCTCTATATTTCTCACTCAGAGGGACTCTTCTGGAATTCTCCAGACCCCTCACCGACAGGTACTTTCTCCCAAACCATGCTTTTCAGCTTCCTTTTGTCTATTCCTCTATGAGATTCTAAGCTCTTTTAGGGTAGAGGTTGACTCTTTTTTAAAAAAAAAATCTTTATATTCTCAATTCTTAGCACCTCACCTGGCACATAGTTGGCATTTTTTAACTCTTTATTGACTGGCTCTCTTCTTAACTCTATATTCTAAGTTCTTATTTCCTCATTCAACTAAAAGTGTTTTCTCCAAAGTTACCAGTGATCTCTTAATGGCCAAACCTAATGACTTTTTCTCAATTCTCATCGGTCTTGACCTTTCTCCATCCTTGGACACTATTCTCTTGAAGTTTTTCTGACAGTACTCTATCCTGGTTCTCCTAGCTTACAGACTACTCCTATGAAGTCTTCTTTACTGGATGTTCAAGTAGGTCAAAGCCAAAAACCATGGGTGTCCCACAGCTCCCTATGCTAATGATTCTCAAAGTTACTTATCTTAACCTCTCTTCTGACCTTCAGTTTCTCATCACCAGTCACCTTTTGGATATCTTGAAATAGATGCCAGACATGGTAAACTCAACATGTCCAAAACTGCAACTTACTTCCTTACATGTAATCTCAGACCCAATGAAAAACTGAATGACACTAGGCTTCTTTACTGTTTCTTGCACACAACTTTCTCACTCACTCACTCCATAAACATTTATTAGGTGTCTTCTATTTGCCAGATGCTGGACTGAGTGCTAGAGATACAAACAAAAAAGGCAGTCCTTGCCCTCAAGAAGTTTATATTATTATAATGAAGGCAATATTAAAACAACTATGTGCAAACTAACTATATAGAGGACAAATAGGAAGTAATCAGCAGAAGGAAGGCACTGGATTTTAAAAAGATATGGAAAGACCTCCTATAAAATGTGAGACTTTAGTTGAAACTTCTTGAAGGAAGTCAGGAAAATAAGAGGTAGAGATAATAAGGGAGAGCATTCCAGAAGTGGGAGATAGAGAAAATGCCCAAAATTGTGAAATGGAGCATAGGAAGTCCAGTGTCACTGAACTACATGTAGAGGCACAAAAGGTGCAAGGAGATTGGAAAGGTGAGGTAGGGCAGTTTAGGAAGGAATGTCATAGGATTTCATACTTTATATTAGACATGATGTGGAGCAGTTGGAATTGGTTGAGTAGAAGGAGAGTATAGTCAGAACTGCACTGGAGGAAGATCAGTTTGACAGGTAAGTATAAGGGGACCTCAATGAGGAAGTACTAATGCCACACAAACCAACCAGCAGGCCATTTCAGTAGTCTGGCATGAGGTTATGCAGATCTACTCCAAAGATATATCAGCATCAGGGAGAGAAGTGCAGCATATGTTTGAGGTGTTTTGAAGGCAAAAATCAATAGGCCTTGGCAAGAGATATGATACGTGAGGAGAGAGAGACAGAGAGAGACAGAGAGGGGGAGGGAGGGCAAGAGAGAGGAGACAGAGAGACAGAAGGAGAAAGAGAGAAAGACAGAGAGAGAGAGAGAGACAGAGAGACACAGAGAGAGAGAGAGAGAGAGAGAGAGAGAGAGAGAGAGAGAGAGGAAGAGAGAGGAGACAGAGAGACAGAGAGAGAAACAGAGAAGAGAGAGAAGAGAGAGAAAAGAGAGAGAGAGAGAGGAGAGGAAAGAGAGAGAGAAGAGAGAAGAGAGAAAGAGAGAAAACAGAGAGAAAGAGAGAGAGAGAGACAGAGAGAGAGAGAGGAGGGAAGAAGAGGAGACAGAGACAGAAGAGAAAAGAAGACAGAGAGAGAGAGAGAGAGAGAGACAAGAGAGAGAGAGAGAGAGAGAGAGAGAGAGAGAGAGAGAGAGGGAAAGAGAGAGGAGACAGAGAGACAGAAGGAGAAAGAGAGAAAGACAGAGACAGAGAGAGACAGAGAGAGACACACAGAGAGAGAGAGAGAGGGAGGGAGGGAAAGAGAGAGGAGACAGAGAGACAGAAGGAGAAAGAGAGAAAAACAGAGAGAAAGACAGAGAGAGAGAGACAGAGAGAGAGAGAGAGGGAGGGAGGGAAAGAGAGAGGAGACAGAGAGACAGAAGGAGAAAGACAGAGAGAAAGATAGAGAGACAGAGACAGAGAGAGACAGAGAGAAAGAGAGAGAGAGAGAGAGAGAGAGAGAGAGAGAGAGAGAGAGAGAGAGAGAGAGAGGGAGGGCAAGAGAGAGGAGACAGAGTGACAGAAGGAGACAGAGAGAAAGACAGAGAGAAAGAGAGACAGAGAGACAGAGAGAGGGGAGTCAAGGATGACATCCAATTGCAAGTCTAGTTTAGTGGGAAAATGGTGGCTTCCTCAAAAGTAATAGGGAAGATTGGAAGCAGGGAGGGTTTGAGGAGAAAGAAAATGAGATCAGTTTCAGGAATTGTTGAGTTTGATATGTCTGTGAGAAATCCAGTCCAAAATGTCCAGCAAACAGTTTGAGTTGTATGATGGATGGGCAGCAAGGAGGTTAGGGTTATATAAGTAAATTTGAGGATTATCATCATAGGAAGTATAGTTTATTCCATGGGAACTGATAAGTTCACCAAGAGAAATTGGATAGGAAAATAGAACAGGGCCTAGGACAAAGTTCTGTGAGACCCCCCCACATTTAATGACATGCAAAATTTGAATTTCATGAAGACTCAGCAAGAGAGATTAAGAATAAGCAATCAAACAGGTAGGAGATGTCTCCTAAATCTGAAGAGTATCAAAGAGAAAAGAGTGATCAATAATGTCAAAGGTGACAGAAAGGCTAAGAAGGATGAGAGCTTTAAAAGGTATCAGATTTGTCAAGTAAGGGATTTTTAGTAAATTTGGGGGGGGAAGTGGTTTTTATGGAATGATTGAAGCCAGACTGAGGGGATTGGGAAGAAAGTAAAAGGAAAGTAGTATTGTAGAGAGAATTCTCAAGGAGTTTAGCCACCAAAAGGAGGAATAAGATGGGGCAAATAGTAATCATGGATGGATCAATGAGAGACTTTTAAGGACGGGGAAGACATGAACGTGTTTATATTCAGAAGAGAAACAGTCAGTATATATAGAGCAATTGAAGATAAGCAAAAAAGTGAGGGTGATAAAGTGGCTAACATACTGGAGAAGAAAGAATTAAATGGGATCGCTTGTACACATATAAGGGTTTTCTTTTTTCTTTTTTCCTTTATTTTTTCTTTTTTTTCTTTTGTTATAAATTTATTTTTAGTTTTCAAGATTCAATTCCACAAGATTTTGAGTTACAAATTTTCTCCTCATCTTTCTCCTACCCCCAACTCAAGATAGAGAAGCTACTGAATACCCCTTCCCCAATCTGCTCTCTCTTATATCCTCCCCCATCCCTCTCCCCTAACATTCCAGTAGGACAAGATGGATTTCTATATCTCAGTGCGTGTATATCTTATTTCCAAGTTGCATGTAAAAAAAACAATTTTTTTTAACATTTGTTTTTAAAACTTTGATTTCCAGATTCTTTCCCTCCTTCCCTCCTCACCCACCTCCACTGGGAAGATAAGCGATTCAATATAGTTTCTACATGTGTAGGTAGTTACGCAAAATATTTCCATAGTAGTTATATTATGAAAGACTAATTATATTTCCCTACATCCTATCCAGCCCCCACTTATTCTATTTTCTACTTTGACCCTGACCCTTTTGAAAAGTGTGTGCTTCTAACCACCCTCTCCCCCAGTCTACCCTCTTTTCTGTCATCCCCCCTCTTATCCCCTTCCCCCATTTTCTGTAGGGTAAGATATCCAAAAGAGTGTGTATGTTATTCCCTCCTTAAGCTAAATTCAATGAGAATAAGTTTGACCCATTCCCTTTCACATTCCTGCTCTTCCCCTCCACTGTAAGAGTTTTCTCTTTCCTTTTATATGAGATAATTTACACTATTCTCTCTTACTCTTTCTCTTTCTCTCATTATTTTCCTCTCTCACCTCTTGATTTTATTTTTTAGATATCATCTCTTCATATTCAACTCATCCTGTGACCTCTGCCTATATATACATGTATACACATACAAACACACATACATATATATAAACACATATATATTCCCTTCAACTATTCTCATATTGAGAAAAGTCTCATGAATTACTATTATCATTTTTCCATGTAGGAATGTAAATAGTTCAATTTTAATAAGTTCCTTATAATTTCTTTTTCCTGTTTACCTTCTCATGCTTCTCTTGCTTCTTGAATTGGAAAGTGAAATTTTCTGTTCAATTCTGTTTTTTTTTATCAAGAATACTTGAAAGTCCTCTGTTTCATTGAATGACCATATTTTCCCTGAAGCATTATATTCAGTTTTGTTAGGTAGGTGATTCTTGGCTTTAACCCTAGCTCCTTTGACCTCAGAATACCATATTCCAAGCCCTTCTACATCATAGTGTAGAAGCTGCTAGATCTTGTGTTATCCTGATTGTGTTTCCAGAATACTCAAATTGTTTCTTCCTGGCCCCTTGTAATATTTTCCCCTTGACCTGGGAATTCTAGAATTTGGCTATGACATTCCTAGGAGTTTTCTTTTGGGGATCTTTTTCAAGAGGTGATTGGTGAATTCTCTCAATTTCTATTTTGCTCTCTGGTTCAAGAATATCAGGGCAATTTCCTTTGAGAATTTTTCTCTTTTTTTAATCAAATGATTTATTAACTTCTAGTTTACATCATTCAGTTCCACAAGATTTTGAGTTACAAATTTTCTCAATCTGGGAACTCTAGAGCCTGGCTAGAATATTACTAGGAGTTTTCTTTATGGGATCTTTTTCAGGAGGTGATGTGTGGAACCTTTTAACCTCCTTTGCCCTCTGGTTCTAAAATATCAGGACAATTTTCCTCGAGAAATTCTTGAAGGATGATCTCTAGGCTCTTTTTTTATCATGGCTTACAGGTAGTCCAATAGTTTTTAAATTATCTTTCCTGGGTCTATTTTCTAAGTCAGTGGTTTTTCCAATGAGATATTTCACATTGCCTTCTAGTTTTTTTTCATTTGTTTGTTTCTGTTTAATAGTATCTTGATTTCTGATAAATTCATTAGCTTCCATTTGCTCCAATCTAACTTTGAAGGAATTATTCTCTTCAGTGAGTTTTTGATATTCCTTTTCCATCTGAGCAATTCAGCTTTTTAAAGCATTCTTCTCCACATTGGCTTTTTGGGGCTCTTTTGTTGTTTGAGTTATTCTGTTTTTTAAAGTGTTATTTTCTCCAGTATTTTTTAGGGTCTCCTTTAGCAGACTATTGACTCACTTTTCATGATTTTCTTGCATCATTCTCGTTTCTCTTTCCAATTTTTCCTCCCATTCTTTTACTTGATTTTCAAAATCCTTCTTGAGCTCCTCCATGGCCTGTAAGCAGTTCATATTTTTCTTGGAAGCTTGTGATATTAGAGTTTTGATTTAATTGGCTTCTTCTGGTTTCATGTTTTCATCCTTTTTGTCCCCAAAAAAAGGATTCTATGGTCTGATTGTGCTTCCTCTGCTCGCTCTTCTTGCCAGCCAATTACTTGACTTTTGAGCTCTTTGCCACAGTAGAACACGGCTTCCAGCATTGAGAGAGTTGTGTCCCAAATAGCTTGCCTTTTGGCAAATGTTGTCAGAGTTATGAGGAGGGCACCCTCTCTACTGACACCCTAAGCTCTGGCACACTGGCCCTGTACCCCAGGACCACCACCAAGACTGTGATCCAGATTCAAGCAAGTCAAAGCAAGAGTGATTACCCTCTGAATGATCACTTGGTCCCCCTAAGATCTTCAGTCCAGGAACTGCAGAGGCAGCCATGCAGCAGTGTCTTCCACCATCTCTTGCTCCAGGAGCAGGAGCCTGCCCGTGATCTTCCATCACCCAATTCCACCAGATTTCCCCACTGACCTTTCCTCTTTGGCATTTATGGGTTCAGAAGTGTGAAAAGCACCACAGATACTGGTGATTCACTCTCCTGAAACTGGCTTCTGCCAGTATGTGCCATTAGTCATTGCCACCCCAGGTCTGGGCCCGCATAGCTCATGTAGGACTGTGCTTGGCTCCTAGTCTGGTGTGATAGACCTTTCCTGTCGGCCTGCCAGGCTGCCTTCATTGGAGATTTGTTTCTCTCTATAACTTTGTGGGCTCTGTAGCTCTAAAATTTCTTTAGAGTCATATTTTACAGATATTAGTGGTATTTGGGGCTACAGTTCAGATAAGTTATTGCTTTTACTCTGCCATCTTGGCTCCACCCCCCTTTTGTCTTTTTAACATTCATTTAATTGTTTTTTAGTTGTGACTTCTCTTTCTCCCTCTCCTCCCCCATTCATCAAGAAGGCAAGAAATATGACACCAATTATACATGAGAAATCATGCAAAACATTTCCATATGAACTATTTTGAAAAAAACTAAACAAAAAGCAGGAAATGTAAAGAAAATGAAAAAATGCTTAAAATCTAAATTTAAAATTAACCTAATTTCTCGCTGGAGGTGAATAACACTTTTCATCATGAGTCCTTTAGAAATATCTGGGATATTGTCTTAATCAGAGTCACTAAATCTTTCTCAATTGCTCATCCTTACAATATTACTATTAATTACTGCATTCAATGTTCTCCTGGTTTTGCTTACTTTATTTTATATAGCTTCATACAAGTCTTCCCAGGTTTTGTTGGAAACCATTATGCTCACCATGTATTATAGCACCATAAAAGCATACCTCATTTTGTTGCACTTTGTTTTATTGAACTTCACAGACCGCATTTTTTTTTCACAAATTGAAGATTTGTGGCAACTTTGCATTGAGCAATTCTATTAGCACCATTCTCCTATAGCATTTGCTTACATTGGGTCTCTGCCTCACATTTCAGTAATTCTCACAATATTTCAAACATTTTTCATTATTATTTTATCTGTTGTAGGGATCTGTGATCAGTATTATTTGATGTTACTATTGTAATTGTTTTTGTGGCACTTCAAACCATGCCCATATAAGACTGTGAACTTAATATATCAATGGTATGTTTTCTGATTGCTCCACCAATCAGACATTCCCCAGTCTCTCTCCCTCTCCTCAGGCTTTCCTATTTCCTGTAACACAACAATATTGAAGAATATTATGTAAACTTAGTTAGTAAAGCAGCTGCAGAGTTTGAGAGAATTGACTCCATTTTTGGAAGGCCTTCTACTGTGGGTAAAATGTTATCAAATAGTATCATATGCTACAAAGAAATCTTTCATGAAAGGGAGCGTCAATCAAGGCATCAAACTTAATTGTTTTCTCCTTTTAAAAAATTTCCAGGGGCGGCTAGGTGGAGCAGTGAGTAGAGCTCTGGCCCTGGAGTCAGAAGAACCTGAGTTCGGATCCGGCCTCAGACACTTAACAAACACAAACAAAAACCTAGCCATGTGACCTTGGGCAAGTTACTTAACCCCAGTTGCCCTCCAAAAAGCAAAAAAAAAAAAAAAATTTCCACACCTACCCCAACCTTCAGCAATTACCATCCTCACTATCCCAGAGTAGCCATCAGCATTGAGACAAGACCCTCCACCAATATAAAGGTTACTACTTTCTGAAGGCTCGGATTTCAACATTTTTTTAACAAGAAAGTGTCTTTTAATTAAAGTATGTACATTGATTTTAGACATGATACTATTGCATACTTAAGAGATTACAGTATAGTGTAAATGTAATGTTTATATGTACGGGGGGGGAAAAAGTTCGTGTGATTCACTTTATTGTGATATTCCACTGACTCTGGTGTTCTAGGACTGAACCTGTGATATCTCAGAGGTATTCCATCATAATAATATACTACAAATTTTTCAGCCATTCCCCAACTGATAACTCCCCCGAAATTGCCAGTTATTTCCCAAAAGATCTGCTATAAATATTTTTGTTCAAATACATCATTTTCCCTTGTTTTTTTAATTTCTTTGGGATATAGTCCAAGTGGTCATGTTGTTGAGTCAAAAGGTATGTAGTTTTATAGCCTTTTGGGCATGGCTCCAAATAGTTATCCAGAATTGTTGGGCAGTTCACAACTTTACCGACAGTATATTAGTGTCCCTGTTTTTCCAAATCTTCTCCAGAATTTGCCATTTTCAGTTATTTTTCTGTTAGCCAATCTAATAGGTGTGAGGTGGTACCTTCATTTGCATTTGCCCAGTCAATAGTGATTTAGAGCATTGTCACTATCAATAATGTTAATCTATCCATCTGAAAATTACCTGTTCATGTCCTTTGACCATTTATGAATTGGAGACTAACTCTTGGCCATGAGAAAAAAAAAAACTTGCTGTAAAACTTTTTCCCCAGTTTCTTGTTTTCCATCTAACTTTGGCTACATTGGTTTTGTTTTGTGCAAATATTTTAAAATTTCATGTAATCAAAATTATCCATTTGACTTCTAGTGTTTCTCTCTATCTCATTTGGTTATAAACTTTTCCCTTATTTGTAGATTTGACACAAAAAAAATTTCAATTTTCTCCTAATTTGATTATGATCATTCCTTCTATTTCTAACCCAGGTAAATATTTTGACCTAACCTTGGTATACATTATAAGATGTTGATCTATGACTAATTTCCACCAAACTGCTTTTTAGTTTTCTCAGCAATTTTGGCAAGTTGTGAATCCTTGCCACTAAAGTTTGGATCTTTTGGTTTAACAAACACTACATTGCTATGGTCATTCAATAAATACTATGTATTGTGATAGGGATCATATTCCATCTTTCCACCACTCTGTCTTTTAATGCCAGATTGTTTTGAGGTTTGCTACTTTATTATATAGGAGTTTTTGTTGGCAATTTCACTAGTTGCCTTCCATGCCTTGACATCCTCATCTTTATCCCCTTGTTTTCCTGGCTTTATTCATGTACCAGCTAAAATCCCACATTATATATAAAGCTTTCCCCAATCCCTCTTAATCCTAGTGCTTTCCTCCTGTTGATTATTTCCAATGTAGACTCTTTATATTACTATAACTTGTAGCTCAAAACTCATTTGCATGGATTCCTCCTCCCTTTTTTATTGTAGATTTATTACTCAGTGCAGGAAAAAACAGCTAGAACAAACTAAATGTTGTTTGATAGTGCAGTATAGAGTTCTGAGTTTGAAATCAAGAAGACCTAAGTTCAAATCTCGTCCCAAATATTTACTTTCTATGTGACCCTAGGCAAGTCAATTAACAACTGACTGCCTCAGTTTCCCCAGCTGTACAATGTACAATAATAACGTTTACCTCCCAAGGTGGCTGTTAAGGTGGGATTGTATACTATTTTTAAAACCCTCAGAATAGTACTTCTCTCTTTGTAAGTACTTAATAAATGCTTGTTTTTTCCCTTTCCTTGCATTAATGATGGATCAAGTTGGTGAGACCTTCAAGGAAAAGAGATCCTCGTTAACCTCTTCCTACTTTGAGAGGGGAGAAATAAAATTCAAAATTCTCTTCAGATCCCTGGACATGGAGAAAAACTCTGGGCAAAAGCAGACATGTAAGACAGCTAGAAACTCAATCATATTCCTATCCCCAGGTTACTACACTAGAGATTTTGGGTTATTTCCTCTGGTGTAAGATGGGAAACTCCTGTAGTTGAGCTGAAATAATTTTCTCCCAATGAATATTATCTAAAATTTCTTATCTATATATTTTCTCTGATTTTTTTTGTGTGATCAGCTTGGAAAAGTGGGTTTGTTTGCTATTTGCCATGTGTGTTCTTTGCAGAGCCAGCAGCATTTGATCTTAAGGGAATCAAACCTTATTTATACTTATATGCTTTCTGCATGAAGATAGCCAAATTTGGACTTAGAAATCATTTCCCCTAACCTAACAATAGTTCCTCTCACCCAATTTAAAGGAGACAAGGTAGATGGATATTGTTCTAGCTCAGTACTCCCTCTCTATGAGGAGAGTAAACTGGTAAGCCTCTGCCACCAATCTCCTGCTTCCTCTCTTGGAAGTAATCAAACTCTTCTTTGAAGAGGGGAGTGAAAGAGATTCTAGAGGCTTTACATGACTCTCTGCAGGTCAATGTAGGCAGACTCACGTAGACATGTATAGCCTATATAGACAACACACACAACACTCCTGCCATTTTGTTTATACTCATTTGCTTATCTCCTCAATTGGCTTTGAACTCCTTGAGAGCACATGCTTGAGTTTTATTTGTCTATTTTGTTTTGTTTTACCTTTCTTTTTTATCTCCATTGCTTAGTACAGTGGTTGTCACGTAGATGATTGTTGACTCAACTCAATTTTGTAGATGGAGATGCTACTCTTATTTACCCCATATTTAACGATGCTCATTAATAGCTGAGTTGACATTTGTGTTGCCCTTTAATGTTTTTAAGCATTTTGTCTAATTATTTAATTGTATCTTCACAAAAATAGTAATAGGTGGATGTTATTTTCCCCGTTTTAGAAATTAGGAAAATGAAACTCAGAGAAGTTAAGTCATTTGTCCAAGTTGCACAGCTATGAAAAGCATGAATCAGGGTTTAACCCTAGGTCATTCTGATCCAAGGTCTAGCACTTTATCTATAATACCATGCTTTAATTACCACATAGATCTCTTGTCTTGGCACTGGTAGATGAAGAACAATGTTTTATCATCTTCTATTACATAGCTATATCAGATATTTTAAGATATTGTTCCTCAATCTGTGGACCTTAGACTGGGAATGGATGAGGAAGGGAGGGGTACACAGAATTATTGCAAAGGATCTGACAATCCATAGGAACATTAAGACATAATTTTTGGATCTAATTTCATTGAAATCTGCAACATTATAATATGTGGTATATGTATGTATGTGTGTGTGCACATGTAGTTTCTCAGGATGGCTTCTTATACAAAATTTCTTTTTCTTCTCTCCCTCCCTTATTGCCTTGAAGGTATGCTGTCTCATTACATGTGCATTGGGGGTAGAGAAAGTATCTTCCTGTCAAGATTAAGGAGGGCTGAGACTCACCTCTTATCTTGGTGAAACAGCCAGGAAGAGTTTCTGCATCAGTGATTGAGAAAGTTTTGTTCTGACCTTCCCCTTAGGGAAAAAAAATAGAGGAGTCAAGTCTTTTGCTAATACTGGCAGAGAAGTTTTGCTCTGGGCCTCCCCAGGGCAAAATGGCCAGAAAGGAAGGTTATTTTTTTTCCTCTCCCCTCCATCTATTTCCAATCCTTATGCAAGAGAAGAGCAATGGCCATAGAGAACAGGGAGAAAATCTATGAATCTGCATATAGATTGTAACTAGAAATCACATAGAAAAAGATGAATTGCAGACTTGGTAAGTGGAAACAAGTAATGGAAAAAGACACTTTTTGACTTAACCCTTTACCATATGGGTCAATTTTAGGATCATCCAGACAGACACACACTTTAGATAAATTAAGCTTATGTCTTCACTACTAAAAGCATGAGTTTAGAGGTGCTAGAGTTTCAAATTACTTCGAGGAGAAAGTGAAAGAACACTACTTTTATTCAGTAATGAAACTTTTACTGTTTTCAATGTTTTAGTATTCATTTTGTTTTCCCTTTAAATGTCTAATTCTTCAATGCTTTTCTTTTACTGGATGTGTTAGCATGATGAGCAACAGAAAACCTAGGCCTGATTTAATTTCAGAAGTTCCTGGTTTAAACCTAAGAGAAGATAAGTGAGAAAAGATATACAAAGTACTATTAAAGTCACTGCATTTCAAATCTGAATTTATGTGGGTCCACTGAAGGAAGACCCATACACTATCATGGAAAGGTTTATTCAAAACCCATATTATTATATTATAGCATCAAAAGAAAAGAATTTGAACTTGCATTACAAGAATCCATTAAATTATTTTGTTTCTTTGTTTTGGGGGATTGATTGGAAGATCTGGAACTCAATGAGGCTTTCAAGGTCTTGATTACCAAAGTAACAGCAATCTTTCATTATATATCCTACTAGCAACCCAAACAAACTTGATTCTAGGATCTATTTTATTAGAGTTGAGGAGTTACCATGGCTACTTATTTATCAGAAATGTGTTTATTTGTGAATATAAATTTTCCCCACAGTGTTCAGGTGACTCAAATGATCAAGGAACCTATATAGCAAAAATTCCATTAGCAAACATATCTTCCTTCATGAGTGGTAAGAACAAATTTCCTTCCCCATTCATATCCTTAAGTACTCAGAACCCATCTGATTGATTAGTAAAGCATAGAGGCAACTTATGGACACTAGAGGTTGCAAAAAAAAAAAGTCTTCATATACAATCTCTTCAAATGTATGTCACTAAAACTCAAGTGAAGGTCAAACCATAACATAGTGACCTCATTTCAGGCCTGCTGTTGACCAAATCATTGTTCATTCTTTCCACATCCCTCAAACTAGAAGTAGCAAATTTGGGTTCAGAGGAAGAACGTAGGAACTGAGCCAAAGAGTAATTACAAAGAACCTGAGCTATATTTTGCTATGACTGTGGATGAGATGGGTTTGTGAATTAACGAATAAAATTGTTAAAAGAATTTATCCAGTATTTACTGTATGCCAAACATGGTGGTGCTAAGTACATGTTTTCTGGATATAGATGGGGGAAAAAATTCAGCTTTAGTTTTCCAGTGGGTGAGCTCTACCTAGTTAGCCTTGGGGAAAAGAAACAGAACCAAGATTATGACACACCTTGAATCTTCAAGAACTAAATAACCACTCCACCAATTTTTCTCCTTGGATTTGTAGTACCACATGAAGCAGTAACAATGAGGAAGAAAAGAGTATCATAGTCTTCTCCATTGGACAATAGATCCTAAATGAATAAGATCATAGATTGAGAGCTGGTGGGGATCATAGAGTCCATCTAACCCAATCCCCTCATTTTACAGACAAGGAAGCTGAGGTCCTGAAAGGGGAAGTAACTTTTCCAAAGTCATACAAATAGTAAGTGGAAGAACTGGGATTTGAACTCAAGTCCTCTGACTCTAGACCCATTACATTTTCCACTATACCAAACTTCCCACATTCCAATCATTTTATGAAGAATATTTGTGGAATATATATTTATAATCTATGCAAAGTCACAGTGAGATGGATTACCCATGTAGAGGTTTTACTATAATGAGTTTTAAATTCTCTGGAGAATTCCTGAGTATCATTGAGAAGATAACTATGTTACCCTGGTATCTCCCAAACTGGTGAATATGACAGGATTCAATATTAATTGGGACTAAGTTCAGACAGCACAAAATTCTGGCAGACTACTATGGGGAGCAAGCTAAAGCTCAGTGTCTGAACAATCTGACAACCCATGTCATCTGTGCTTACAGAAACATAGAAGATGCTGCTGGGGGAAAGTATCATAGAAGCACTGAGCCCTTCAGCCCAAGGGAGGATCCAGAGAAGTTTATGCCAGTGCCTAAAGAATGAAAGGTTCAGCCAGAGAAAAAAATTCAGCTTTAGGGCCCCAGTGTTCTCCCTATATGAGTAGGATATAAATATTCCTCAATAAGTAAGGTATACAATCCTTAACAATATTGACCTTTTGTGACAGTGCTCTTGGAGAATAATTCTTTCAGATATTGAAGACATCAGGAAACACTTGAAAATGTTGTTAGCAAATATTATTTGACTCAGTCATAACAGAAGTATGGAAGAAGACTAACATTAGAAGGTATTCCAATTAGTAAACTTTGCATCTCAAGTTTTGTCATAATTTTTTTTCTCCATAGAGTATGCTACTATTGCTGCTGCTTGTTCTTTGTTCTTGAAGAGGAACATGACATCAGAAAGGTAATGCCATAACATGCAAGCAAATTGGATTTAAGTGAGAAGGGCTATGCAAAGTCACCAGCCTCACTTTCATCTCTTGGACAATATGGCTCCAGTGGCAAGATATAACTCTGGATTATCAGAAATGGCCCCGGGTGTAGTGCAAGATCTTGGCCTTTTTAAACTAAAGCCTTTAACGGGTCTCAGTTTGATTAAGGCAACATTTAATCAGTGATTAAGGCTAGGTAAGAAATGAGGCAGGGGGAGAGAGGGGCAAAGCCGAGATGGTGGAGTAAGAGCAGGGATTTGCTTGAGATATCCCCCAAACCCTTCCAAATACCTGTAAAAAAATAAATCATTAAACAAATCCTTGAGCTACAGAACCCACAAAATGACAGAGTAAAGCAAATCTGCAGCCAAAGACAACTTGGAAGATTAACAGAAAGAGTGTATCACATTGGGCTGAGAGCAAAGCACACTCCAGCATGGGTTGCACAAGCACACACAGGGCCAAAGCAGGCCCAGGGGACTGAATCACTGGTAGCTGGGGTGGTTTCCAGGCTTCTTAACCTCCAAATGCCAAAGACAGCATAGAAGTTCAGTGGGAAAATTCTGTTGGACTTGAGTGAAAAAGGAGCACAGCCCAGTTGGGATCCAGGGCCAGTCCTGGGGTGGTGGAGGTGGCAGTGGCAGCAGGAGCATCAGAGACTGCTTCTGGAGTTCTGGGCCCACAGTCAGTGGGGGATCAAGAGGTTGATACAAGACCCCTGAAGCCTGGAACAATGCACCCATCCCCATCCCCCCTTCACAGGAAGCAGAGTCCTACCTTGACAAAGAGAGAGTCAAGGATTTGACTGGGAAGATGAGCAAACAGTATAAAAAACCTCAGAATATAAAATCTTACTTTAGGGACAAAGAAGATCAAAACATACAACCAGAAGTAGTCACCAAAGTCAAGGTTCCTTCATCAAAAGCCACTAAGAAAATATAAATTGGTTCCAGGCAATGGAAAAGCTCAAAAAGGATTTTGAAAATCAATAAGAGAAGCAGAGGAAAAATTGGGAAGAGAAATGAGAGCAATGCAAGAAAATCATGAAAAGCAAGTCAATACCTGGCTAAACGAAACACACACAAAAAAATAGTAAAGAAAATAACACCTTACAAAAGAGACTAACCAAAATGGCAAAAGATGTCCAAAAAAAAAAAATGTGAAGAATGCCTTACGAAGCAGATTTAACCAGATGGAAAAGGAAGTCCAAAAGCTCAACAACAAAAACAATTGCTTCGAAATTAGAATGGAGCAAATGGAAGCTAAAGATATTATGAGAAATCAAGAAATTAAAAAACAGAACCAAAAGAATAAAAAAATAGAAGACAATGTGAAATATCTCATAAGAAAAACCAGTGACTTGGAAAATAGATTCAGGTGAGATTGAAAAATTATTGGACAACATGAAAGCTGTGATCTAAAAAAAGAGCCTAGACATCGATAATCTTTCAAGAAATTATCAAGGAAAGCTTCCTTGATATTTTGGAATCAGAGGGCACAATTGAAATGGAAAGAATTCACCAAATTCCCCTTCAAAGAGATCCCCAAAGGAAAACTCAGGAATATTGTAGTCAAATTCCAGAGCTCCTAGCACAAGTAAGAAATATTGCAAGTAGTCAGAAAAAAAAAATTCAAATACTGTGGAAATACAATCAGGATAACACAACATCTACCAGCTTCTACAATAAGGGACTGAAGGACTTGGAATATGATATTCTAGAGACTGGAGGAACAAGGATTAAAACAAAGAATCACCTACCCAGCAAAACTGAGTATGATCCTTCAAGGGAAAAAATTGACATTAAATCAAATGTATGATTTTTTTGCTTCAAAAATGTTTATTGAATTGGATTGAAGTTGAAGGGCAGAGTCAAAATGGCAGAGTAGAAACAGGACTTCCTTGCAGCTCTAGCTCCTCTAATTCATGTAAAAAATCACTCTAGACAAACTGTAGAGCTACAGAAACCACAAAATAACACAGAGAAGATAGCCTCCCACTGGGGAAACCAGGCAGGCTGGCAGCAAGTGGCCAGCACAGTGCTCTGGGAGCTGACCCCAAATTTGAGTCAGTCTAATTTTTAAGATGTTATTTTCCTCAATCAGGCTCTTGACTCTCATTTCATACTTTTCCTGCATCCTTCTAATTTCTCTTCCCAAATTTCCTCCACTTCTCTTGTTTGGTTTTTCAAATCCTTCTGACTCAAATCTCAAAAGAGGCTTAAAAAGGCAATGAGAAGAATGCCTTAAAAGCCGAATTTGCAAGATGGAAAAAGAATCTCAAAAGCTCACTGAGGAGATTCATTCCTTCAGAGTTAGACTGGAACAAATAGAAGCTAGTGACTTTATGAGAAATCAAGATGCTGTTAAACAGATCCAAACAAATGAAAGAATAGAAGGCAATGTGAAATATCTCATGGGAAAAACCACGGACCTGGAAAATAGATCCAGGAGAGATAATTTAAAAATTATTGGATTACCTGAAAGCCATGGTCAAAGAAAGAACCTAGAAATCATCCTTCAAGAAATTCTCAAGGAAAATTGCCCTGCTGTTTTAGACCCAGAGGGCAAATTAGAGGTTGAAAGAATGCAGAGATCACCTCCTGAAAAAGATCCCAAAAAGAAAACTCCCAGGAATATTATAGCCAGGTTCCGGAATTCCCATATCAAGGAGAAAATACTACAAGCAGCCAGGAAAAAACAATTTCAATATTGTGGAAACACAATCAGAATAGCACAGGACCTGGCAGCTTCTACACTGAGGGATTGAAGGGCATGGAATATGATATTCCAGAAGGCAAAAGGCCTGGGTTTAAAACCAAGAATCACCTACCCAGCAAAACTGAGTATCTTGTTTCAGGGGAAAACATGGTATTTCAGTGGAATAGAGGACTTTCAAGCATTCTTGAGGAAAAAACCAGAGTTGAATAGAAAATCTGATATTCAGACACAAGAAACAAGAAATGCTTGAGAAGGTAAACAGAGAAAAGAAATCAAAAGGAACTTATCAAAATTGAACTATTTTTATTTCTACATGGAAAAATAATAACTGTAACTGATTGAACTCTTCTCAGTATGAAAATAGTTGAAGAAGGGTATATGGGCAAATGAATACATATGTGAATGTGTGTATATATGTTTACAGGTATACATGGATAGAGGGCACAGGTTGAATTTGGTGGGAAGGGATGATACTTAAGGGGTGAAGTTAAGAGGTGAGAGAGGAATGTGGTGAGAGGAGATGGGGAGAGACAGGGTGGGTATACTATCTCATGTAGAAGAGGCAAGGGGAAGTGGTTGCAGTGGAGGGGAAAAACAGGAAGGCAAAAAGGCAAAACCATATTCTCACTGAATTTGGTTCAGGGAGAGAATGACATGCATACTAAATGGGATATCTCACCCTGCAAGAGAGTAGGGGGGAGGGGGATGAGAGGGGGATGATGGAGGGGAGGGCATGCTGGGGGCAGGGGAGGTTGGAGGCACTGACTTGTGAAGAGCGATAGAATAAAAGTAGGGAATGGACCAGGTGGTGGGTGGGATGGGTGGGAGGGAAATATAGTCAGTCTTTTACAATATATCTTCTATGGTAATGTTTTGCATAGCTATACATATACAACATATACTGAATTGCTTATCTTGACAGCAGGAGTGAGTGAGAAGGGAGGAAGGGAATGGATCCGGAATTCAAAGTTTTAAAATTAAATGTTTCAAATATATATAAATACTATTATTAATATTATTCTGCATGTAATTGGGAGATAAGATGTGCTGGTATTGGGGCACAGAGATTCACCTTGCCCTAATGGAAAAGTTGAAGGGGGTATGGGAGAAGATATGGGATTGAGCAGATTGGATGAGGGGATATTCTTCGGTACTGCTATTCTGGGGTGTTAGGTAAAAGAAAAATGGGGAAAAATTGTAACTCAAAATCTGGCAGAAATGAATGATGTAAACCAGAAGTTAATAAAGCATTTGGAAAAAAAAAGATTTTGAGTTACAAATTTTCTCCCCCTTTTTCCCCTAAACACCACCCCAAAACAGCAATCCCACTGAATATCCCCTTCCCCAATCTGCTATCTCCCATAACTTCCCCCATCCCCCCTCCAAATTTCCAGTAGAACATGGTGGATCTCTATGCTCCAGTGCCTGTGTGCCTAATTTCCCATTTTTATGTAAAATAATAATAATGATAACTTATATACATATATTCAGATAATTTATATATAATATATACATATATAATTTATATATGCATATTAAATGTTTAAATATATGTATATGTGGTTTGTGTATTTAAACATTTGATTTTAAAACTTTGAATTCCAGATTCTTTCCCTTCTTCCCTTGTCACCTACCCTTACTGGGAAGATAAGCAACTCAATAGAGGTTGTACATGTGTAACTATCCAAAATATTTCCATAGTGGGTATATTGTCAAAGACTCAATATATTTGCCTTCATCCTATCCCACCCCCCATTTGTTCTGTTCTTGACTCTGATCCTGTCTCTTTTCAAAAGTAGGTGCTTCTAATTTCCCTCCCCACTCTCATCCCTTTCCCCCCTACTCTACTGTAGGGTGAGATAGCCTATTTAGTGTGTATGTCATTCCCTCCCTAAGGCAAATTCAATGAGAATAAGGTTGACCCATTCCCTTTTGCCTTCCTGTTTTTCCCTTCCATTGTAACCATTTTCCCTTGCCTCTTCCATATGAGATAGTTTCCCTGTCTGTCTCTCCACCTCTCTTCTCATTATATTCCTCCCTCACCTCTTAATTTCACCCTTTAAGTATCATCCCTTCCATTAAATTGGTCCTGTGCCCTCTATCTATGTATACCTGTACACATACATACACACATTCACATATGTATTCATATGCCCATATACCCTCCTATACGGACACATATATACATTTCTATTCCCTTCTAATATTCTCATACTGAGAAGAATTTTATGTTACAATTATCAATTTTCCATGTATAAATTTAAATAGTTCAAATTTGGTAAGTTCTTTATGATTTCTTTCCCTGCTTACCTTCTTTACCTTTACCTTACCTTCTTATGCTTCTCTTGCTTCTTGTGTCTGAATGTCAAATTTTCTATTCAACTCTGTTTTTTTCAACAAGAATGCTGGAAAGTCCTCTATTCCACTGAATGAGCATATTTTCCCCTGAAGCATGATTATCAGTTTTGCTGGGTAGGTGATTCTTGGCTTTAATCTCAGGTCCTTTGAACTCCAGAATATCATATTCCAAGCCCTTCAAGCCCTCAGTGTAGAAGCTACCAGATCCTGTGTTTTTCTGATTGTGTTTCTACAATATTCAAGTTGTGTCTTCCTGGCTGCTTGTTATATTTTCTCCTTGATCTGGGAATTCTGGAACCTGGTTATAACATTCCTAGGAGTTTTCTTTTTAGGATCTTTTTCAAGAGGTAATTGGTGAATTCTTTCCATTTCTATTTTTGCCCTCTGGTTCTAGAATATCAGGGCAATTTTGCTTCATAATTTCTTGAAAGATGGTGTGTAGACTCTTTTTCTGATTATGGCTTTCAAGTAGTCTAATAGATTTAAAATTCTCTCTCCTGTATCTATTTTCCAGTTCAGTGATTTTTCCCATGAGATATTTCACATTGCCTTCTATTGTTTCATGTGTTTGGATCTGTTTACTAGTATCTTGATTTCTCATAAAGTCACTAGCCTCCATTTGCTCCAGTCTAATTCTGAAAGAACGATTCTCTTCAGTGAGCTTTTGAGATTCTTTTTTCCATATGGCAAATTTGGCTTTTTAACACATTCTTCTCCTCATTGCCTTTTTGAGCCTATTTTGACATTTAAGTTAGTATATATACATATATATATATATATATATATATATATATATATATATATATATATATATATATATATATATATTGCTTTTAGGAGGGCAATTAGGGTCAAGTAACTTGCCCAAGGTCACATGGCTAGGTTTTTGTTTGTGTGTGTTAAGTGTCTGAGGCCGGATCCTAACTCAGGTCCTTCTGACTCCAGGGCCAGTGCTCTACTCACTGTGCCACCTAGCCGCCCCTTAAGTTAGTCTATTTTTTAAGGTCTATTTTCTTCAGTCAGGTTGATGCCTCTCATTTCATAATTTTGTTGTATCCTTCTCATTTATCTTCCCCATTTTTCCTCCACTTCTCTTATTTGGCTTTCAAAATCATTCTTAAGCTCCTCTGTGACCAAATCATATTTTTTCTTGGAAGTATTTGGTGCAGGAGTTCTGATTTTGTTTTCTTCCTCCTGTTCCATGTTTTGATCCTTTTTGTCCCCAAAATAGGAGCCTATTATCAGATTGTTCTACTTACTTTCCTTCATTTGCCTGCTTCTGTTGCCACTCAATTACTTGACTTTTGAGCTTTTTGTCACAGTAGAACTCTGCTACCAGAGAGGGGAGCTTCATCCCAATTGCTTGGATTTTCACAGCTTCTGGAACTATTAGTTTGGTGTCCTCTCTGAAGCCTCCACATGCTCTGGCAAAGTTGTCACACACCCCAGGACCTCTACCCTAGATAGTGATTCAGATCCAAACAGGTTAAAGCAAGAGCTATTACCCCTTCAGACTGGTCACTCAGTCCCCCTACAATCTGCAGGTCAGGAGCTCTGAAGCCAGTGGCTGCACAGCTGCCATGCCTCAGTCACTTCTCTCTCCAGGGGGAAAAGGCTGCACCACACTCCAGAAATCCTGGTTCCCAAAGTCCACACTGCACTGACCTCTCACTTTGTCCTTAGCGTCTATGGGTTGATAATTCTGGAAATGCCACAGCTGCTGGTGATCTGGAGTCCCTCCAGCTGGTGGCTATTTGTGGCTGCCCTAAGGCTAAAATCTCTGGCTCATGCAGGGCTGGCCTTGGCTCCCAGAGCACTTAGCTGGCCCCTCTCTGCCAGCTTGCTCAACTGTCGTAGTGGGAAGTTAGTTTCTCTCTGTCATTTGTTGGTTCTATAGCTCCAAAGTTTGTTTAGAGTCATTTTTAACATGATTTGGAAGAGGTGGAAGTGGGAGCCACGTGGAAGTCCTGTTTCTATTCTGCCATCTTGATTCTGCCCCCTAAAACATGATTTTCAAGCATTCTTGATGAAAAAACCAGAGGTGAATAGAAAATTTGACTTTCACATAAAAGAATCAAGAGGAGCTTCAAAAGGTGAACAGAAAAGAGAAATCATGGGAAACTTATTAAGGTTGAACTGTTTACATTCCTACGTGGAAAGATGATATTTGTAACTCATGAGACCTTTCTCAGTATTAGGGTAGTTGGAGGGAGGAAAAAATATGCATGGGTACATACACACACACACACACACACACACACACACACACGCACACACACACACACACATACATACATATATACATATATGTAGAGATAGATAGGTAGATAGATAAATGGCACAGGGTAAGTTGAATATGAAGAGATGATATCTAAAATATAAAATTAAGGGTTAAGGGAGTTATTACTCTCTTACTGGGAGAAGGAGAAAGGGAGAGATAACATGGGGTAAATTATCTCACATAAAAGATGCAAGAAAAAGGTTTTACTATGTAGGGGAAAGGTGGGAGGTGAGAAGGAATGAGTGAACTTTCATTGAATTTGGCTTAAGGAATGGATAACATATACATTCAATTGGGTGTGTTAACCTATAGAAAAGTAAGGGGGAAAGGGATATGAATGTGGTGGGTTGGGGGGAGTAGAGGAGGGGAGGAGAAAGGAGGGCAGGGATGACAGAAGGTAAGGTAGATTGAGGGAGGTGTAGTCAGAAACAAACACTTTTGAAAAGGTACAGAATCAAAAGAGAAAATAGAATAAATGGGGAGTGGGATAAGATGGAGGAAAACATAGTCTTTCCCATCATGACTATTATGGAAATGTTTTGCACAACTACACATGTATAACCTATAACACATTGTTTGCCTTCTCTATGAGGGAGAGAGGGAGGGAAGAAGGGAGAGGATTTGGAACTAAAAGTTTTAAAAATTAATGTTAAATATTGTTTTTACATGCAGCTGGGAAATATGATGTACAGGCAATGGGTTATAGAAATATATCTTGCCCTACAAGTAAGTAAGAGGGAAATGGATAAGACAGGGCTATGATTGGAGGGAGAGCAGAATGGAGAAAGGGGTAATCAGAATGCATACGGGGTTGGGGTATAGGGGAGGGGATCGATAAGGATAAAATTTGGAATTCAAAATTTTGTGGAAATGAATGTTGAAAACTAAAAATTAATTAATTGATTGATTAATTAATTAATTTTTAACAAAAGAAATGAAAGAGAATGGTCTCTTTTACCTAGTCAAAAAAAAATCCATCTGGTAAGGGAATATTCTCAAGGTTTTTGGTCAGAAGAGAAACAATTGCTATTTACATTCACTCTGAGTCAATCAGGGTCCAAACAATGACCAAGTAGGGCTTGGATTGGTCAATCAATGAGAGCCAGAATAAATTTGTTGTTAAAGATGGTCTTTAGAAAAAAAAAAGTTTTAGAGATTAAAATTTTACCTTTCCATTGAGCAGAGCCCCTTCAGGTAAGAATGTGAATCCCATGTAGATGGAAAGAAAGCAAAAAAGAAGGAAAGAAAGAACAAATGGAAGGAAAGAAGGAAGGAAGGAGGGAGGGAGGGAGGGAAGGAGGGAGGAAAAAGAAAGGGAGAGAGGGAGGAAGGAAGAAAGAAAGAGAAAGAGAGAAAGGAAGGAAGGAAGGAGGAAAGAAAGAAGAAAAGAAAGCTGTGTTATCCACTGATAGATAAACTATTCCTTGCTTTCCTAATCTGCTTATAGTATTACCCTTTATGCCTAAATCATGTACCAATTTTGACCTTATCTTGGGTAAGATGTTGATTTCTGCTATGCTATTTTCTACTTTTCCCAGCACTTTTTGTCAAATAATGAGTTCTTGTGCCAGAAGGTAGAATCTTTGTTTTATCAAACAAATTACTATAGTCATTGATTACTGTATCTGGTGTACCTTACCTATTCCACTGATTGCCCCTCTATTTCTTAGCCAGTAACAAGTATTTTCAATGATTGCTGCTTTATAATACAGTTTTACTCATAGCCAGGCCACCTTCTCCATTTTTTCCCTTAATTCCCTTAATATTCTAGAACTTTTGTTCTTACATATGAATTTTTTTATTATTTTTTCTAGCTCTACAATTACTTTTTTAGTAATTCAATTATTATGACACTGAATAAGTAAATTAATTTAGGTAGAATTGTTACTTTCATTATATTATATATTATATTAGCTCAGTCTACCCATAAGCAACTGATATTTTTTTCCAATTATTTAGATCTGACTCTATTTGTGTGAAAAGTGTGTTGTAACTATGTTCATACTGTTACTAGGTTTCTATTGGCAGGTAAATGGTCTATAGTTACATTAAATGGAATTTCTCTTTCTATCTCTTGCTCTTGGGCTTTGTTAGCAATATGTAGAAATATCAGTGATTTATGTAGGTTTATTTTATATCCTGTAACTTTGTAAAAGTTGTTCATTATTTCAAATACTTTTTACTTGATTCTCTAAGTATATTATCATGTCATCTGCAAAGAGTGATAGCTTGGTTTCTTCATTGTCTATTCTAATTCCTTCAATTTCTTTTTCCTCTCATATTGCAAAAGCTAACATTTCTAGTATAATATTGAATAACAATGGTGACAATGGACATGATTGTTTCACCCTTGATCTTACTGGAAATGCTTCTAGTTTATCTCCATTACACATAATGCTTACTTATGGCTTTAGATATTACTTATTATTTTAAGGAAAACTCAATTTATTCCTATGCTCTCCAGTTTTATTTATTTATTTTTAGTTCTCAGCATTCGTTTCCATAAGATTTTGAGTTATAATTTTTTCTCCCTATCTTTCCCCGATACTCCACCTCAAAATAGCAAGCCCACTGTATACCCCTTCCCTCAATCTATTCTGCCCTCTATCCTCCCCTATCACCCCCTAACTTTCTAGCAGGGCAAGATGGACCTCTATACCCCAGTGCCTGTACACCTTATTTCCCAGTTGCATGTAAAAAAACAAAAAACAAACAAAAAAACCCATCTTTTTTTAAACATTTGTTTGTAAAACTTTGAGTTCCAGATTTTTTCCCTTCCTCACTCCTCACCCACCCCCACTGGGAAGAAAAGCAATTCAATATAGGTTGTACTTGGGTTTTTCATAGGAATGGGTGTTGTATTTTGTCAAAAGATTTTTTTCTGCATCTATTGAGATAATCATATATTTGCTTAATTTTGGTGTTGATATGGTCAATTATTCTTATTGTTTTACTGATATTGAACTAGTCTTGCCTTCCTGGCATAAATCCCACCTGGCCATAGCGTATTATCATCATGATAAGTTGGTATAATCTCTTTGCTAATGTTTTATTTAAAAATTTTTGCATTAGGGAAGTTGGTCTATAATTTTCTTTCTCTGCTTTGACTGTTCCTGTTTTAGGTAACAGCACCATATTTTTATCATAAAAAGAATTTGGCAGTACTCTTTCTTCACCTATCTTTCCACTACTTTATATAGTATTTGAATTAGTCATTCATTAAATGTTTGGTAGAATTAACTTATAAATTCATGTGACCTTGGAGATTTTTTTCTTAGGGAGTTCACTGATGGTTTGTTCAATTTCTTTTTTTTAAATACATTTTTATTTAAATATTTTATTTCCTCTTTTGTTAATCTGGGTAATTTATATATTTGTAAATATTGCTACATTTCACTTAGATTGTCAGATTTGTTGGCCTACAGCTGGGCAAAGAGCTACTAATTATTGTTTTAATTTACTCTTCATTGGTGAATTCACCCTTTTCATTTTTGATATGGGTTATTTTGTTTTCTTCTTTTCTTTAAATCAAATTAACCAAAGGTTCATCTATTTTACTGTTTTGTTTTTATAAAACCATGTCTTAGTTTTACTTATTAGTTCAATAGTTTTCTTAATTTCAATTTTATTAATCTCTCCTTTGATTTTCAAAATTTCTAATTTGATATTTAATTAGGATCATTAATTTGTTCTTTTTTTAGCTGCATACCCAATTCATTGATCTCTTCTTTCTCTATTTTATTCATATAATAATTTGAGATGTGAAATTTCCCTTAAGAAATGCTTTGGTTGCCTCCCATAAGTTTTGATATGTTGTCTTATTATTGTCATTATCCAGATGAAGTTATTGATTGTTTCTATGAGTTATTTGTTTGACCCACTCATTCTTTAGGATTAGCTTAGTTAATTTCCAATTGAATTTTAGTCTATATTTCCATGGCCTTTATTACATGCAATTTTTGTTGCATCATAAGCTTATAACTAGAAGACATTGAAGAGGAGAATTAAAGTAGATTAATAAACAAAATAAACCAATAACTATCTTCCTGATAGTCAATGGCCTTTGGAATTATAGCATCCAAGTGGATACTACCATTGAACATGTGATTCAATCAGTATCAATTCTGAAGTTGTTGTACAGTCATTAGTTGTGTCCAATTTTCAAGACTCCATGGACCATACTGTTCGTGGGTTTTTTTTTTTGACAAAATTACTGGAATGATTATCCATTTCCTTCTCCAGTGTATTAAGGCAAAAAGATGTTATGTTCCTTGCCCATGGTCACATAGCATATCGTCTTTGAGGTTAGATTTCACTCCAGTTTCAGCCCTCTATCCACTTAACCACCTAGTGACCTTCACTTCTGCAGATCCTATGTGAAACACAAGGGTCATGTAATCTCTAGGAGGGAGTCCTGAGAAGACAGACTTGTTCATTTCATAGACATATTCAAAAATTTTCAAAGACTGGTTCAGCGGCTATTTTTGGATATTTGCTAGGAACTTTGACATTGTTGCAGTGTTTCTCTGTGATAGTATATGATTAAGAAAAAAAGCAGAAGAGAAAAAAGAAAAAAGGGGAAAAAATCTACTCTGGGCCGTCTGATACCTTTTACAGATCATTGGATCAAAAGATATTATTAGAGGGGCTAGTAGGTGGTGCAGTGAGTAGAGCATCGCCCTGGAGTCAGAAAGACCTGAGTTCAGATCTGGCCTCAGACACTTAATACACAAGCACACACAAACAGAAACCTAGCCATGTGACCTTGGGCAAGGTACTTAACCCTAATTGCCCTCCAAAAAGAAAAAAAAAAGATATTATTAGAACTTTAGAGATTTTTTTAGCTGCCTCACATATGTAGCACTGTTGACTTTGGCAATTGAAGCTCTAAGCAAATCTCTTATGGCATACTCTGATTGTAATCTAGATAAATTGAGAACAGGTTTTTATCATGAGAATCATGGCCACCAAAATCCAATTTAATTTGCCAGTATAGGATAAATAAAACTTGTCTTCCCATCCAAAGCTAAGTTCTTGGCATTCAGTTGAGCCGTCATAAGTTCTGTGGCTGTGTGTATAGTGATTGATCCCAAGTATATATGGATAAAAACCCACTGATTCATATCCTGACAAATAACATGGGATGCTCCCAAAAAGCATGATGAGTGGTTCTGGCTTCTCACTTAATCAGAAATTATTAGCCAGAGAAAATCAATTGAAATAGTTACTCCACTACACTGGGTCTTGGCCAGTCTGAAACTTTGGAGTCCTTAAGGGAAAAGAAGTAAAATTTTAACACAGAGTAAACTTGACTACTAACAAAGGAAATCAAAGCTGAAAACGGATTGAAAGTGTCTCATCAGTGGCAGTAAATCTACGATTCAATCTATCTTCCCTACCCAGATTATCCATGATGACAGGTAACAAATACAGCTGTCAGACAAAGATCCATAAGGACCGATCATAAAGGTAAAGAGAAAGAATTGTGACCCTTGGGGATTTAGCTTAGGTCTACAGAAGACATGTCAGAAGCTGGGGTTCTACAGTGCAGTTGAAAGAACATAGCATTAGAGCTAGAAGAAAATTTAGAGGAAAGTCTAGTTCTATAATTTTACAGATAAAGAAATTGAGGTCAAGAAAAATTAGGTGACTCACAAGGTCACATTGATAGTAAGTGTTTGAGGCAGGAACTGAATCCAAGTCTTCATGACAGTCCAAGGTTTTATCTACTGAATCATTCCAGTTTTCCAATTGGAATGATTTTCCAATTCCTATTATTATATAAGACTAAGCAATTATATAAAACAAAAAAAAAAAAAGCTAAGAGGATGTTGGTACTATCCAGGTACTATCACTCCATAGCTTTGGAAGCCTTCTGAGATGATGATGGATAACCTATCGAGGAGAAATCCTGGAGCTTGTGTGGAACAGGTTTTCCTGTCCCGAAAGGCCACCAGATGTATGAAAGAAGTGCTGTAATTGTGTTCAGTGGATTCAAAGGAAAATGCTGCCAACCTAAGCTGCTTGTCTGGAGAAAAGCAGCAGAGTGACAGCAGCAAGTATTTATCTCTAGAAGAGGCATCAAATGAATATAATGGATATGTGTGCCAGACCTGGAATCTAAAAGACCTGAGTTCTAGTACTGTTCCAGATGCTTACTAGCTGTGTGACCCTGAAAAAGTTACTTAACCTCTATTTCCTCATCTGTAGAAAAGGGATAATAATAACACTTCCGTTATAGGATTGTTCTTAAGGATAAAATGAGGAAAAAAAAAAAATATATATATATATATATATAAAGCACTACCTAAACTTTAAGATGCTATCTAAACTTTTAAACTTTAATTATGCCTGTAGAGTTTATTCAGTACCTGTTGACACAAAGCTATTTGTTGATCTGTGCTTTGGAGTCCCAGAAATAAGAATTGATATGGAAGGTGAGCTAAATAAGAGATTAGAAAAAGGAATCTTATGATCTACCTAATGCCTTAGCTTCAAAGAACATACAAACGAATAACATTATGTCACTATAAAGGAATTTTTATTTAAAAATCCTGCCTACTATTTGTGAATTAAAATATGAAGTGAAATGATGGAGGAAATGTGGGTTAAGAGCTTGATGAAAAGTATAATTTTATTCTCTTGGAAGTTGCAAATCCTGTCTCAAACTGAGGAGGCTTCTGGATAGATCTGGGAGAGAATAAGATAGGGTTGAATTCAAAGAATTTCTGTCTCTGACAGGCGTGATATATGGCAAGAGAAAGTTATTTGTTGCTTTTGTAAGTTCAGAGTAAAATAACTATACAAAACATAGATAGATGAATGAATGATTAATGAATGAAATAGAAGATCCTTGAGACCCGATATGATAATGAGTTTTGCCATTGTATTCACCACTAAGGTAATGTCTTTTAATCAATTATTATTAATTGATTGATTTTTTAAGGTATGTGTTAACTTTAAACACACTGAAACAACAAATGAATAGAAATCAAAGCAATTAAGAAGGGGTAAATAGGTAGAAAGCTTATCTAAGAAGGTATTTTCCATATCTACCTGGAAAATAAGTTTATTAAGAGTAGAAATTAATAAATAATCCATGTTAAAGACATATATGCATACACATACATATATATAATAGAAATAAATTGATTAGTAGTAATGAAAGGGTTAATTTAGGCCAAATACATGCAAAGTAAAAAGAACTGGAAAAAAAAGATTACTATAATACCTTACATGATACAGTATAACATAGAGAGAATCAATTATAAGTGGATAAATAAACTGTGTTCTTTGTACAAAATTCTGTCATTATAATCTAAATAGGTTTTCTCAAGTGAAGATTACTTGCTTTAGGATCAAGCTTCAAACTCATTTCCTAAGGGAAAGAGTTCAGAACTTGCCTAGTATAAAGTCTCCCAGGGGCTTTAAAAATGCCAGCAGCAAAGAAAGAGCTCAAATGTGTGATATCTGAAGTGCTTTGGACACCTTATGTGGCTTTCTATTGGCCTGAGGATCAACAGTTTAATGTACATATTAGTCCTGAAAGGTTTCAGGAATATTTGGACTCTGGGATGTGACAATACTGGTCTATGCCCAAAAGGAGGCAGTTCAAGAGAAAGGCCTGAAAACAACTGGAAATAGGAAAAGAGTGACTAAATTAATCATTTGTTTTTTATGCAAGATTTAGAATTAGAGTGGGGGGAATGGAGTCTGTTGAGTTAGAAGAACTGAGTAAGCAGTGGCAATAGTTACTTTATCTTTCAGATCAGAGTGTGTTAGATTTCCAGGAGCAGGATTCTACGTACAATAGTCAAGGGTCATGTTTCGGCCAATTACATGCTTGGGAATGCAAAACTCATCAGCTGCCAAGAATTGGCATTTTTTACCTCAGATGTCCTTCCCTATTACTACCTCCCACACTTTCTATCATGTCTAGTGTGCAGTGTAATCCTTATGGAAGTTGGGGAACAAGATTATTTCACATTTTCACCTTGATTTAATCTTATTGCACATAGTGGAAGAAGAAGAAGAAGAAGAAGAAGAAGAAGAAGAAGAAGAAGAAGAAGAAGAAGAAGAAGAAGAAGAAGAAGAAGAAGAAGAAGAAGAAGAAAGATATCATTGCACCACTTACCCTAAATCCTAGGACTGTTCATGATGGATTTATCCAGAGTTAATCCTTTGCACCATACCATAACATTATTATTTAAATTTTGTCTTTATTTCTCATCACTTTCTAAATTTCCATAGTTATCTCTATTCCTATCCCGTCCTTAGTGTTCTTCTCAGCTTGATAGTATAACAAAATTTTAAAAATTACTTTCTTTCTAGATAGATACATAGAGAGAGCAATTTCTAATTTTTCAGATAGTACCAAACTGAGAAGATTATATCTATATCTATCTTCATATTTTTGTATATGTGTATCCATATATCTTTCCTTTTCCATCTAGTTTATGAATGGAAAGATTAAAGTATGTGAGACTCTAGAGCAGAGTCAGGAAGCATCAGTTTTCATGGTCTCTTGGTTGTTTCTCTTTGTCTCTTCATTTCCCTCTTTCTTTCTTCAGTTTTCTACTTTTTTCCCCTTCCCCCACCACAGAATCTTCTCATTACTTTATGAATTTGCCAACGATGTACATTTCTGAAATGCTATAATATGATAGTCAAGCCACTCTATATCAGATCTTTAGACCATTTAAAAAGTAATTATATGAACTCACATAGTTATTAGTTATGTTCATTGAATTGACATTTCCATTATGAATCCATTTTTAATTACATTGGACACATTTCATCAATATTTCTTATGCAACTAAAAGAATGCATAATGACATCTATAGAGAGACATATACGAAATTAAATAGAGAATTCCTCCACCTGTGGAATTTTTTTCACCACAATGCTGGGAAGCTGCAATGGTATTATTGACTTAGCATGCCTTATAGAGTCTTTGGGTCATGTCTATGCTAGCAACGTTAAACCAGAATGGAGGCAATTATCCAGAAACTTTGCAGAAACAATTCTTCTGTGAAGAAAAAGCTAGAGGGTTCTGAATTGTGAAGATGTACTGTCTACCATGACAGGATGAACCAAATTTCCTTTGTACTTTTTCCTGCAGAAACTCAGACCCAAAGCAGCTTGGACCTAATGCAATTTAAGTGGAATTACTACTATCCCCTCAAGAAAGTAGACAGAAGTAAGGAGAAAGAAGCCCAAATGTACATCTTGATGTCACTATGGAGACAAAGGCTGGGGAAAACAACAACAGGTTGGCTAAGGAGCAAGATGCTCTGTAGCAAGAGCTATTAGATGTGCCACCTGCAGCAATTCAGAGGCCTGATGAGTGTATCCCAATTTCTATTCTCAGGAGTTGTTTGGGTTGAAAGGAAAACACCATTTGAACCCAGGCTGGAATGCTAAAGGACATAAAGTAATAAATCTCCCTACTCGTCAACACAGTGTGTATAATTAAGATACTGCAGCAACCCCACCAGCTTTCCTTCCCTCCTGATGCGCTGATGCATAAAGGATAACACAGCATGAGAAAGCCTTCCTAAGGTACATTTGAAAAGAATGACAATGATGGCATGTGGACAACTACCTTACATGACAACCTGAGAGATGGGAAAAATAGGTTGGCCAGATAAGGTATCTCACTGAATGATGAAGGCAGTTTTGATTGGAAACTCTGAAAATGATTTCTCCTCCTCCCCCACATGGGATCATGTTTAGACAAAGGGTTATTTGCTAGATTTGGTCTTTTATATTGCTCTCACTTTTTTCTTTAGGAAAATGTTTTACCAATAGAATTGTTTCTCTTAGAAACTCTCCCCCACCCCCTTAGGACTTAACTCATAGAGTCATCCTTAGATAGATAATCTATAAATAAATACATAGAAGTTAAGACAGAGAGAAAGGGGCAGCTCATTGATACAGTGGACAGAACGCAAGGCCTACAGACAGAATGAACCTAGCTAAAATCTGACATCAGACACTTACTCAATGTGTAACCTTGGGCAAGTCATTTATTTAATGGATGCCTGCCTCAGTTTCCTCATCTGTAAAACAGGGATAATAATAGCACTTCCTTCGCAAAGTGGTTGTGAGACTCAAATCAGACCATAATTATAAAGTAGTTAATAATGCATCTGGGACACAGTAAGCACCATATAAATGTTAGTTTTGATAATGATAGATAGATAAATAGATAGATGGATTAAGCAGGGATGGGGAACCTTCAGCCTCCAAGCCTCATATGGCCCTCTAAGTCCTCAAGTGTGGTCCTTTCATTTAATCCAAACTTTACACAACAAATCCCTTTAATAAAAGGAATTGTTCTGTAAAACTGGAGGCTGCATGTTCCCCACCCCGAGACTAGTCAATTATTAAACACTTACTTTGGGCCTCATGCCACGCTAAGCACTGGAGACACAAATACAGGGAAATAAGATAGGTTCTAACCTCAAGGAGCTTCCCTTCTAATGGAGGAAGACCACACCTAAATGGGAGATTGAAAGTGGGAAGGAGGAGTGAGTGTAAGGAAGGAAAGAAAATCTGAAATGATGGAAAGTTAGGCAAGGCATAAAGACAATTCAAGTTGGGAGTGAAGGCAGCATGGCTTAGACCTCTAATCAAATGATTATCCAGGCTAGAGACTCAACAATCAGGAAGGCAGGCCTCAGGGTGGAGGTACTTCAAAGTAAGAAGGCTCCTGGCAAAGAGTTGGACAATTTCTGGTAGTGAATTAATCCAAGTTGGAGGTAAACATAAAAGATTTAGAATAGGAAAGACCTATCTAGTTTAACCCTCTCACTTTATAGGTGAGGAAACTGAGGCTCAGAGGTGAAGTTATTTCCCCAGTGTAGCAAGATAGTAAATAGAGTGAAAAAGGTGAAATCTGAATCCAGGTCCTTTCACTCCAAATCTAGTGTACTTTCCACTCCTCCTTGATGCCTCAATTCAATTCAGTTCAAAAGACATTTATTCATTGTGTATCATGTTCAAAGTAGAGTGCTACCAAGACAAAAAAATAAAAGTGTCTGCCTTCTAGAAGTTTACATCCCATTAGAGGAAATAGTATGCAAAGAGAAAAAATATAAGATAATGGGGTGGGGCTGGGGGAGCAGGGAACACCAACTATCTTTCTATCTTCAGTCTATGTTATTTCCCTTCCCAAAAATCTGTGGTCCAGTTAAATTCACCTTCTTTCTTTTCCTTACACATAGCATTCTATTTCCAATGTCTCTATCTTTGCTCTAGTCCTCCCTTATGTCTGGAATGCACTCCCTCCTCACCGTCACAGAAGCCTTGGTTCCATTAAGGCACAGAAGAAGCACTACACCTCTCTACATCGAGAGTTTCCCCTCCAACATCTAGAGCTTTCTTTCACTAATTATCTTGTGCTTGTTTTATTTATTTTTCTGTGAATATTTATTCTATAGATGCTTATTTATTTTTATGTTGTCTTCCTCCATATAATATAAAGTCCCTGAGAGCAGAGATTGCTTCATTTTTTGTTGTATCCCCAGGGCCCAGCATGGTGCTTGGTATGTAGTAAATAATTAATAAATGCAAATAGATGGTTTGATTGAACTAACAGAATAACTATAAAACAGAATTGCCAAAGAACTTTGTAAAGTGTGGAGATCTCTTTGAATGTAACATAAAAGAAATTGGGGTCAAGATGGCAGAGTAGAAAAAGGACTATACACACACACACACACACATATATGTATGTATGTATGTATGTATTTATATGTATGTACTTATATATTTGTCTATATTGGAGGGTATATAGGTGTATGAATACATACGTGAATGTGAGCGTATATGTTTACAACTATACATAGACAGAGGGCACAGGACCAATTTATTAGGAAGAGATGATATTCAAAAGGTGAAATTAAGAGGTGAGAGAGGAACATAATGTGAGGAGATAGGGAGAGACAGAATGGGGTAAACTATCTCATATAGAAGAGACCAGGGAAAATGGTTACAATGGAGAAGAAGAACAGGAAGGCAAAAGGGAATGGGTCAACCTTATTCTCATTGAATTTGGCTGGGGGGGGCGGGAATGATATACACACTCAATAAGGTATCTCACCCTACAGGAGAGTAGGGGGGAAGTGGATGAGATGGGGGATGTTAGAAGAGAGAGCAGGCTGGGGGGGAGGGAAGTTGGAAGCACCCACTTTTGAAAAGTGACAGGATCAAAGTAGAGAATAGAACAAGTGGGAGGTGGGATAGGAGGTAGGGAAATATAGTCAGTCTTTTACAATATATCTACTATGGTAATATTCTGCATAGCTACACATGTACAACATATACTGAATTGCTTATCTTCCCAGTAAAGGTGGGTGACAAGGGAGGAAGGGAATGAATCTGGAATTCAAAGTTTTAAAATCAAATGTTTAAATATATATACATATATATTATTATTAATACTACTTTACATGTAATTGGGAAATAAGATATGCAGGCACTGGGGCATAGAGATCCATTATGCCCTACTGGAAAAGTAGAAGGGTGTATGGGGGAAGATATTGGAGAGGGCATACTGGAGGAAGGGATATCCTGTGGGACCCCTATTTTGGGGTGGTGGGTAGGGGAAAAACAGGGAGAAAATTTGTAACTCAATATCTGGTGGAAATGAATGATGTAAACCAGAAGTTAATAAAGCCTTTGGGGAAAAAATTGGATCCTATGGCCCAGAAGCTCAACTCTGGGCCTATTTGGATTCTCTTCTTTTTGGGAAAATACCACAAACTACTTTGTGGTCATGCCCCAATCCATTTTCTCTAGGAACATCAGAATATGCCTCATGTCTGAGTCTAAAAGCAATGATGGGGAAAGTCTGGGTTTATTTTTCCTTACTGTGATTCTGTCTTTATTCCATTTTCTTCTTGGTAGATGAGTGCACTATTATCTGTTTAGGGACAGGTAGATGGTGAATAGAGCACCAGTCCTTGAATCAGGGAGACCTGAGTTCAAATTTGGTCTAAAGACAAATATGGTCTTGCTAGCTGTGTGACTCTGGCCAAGAAACTTAATCTTTGTCTGACTCGGTTTCTTAATTATAATTGTAAAATGTAATAGCACCTACTTCCTAAAGTTGTTTTGAAGATTAAATAAGATGTTTTCAAAGCACTTAGCATACTACTTAGCACAAAGTACTACTTAATTAATGTTTGTTTCCTTTCTTCCTTTTATTTCTAGGAGGCTTGGTCCAGTAACTCCTTTCCTAGATGGCTCCTCTTCTAAGAACTCCTTTATCACTCTTTATCACTTACCGCAACACACTAGAGAAGTATGTTCCTGAACACTGATAGTTATCAACCTATCTAATCCACTACCAGTGGAATTCTCTCATCTACTGTGTTGCTTTATATGTGGGTGGGTAAGTGGGGGTCAGTATGAGGAATATCTTCTTTAGCCTATAGCCTTCTTGCTTAGTTGTAGGAAAGCTGGATATGCTTGGATATGAAAGTACATCTGTCAGTCTTTATCCTGTGATTCTTTCTTGACACTACTCCTTCCATATATATATATGAATTCGTACCATGTGTAGATACTATTTGGGTTCAATAATTTTTTTCCCATTCTGGCAATATGCAACATATGTATCATATGCACTTTGCCTAGGAACAGATGGGTAGTAGTAAGAAGTAAAGTGTATGAAGAGTATAGTTTATCCTATGATGTTTATATAATTAACAGATTATATAACTAGTAATATGCAACCAAGTTTGGAGGTTTAAGTGAAGGAGCAGTCCCACTCTAGGAACAGGTCACATTTAGTTTGGTTTGGGGTTTTTCCCAGATCTTTCTTCTACTGGGCAGCCCAGGAAGCAAGCATAACTTTCCCTTGGTTTATGCCTTTACTCCACCACTAACTCCCAAGGTCAATATCTACATTGAAGGTTCTATCACCCTGACTTATGACTCATGACTCTATAGCCTAGAGTTGAGTGATCCCAGGTCACATCGTTCTCTTTCTGCTATTGGAAAGCTTATATGGATTATTAATGAAAATCAAAATGATAACATTTTCTCACTTGGCTCAGTTCTTGACTGGGTTAGTGGTGGAAAAAGGAAGAAATCCTTTTCCTGCTATTCTGTAGTAAAAACTATTCACTGGCTTCTTCTTTTGGAAACCTTCAGCACGAAATTAATTAATAAGATCACAAAAAAATACAATATGATCATTCCTGGTTTTATAGAAAAACAAATCATGGGGCGGCTAGGTGGCGCAGTGAGTAGAGCGTTGGCCCTGGAGTCAGAAGGGTCTGAGTTCAGATCCGGCCTCAGACACTTAACGCACACACAAACAAAAACCTAGCCGTGTGACCTTGGGCAAGTTACTTAACCACAATTGCCCTCCAAAAAAGAAAAAAAAAAAAAGAAAGAAAAAAAGAAAAAGAAAAACAAATAAAAAATTATCAACATTTTAAAGAAATAGAGAAATTGTGTAGGAATAATGGCCATTTGCAACATCAGGGAAGTGGGAAGAGAGGTAACCTTTACAATCCCCTGAAATGAATAATAATTACATGAGCAGAAGCCTGACCACTAAAACCAACCCTGCAGTGCACAGGCTCCACAGTACCCAGGTTTCAGGCTAAACGTAGGTCAGAAAATGCCAGCAAAGCTCTGCTCTCTCACTCTCTCAATCTCTCTCCCCAATATAGAATATTGGAATAGAAAAAAGATACTTGTAGGTCATTCAACAATTAACCAAAACATATTTACTTATCCATCATATTACAAGACTACTCATCAGGGATAGGTATTGTGGATTTCTTGAGTTGATTAACATGAGTGAAGCTCCATTGCTTGAATAACCCTTTGTGATTCACCAGCATCAATGCACCCCCGAAACTCCATGTGACTACTTTGTACTCAATGATTAAGTAATGTCACTTATTTTTGAGGAATGTCTCAATACCATTTAAGGAAAAGCTAGCCCAACTTGCATGAGGGGAGGGGTTAGGATATTTCTCCCACAACACTTCCCAAAACAGTCCATTACATTTTTTTTAAGTAAATGTTATAGTTAGGAATTCTTATTTTCCTTTTGCCAAGCTTGTTTTCTTCTTGGAAACTTCCACTCACTTCTCCTGGTTCTCTCCTATGACAGCAGACAAAATAAGGTCAAATTCCTTTTCCAAGTGGCAAGCACTATGCAGCTCATTTTTTTTTCCTCTACGCTAAACATTCCCAGTTCTTTCAATTGATCATTAAACATATGGCAAAACCTCAAGGTCCTTCACCATCCTAGTTAAACTTCTTCTAACACTCTCCAGCTTATCAATGCGCTTCCTAATTTGTAGTGCTTAGAACTGAACATAATATGCCAGATGTTGTTTGACATCTGGTTAGGCTAGGGTAGAATAAGGTCAAATGACCACTTCCTTATTCTTGTTATCTATATATCTCTTAATGTAGCTTGAACCTGTAATGCAGTTTCCTTGGCTAACTTCCTAACTTTCTTGGCTACCAAATCATACTCATATTGAGCTTACAGTCTAACTCCCCTAAAACTTGCAGATCTTTTTCATTTTTCAATTTTTGTAATAGTTCCCACCCTTATACATTTGGGAGACTGATAAAGTGTACTGTCCTGTGTTGTCTGTCACAAATAAGGAGGGTACTACCACTTATTTTTACAACAGAGACAATGAACATACATTGACACATGAGGACTATTGGTCCTAGACGTACATACATACATATACGTGTGTGTTGTGTGTACACATATATACACATAACAAATATATATATAATTTGTGCAGTCCTTTATCATTTACAAAATTATTCCCTTCTGACGCTCCTTCAAGGAAAATGGAAAAATATCATCATCTCCATTTTAAGGAAGAGATAATTCAATGTTATTGTGTTGTTCAAGGTTTTTAAACTAGTAAAGCCAGAACTGGTATGCAGCTCTTCTGGCCCAAAGTTCTTTGTTCTTTCAATTACTTTGTTTTGCTTCTCAAAGCAGAAGAGAAGTAAGAAAAGCAGGGAACTAGGTATGACTATGTAATGGAATTCATGATGTAAGGAAGTCTATAAATGATAATAGTACTGATTTTTCATTTTGGCATTTGATTTATGGTAAAAGCAAAAGGCTGAATTTTGTGACAACTACCAACCAGGGACTGACAAAAAATTGAAGAGATACTTACGGTACCTTTTGATTGTAATGTCTTCCCTGACATTATTTGACTCTGGAATGACTCTCCTTGAGATTTTTAATTAACAGATGATGCCCAGCATGATAGGCATTCTGGCTGTCAGGGCACCACATTAATTAAAATACTGATGTCCAATAAGATGCACAGGGGAACATATGCACCATTCTTCTGGAATACTGAGACATGAGAAGAGACTTGGAGGAAGAAATAAAAGGAGAAATTATAAAAACATGATAAAGTTTTGAGAACTTGTTAAACAAATTGATGCTCACTTATTTTCTAAATGTTTCATGTTCTGTGTCTATTTTGGTTCCATTCTCTTGGTGGGTGGCTGCCAAGATGGAGAGGGGAGTTGATATATTAATGGCTTTTTGTAGTCAAGCATCCAGACAGACTTTCAGCACTAGTCTGCCCTATGGGAGAAAGAATCTAAAATGACATGCTACTGCCTAAGAACTGTCAAATGAAGTAGTGAGTTTACCATCTCCAGAGGTGTTCAAACACAAATAAAATGACTATCGATGAAGGATATTGTAACAGGTAATCATACGTTAGTCATGGGGTTTGAGCTAGATATTTTCTAAAATCCTTTCTAAGGTTCTACTTTTCTGTGAATTTACCTTTGTTGCTTCTTGCCTTTCCTTGGAACTCCCACTCTTCTGTTTCCACTATGGCTAGCTAGAAAGGAGATTCCTAGGATAGACATAAAGAAGTAAGAGTTCTTTTATTCTATCCTCACTGGCATTTGTTAAAAGATGAAAACCCTCATATAACTTGGGTGAATTATATTTATCACTTTGTGGCATGGAGTTCAGCAGAAGAGCTGTATAGAGTAATCATTACAACTAGGCTATACCAGCTGTGTTCTCTGTGATCCTCAGATAGGCATCTAGCCAGTGCTATGCAACCTGTCATCCAATGAAGAACAGGCATAACTGCTGGAGGACAGAAACCCTGTCTTCTATGTCTTCCTATTCCATTTCAACTATAGGAGATTGATTGTTATTCAATAAATATGCTAAGTAGACATTAAACTTGACTACTCTTATGGCAAAGTACTCAAGGAAAGTACTCACATGTCATTGCAATAATATATTCCTTTTGTGTATAGTGTCAAAGGAGACAATTTTACTTGTATAGCAGATGCTATACAAGTTTCCTGCTGAGCGGAAATTTCCAGTGTTACTTTCTTAAATCCCTTTGCAAGTTTCCCTTACCTGTAGAAGACTTGAACCAGACTTTGACAACCTAAACCCATCTCTCCTTGTCATTTCTTGCATGATAATGATATCATGCTTTGTTGGAATAGTGGCAGAAAGTTGTTTATCTATGTCTCTGTCTCTGTCTGTCTGTCTCTCTTTCTCTCCCTCTCCCCTTTCTCTTTTACTCTATCTTTGCCTCTGTCTCTATCTCTCTGTCTCTCTTGGTCTCTGTCTCTCTGCCTCTGTCTTTCTCCTTTCTCTTTTACTCTATCTTTGACTCTCTGTCTCTATTTCTTCCACCCAAACTTCTGTAGATCAGTTTGACTCTTTCATAACCATTCCATCAGTTCTTCATCTGAGATATGAAATTAGGTTTTAGCTGCTCCTTTGGCTTCTCCCATTGGTCAACTGGTTTTCCTTTCAGTCAGGTCATGAGGAAGTTGTAAAACTCAATGAATTATTCTCTTTCTACAGATCTAAGCCTACAGTCATGAAGATTACCCTGGCAGATATAATTGAAAAAATGTATTTGTCTCTCTCATTCTTCTCAGGCATTTCCTTTATATTGTACCTTTCAACTAGGTTTGAGAAATAAAAAAAAAAACATAGATCAGTAATACAATTGGTAATGTCATATTTTTTTAAAGATTGGCTTTAAAGGAAAAGTGAAGAAAAAGGTAAATAAACATTAAAGAGAGAGAAATAAGTTTCAGGAACTGACAAATTTCAGAGAAGAGAAAGGCAGGGGATCAAAATTTTCATTCTGCCTCCACTATGTTAGCTCAGCAACAATAGCAACTGATTGTCCCAGAATCTGTTTTTGGAAAATTAATTAATAGCCACAGTTTGAGTCCCATTTCCAAGACATTGCTCTCTGTAGCTTCTACTCTCCCAGTCTTCTGCTCAGCTATTGCTAAGGCTGCTGCCTGGGGCTCTCCCTGCTACATAGCTTCTCTTTTTAGCTCCACGTGCACACTCTTCTCTCAATGGCTTGCACCCTACTCATCCATTTGCTTGCTAGTCAATCTTGCTCCAGTCCGTTGCAGGGTTAGGTCAGCTCCCTAGAGGATTGAGGAAGGGAACATTGAGGAATTCTATCCACCAGTGGACATTTACCTCTAGCATCCTGTTGTATTTTGCATTCATGTACTGTGGATAGACTAGACACAACTGTCATACTTGTTTGCTGAATGGGTCTATAATACAAGAAAAACAGAGAAAAAAGCATCGTTAAATTTTAGACCTGTGAGCTCACCATGATAATTGCATTTCAAATTCAATGTCCTTCACTCTCTCAAATAAATCACTATTGTTAACAATGATTAACATTCCTATGTTGAGAGCACAAAGATGGCGGAGTAGAGACAGCACTTCCAAGGCGCTCTGCCCCACACCAGCTCCAAACAAAGTAAAAGGGGAATCTGAACAACTTCTAGAGCCCCAGCACCCACAGAATGAAACAGAGAAGCTAACCTCCTGCTGAGGATGGCCCAGCAGCCCTGCAGGGAGCTGCCAGTGCAGCACTCTGAGAGCAGGCAGCACAGAGCGCTGGGAACCGACAGCAAAGCACTCTGGGAGATGAGCCTCAGTTTTAACCCCAGGGCGTCTGGGTCAGCAGCCGGCTGGAGGGACCCCAGAACACCAGCAGCTGTAGTGATTCCAGAATTATCAGCACAGATATGCCTAGGACAAAGTGAGAGGTTAGTGCCCTATGGACTTTGGGATCAGTATTTGGGGAACGTGTTGGCTTCCTCCCCTGGGGGCAAAAAGCTGCTGAGGAAACTCGGCACAGAGGCCATTTTGCAGCTTCAGTGGCAGCTCCTGGTCTGTGAACTGTAGAGAGATCCAGCAATCAGTCTGGGGGTTAATCGCTCTTGCTTTAACCTGCTTGGATCTGGATTGTGGTCTTGGGGGGAGGTCTGGGTATCCAATTTGCCAGAGCAGGTGGAGGCTTTACAGAGGCCAACCAACCTCCAGAAGTTGTGAAGACCCCACGTTTGGGACAGAAGCTCTCCTGTCTGGTGGCAGAGTCCCACTGTTATGCAACAAGCCCAAAAATCAAGTAATTAAGTGGCAATATGCCTAGGCAAAGGAAACAAAATAAACAGAAAAATGCAACTTTAGACTCCTATTTTGGGGGCAAAGAGGATCAAAGCATGGCACAGGAGGGGGACTGTGAGGTCAGAACTCCTGCACCAAAAGCCCCAAATGAAAATACAAGCTGGCTACAGGCCATAGAGGACCTTAAGAAGCAGATAAGAGAAGTGGGGGAAAATTTGGGAAGAGAAATTAAAAAGATGCAAGAAAAGTATGAAATGACAGTCAACAGCCTGACTGAGGAAAATAACTTAATAAATAGACTAACTCAAATGGCAAAAAAGGCTCAGAAAGGCAATGAAGAGAAGAATGCCTTATAAAGCCGAATTTGCCAGATGGAAAAAGAATCTCAAAAGCCCACTGAGGAGAATCATTCCTTCAGAATTAGACTGGAGCAAATGGAAGCTAGTGACTTTATGAGAAATCAAGATGCTGTTAAACAGATCCAAACAAATGAAAGAAAAGAAGGCAATGTGAAATATCTCATGGGAAAAACCACTGACCTGGAAAATAGATCCAGGAGAGATAATTTAAAAAGTATTGGACTACCTGAAAGTCATTGTTTTGGGTAGATTTTTAAAGGTTCAGATTTGTACCCACAAATGACTCACTGCACTCAGTTTTAAGGCTAAAATGTTTTAATAATCAGAATAGGCAAGGAATAGGAGTAGTACAATAACGAAACCAACAGATCAAGTGAACTATAACACAGATTACAATAATAATAATAAGTACAGAAGGGAAAGTTAAAGAAAACATCACCAATCCGGGGAAGCACCAACTTGTCCTTGCAGTGGCTGGGGGATCCCAGGGAACAGCCTCAGAGTCCCGGCTGGGAAAGTCCCAGGCAGAGCATCCTCTCCATGGGTGAGATCCCAATGAGAGGGAGAGATTTGGGAGTTTTTATGCAGGGAGAACAAAGAAATTAAAACTTCCATAAGTTGTTTCACACGATTTGGCTTCCTTGCGTGAATTCCAGGTGAGGCTGAAAAAATACAGTTATCAATCAGTAATGCTGGGATAATAGCCACTTCCCATCAGCATTGTTTATTGTTGCAGGAATGGCTAGTTCCGGGAACTGAAATGTAGCCATAACACACTTGGTCACACAAGAGGGTCAATTCTGGGGTCAATATTCAGTTATTTTAGTTCATGTACCTTAAGGGTCGAGTGAACTTATGAAAAAAGGAAAGAATATTCTTTCTTCAGTCATTATCAAAGAAAGAACCTTGAAATCATCTTTCAAGAAATTCTCAAGGAAAATTGCCCTGATGTTTTAGACCCAGGGGGGAAATAGAGGTTGAAAGAATCCACCTATTGCCTCCTGAAAAAGATACCAAAAAGAAAACTCCTAGGAATATTATAGCCAGGTTCCAGAACTCCCAGACCAAGGAGAAAATACTACAAGCAGCCAGGAAGAAACAATTCCAATATTGTGGAAACACAATCAGAATAACCCAGGACCTGGCAGCTTCTACCCTGAGGGATCAAAGGGCATGGAATATGATATTCCAGAGGGCAAAAGACCTGGGATAGAAGCCAAGGGTCACCTACCCAGCAAAACTGAGTATCTTGTTTCAGGAGAAAATATGGTCATTCAGTGGAATAGAGGACTTTCAAGCATTCTTGAGGAAAAAACCAGAGTTGAATAGAAAATTTGACAATCAGACACAAGAAGCAAGAGATGCTTGAGAAGGTAATCAGGGAAAAGAAATCAAAAGGAACTCATCAAAGTTGAACTATTTACATTCCTACATGGAAAAACAATAACTGCATCTGGTGAAACCTTTCTCATTATGAAAATAATTAAATAAGGGTATATGGACATATGAAAAAAAAGAAAGAAAATATACTCTGCTTCCTAATAGGCTGAATGTGATCACATGGAGCCTGTGGCAGGAGGCTTGGTTTTCAGGAATGCCCACACCTAGAAGCTGTGTGATTGGGCAGTGGGTCCAGAGGGTAGTTACATTCTCTGAGCCAGGAGAAGGTTTATAATTTCTGGTGTGAGGCTTTGCTTTGGGGCTCACTTTGAGAAGTGTGTGATTTGGCCAGATGAGACTCTGGGCAGCTGTTGAGAGCCCCCTGGCTTTGAAAACCCAGATGTTGATGCTTCCCTCTCTGGTAACTGTGATTTGGTATTGATGTAATGGTTGGGCAGTTTGGAAGCATGTCTGCTTGATCCGTTTGTTTCTCTGTCTTGTAAGTTCTGTCTGTATACTTTGAAGTTCAGGGTACAGACTTTTTTCCCCTGAACTAGGTAAATGATATATGTTTGATTGATTAAAGTAAGCTTCTTAACCCCCCCAAAAAAACCCCAAAACACTCATATGTCATCCTTAATGTTGGCAAACTGTCTTCCCTGTAAATAGAGTAAGGTAGAACTTGTGTTGTCAAGGGGGGAAGAGAGCTGGAGAAAACATTCTATGGGCTAGAAAACTTATTTGCCTTGTTTTATTTCCAGCACTTCATTAGGCATGTGTAATAAAACCTTACTATCCCTACTTTCCAGATGTTGGAGCCAGGATTTGAACTGAGGGCTTCTAGATTCCAAGTTCATTCTGTTCACTATACTACTAACGCTGCTGCCTGTGAGTTTGTTCAGTACTGAAAAGGAAGTGTCTGGCCAGCCAGTGTCTGGCCAGCCAGTCAGTCAACAACATAGATCGAAGGCTTAAAATCAAAGACTTAGGAGCTTGTACTAGTTGCTGTCTTGGTCCTCTAACAAGTAATCCAGAAGATATCAGTTCTCTCTTGTGAACACTGAAAATGATTATTACTTATGCATTGCCATAAGAATAGCTTTATAAAACGTCACATTGATACTCAAATTCTCTCAAAAAATTGTTTTTTGCTTGACATGATACATAAATTTTGCAGTACTGTGGCTTTGAAAAAAAGTATCTAAAATTCCCAAACTTCAGAAACAACTTTGATGTCAAAGAATTTTGAAGCCCACAGAGCCGAACATATTAAAAGAATTCTTTTCACATTTTCATTTGATAGTTGATTCTAATTTGCTAGAAAAATTGGCAAGCTGCCAAGTCCATAGATGATATCTTGAGATTTTGATTGACTAGGTTTCTTCTCCACTCAGCTTCCCTAATTCCATTCTTGCCCACCTCCAATGCCCAGCTACTTAGGGAGGACTCAATCTGCCAAGGGAACCACCTACCTGGATATTATATAGGTTCCTTCATGGACTCTTCTTTTGCTCTTTGTTAGGCTCAATAGCCCTGACTCTTAAGAGGTGATGGTTTTGAGTAGAATTAATGGGAGCACCACAGAACCCTAGCAGAAGAATTCTGAGGCCCTAAGAATTACGGGACTACAGAAAAGACCAGTTGTGCTGTCATAAATGCAACGTGTACCCTGTGACATAAAGACCAGGCAAAGTAACACTTTCCAGACCTAGGGTTCCTAATGCATGCTTATAGGTCAAAAGCATGGGGAGAGGGGCTGTGGTTAGTATTTGAACTCTGGAACATGACTTCTCAGGGTCCCCATAACTGACTAAAAGTAATCATTATCAGTCTGAGTTAACAAGCTTTAGGAAAGTAATTAACAAAAATTTTTGAATGTTTCCTATGTGCAGAACACATGAAACCCCATTAACCCAGGTTGCATTATAAATTTCTTTATGTTGCACTAGATTATTTCTGGTATGAATGATGTGATTTAATTAAATTTGATTAAATTTAATTTGTATTTGTTGAGAATCTAAAGTATTAATACCAATCCAGAGGCAGCCTGGCATAGTAAATAGAGTAGAGAAATGAACTTTGAACCAGAAAAACCCGGGTTCAAATATCCCCTTTGATATTACTAGATGTATGGCCATGGATAAGACATAACAGCTCTGAATTTCAGGTAATTCTCAATGTTTATAAGATAGAGGCAGATAATGATCCTAAGTAGATAGGGGGAGTTTGCAAACCTATAAAAATCACAAATACTTGATGGCTTGTTATACTATGAGTTAAAAAAAAAATATCCTGATTCTGGTCCAACTAGGTTGGAGTACTCACTCTCACACTAAAGTGCCCTTTCCTCCAGCCTCATGAATGCAGCTCAGGTTCAGTCCTCAGGAAACTTGGCACCCTACAGGAGAATGAGATTTCTTTTCTTTGCATTCTCTGATGCTTTATATCCATTCCTCAGAGTCCCAGGACAGAACCATATGAAACTTAAGAGTTTCCACAAACATGTATGCTCAAACAAGTGTTCAACATATGAAGTAGATAAGGTATAGGACAGCTATTTATTTACTGCACAGAAAAGAAATGTTTAAGACACAGAAAACTTGTGTACAATGACAGATTTAAACATCAATGTCTATAAATCCTATTGTGATTATCTAGAGGGTCAGTAATTATAACAGTTATGGAACATTGAGTGCAACTGTTGATTAGACATTTTATCTTCACCTTGATACTGCACTGCCTGAACAAGTACTTCAATGTCCATGTTTCCTAGTAAGCCAGGTAAGGACAAAACCTTATCCTCCTACAACTAATAATCTTCTCTGAGAAGCATCATAGTAGCTGGGGGTGCACCTTTACCTAATACCAATAAAGGGATTCATGAACTTCTAACCCAGGGGTGGGGAACCTGTGATCTCAAGGCCATATGTGGCCCTCTAGGTCCTCAAGTGTGGCCCTTTGACCGAATCCAAACTTTACAGAACAAACCCTGAGGACCTAGAAGGCCTCATGTGGCCCCAAGGCCTCAGGGACCCTCTTTAATTTCACAAGGGTACTTCCCAGTCTGCAAATGGCCACCTGAGCATTATTGTTCAGTCACCTAAAATCAGGAAAAGAAACACAAAGCAGGTGAGGCATCAAAGTGATCGCGTCCTAGGCTCAGGCTCACACAGGCAATGTATATTCCCTGTCACCACAGATAGTTCCAGAGAGACAGAAAAAGTTATAAAGAGACACTGAGAGAGAGACACAGAGAGAGACAAAGAGAGATAGACAGATAGAGGGGAAAGAGTTAGAGACAAAGAAGTTTACATCGTACATTTGGGGAAAAGGAAGAGGAAAGCAAGTGAATATGTATCTCCTATTAAAATATACTAAGTGCCTCTTCCTGACTCAATCGTCAGACTTCCTTGATTCATCTCCCTTTCTCTGCTGCTGTCACAGGAACCAATATATTGCTTCATCATCCCAATACCAACTCCTTCAGTGCTGAGCCAGAGCCCACACAACCCACCATAAGTGGCCCTGGAAACTCAGCTTCACAGGTGCTAAAATAGGATGTCCCTTGCTACAATAGGTCAAATTTCTATAATCCTTTAAGTTTCATAAAGCCTTTTCCTCAGAACAACTCTGTGAGATAGGGAGTATAAATATTATTCCATGTTACAGATGAGAGAGAGAGATTAAGTGGTTTACCTAAATCATATATTGAATTCATGATATATTTCTGGGGGAAAGTCTATACCTAATGTTGTAAAGAGGGTTGTGACTGGTTATTAAGTTAATTGAGTGGTATAGGTTTAATGTATCTAGGCTCAGATCTTTCACTAATTAATCTCCCTTTGTCTTTGGAATATGACCATGAAACCCTAGTAGTATATCATACTATAAAATTTAAAGTATATAACTGACAGATTTTGATTTTGCAAAATATAGTCTCATCTCTGCAGACATTATGTCTTTTCCCTAAAATGCTAATTTACTAAAAACAAACAAACCAAAAAACCATTAGATTGTTTTATTTGATTATTCTCAATTGTTTTTTAATTCATATTAATTTTTGTTATTGAGAACAGCTTATCTATTTATCTACTATATTATGGACTCGAGTGTACAAGGAATCAATACTGGTTTCATTTACTATTGAATTGGAATCCTGCTCTCATGTTTGAGGTTCCTGAGGGTCCCCTGAAGATATAATGGAAATAGAGAAAGAAGTGAAAAAAAACAAAACTGTTCAGCCATCATATGGCTCCTATTGTGGCTAAAAGCAATTAAAGATTAGGAGTCCCACTCATAACTTCATTTAATGCTGTTTTCAAACCAGCAGTTATGATCACACTCTATATTTGATGATTCAGTCAGTTTCTGATTTGGGAAAATATTTGCTTTAACTTTCTAATGTTATATGGCAAATAAGAAAAAATTCTGACAGCCTACACAGAATTTATTTTAACTCCTCCTACTCTCTGATGATATACAGGCATTATTATATATTTGGTGACATAAATAGGTACAATTTTAATGACCTTCAGCACACAAACCCACACCCACACACACCCCCACACACACATACTTTATTTTAAATGAAGATGAATTTTAAAATTTTAGGTATAAAATGGCAATATCAAGCAGTCTTTGATTTCAAAACTTTCTACCACTTTGCATACTAAAAAATCAGAATATAAAGAAATAACAGAGGGGCCGCTAGGTGGCGCAGTGAGTAGAGTGTTGGCCCTGGAGTCAGGAGGACCTGAGTTCAGATCCTGCCTCAGACACATAACGCACACACAAACAAAAACCTAGCTGTGTGACCTTGGGCAAGTTACCTAACCCCAATTGCCCTGCAAAAAACAAGAAAACAAACAAAAAAATACTTGTATCAACACTGTTTCTATCAGATCGTACTTGCCAAATCCAATGACCTTTGACATCTCTGTGATCTCTGACACTGCGGTTCATCCTCTCCATCTTGATACTCTCCTTTCTCTAGTTTTTTTGGGACCCCACTCTCTCCCAGATCTTCTCCTACCTAACTGCATGAGGCCATAAGCCTTTCATTATAGCTTGGCCCAAATCTCTGTTAATAACCTAGCCCTCCTTTGTCTAGCTACTTTCCACCCTTGATCCTTCCAAAATATCTATGCCCAAATCTGTTACCCTTAAATTAGCCTAGCCTTCCACTGTCTACCATCTCCAGGTAGCCTCCAGCTACTTCTCACCCTTAATCTCTCATTACTTGTGTCTGACCTCATTTGACTCCTCCTAAAGACCCTCTCCAAACCCCTTCTCTACACCACTCCTAGATTCCTCCCACAACCTTTCTGTCTATAAGACCCATCTTGTCTCCCTGAAGGGGCCAAGAATTATCTAGCCCAGACTCAGTCTGAGTCAGATTTTTCTGGTCCACTTCTAAAATATAAGCGTCACAGATACCAAGGCTCTAAAGAGTCTACCCATTATGGCAAATCTCTAATTAACTTTGCTTTACTTTAACTGAGAGAAGACTTGAGTCAAATTCATTCATCAGGACCTGGAATGTTGGTATTTTGGAGTCTCACACACCCCTCAGCCTTAAACCTCAATAATATACTCAGCTAATGTATAGTGCAAAAAAGCTTCCTTCTTATAATGCTGTTATATTTCTCTCAGTTAAAAGAACCATCCTATGTGCCCTGGGATAGCCCCCATGGACCAATTCTACCTCTGCTTCACATAATGCATTTGTGAGCTTACTTCTATGGGTATCCCCTTAAAGGTATAAAAGTTGTGACCTATCCATGCTTACTCATGTTGTGTAATTCTTGTTCATATCTCCTTAAAATATTGATGAAAAAGTGAAAAATAAAATAAACAACTCATTTTTTTGAAAGGAAATAAAAGAGGAACAAAGTCCAAAATAATCTTTAAGAATGCTCATCTGAGGGGGAAAAAAAAATAGCTCCCTGGAGACTAAGCAAGCCCATCTGGAAAGAAAGAAAGAAAGAAAGAAAGAAAGAAAGAAAGAAAGAAAGAAAGAAAGAAAGAAAGAAAGAAAGAAAGAAAGAAAGAAAGAAAGAAAGAAAGAAAGAAAGAAAGAAGAGAAAAGTAGAAAAAATTAAAGAAAATACTTTCAAAGAGGCTTCCTTGAAATTTTTCAAACTATTCACATTCATTTCTTTAAATCATTGTTTTCCTGTCCCCTACCCCTCAAAAAAAAAAATACAGAAAGGGATATTATATTCACTAAAACAGGGAACATTGCCTGGTTTTGCAGCCCACATTGGATTTTACTGGATGGTTAATTTAAAGAGAGGATAGAAACTAGGTCATATGTACATATGTAAATGTGAGTTCTTCTTTCCTTCCTTCCTTCTTTTATTTTCCTTTCTTTCCTTTCTTCCCACATATTCTGTCAGAAAGCCTCCACCTTCCCTCTACTGACCATTTAGCTGCAAGTAAAAATTAATCTGGATTCATAATTTAAAGTGATCGCTAAAGAGACCAAATGACAATTTGTTGGCAAGGGGAGAAATTTGGTTTTCACTGAGAAAGTCACTAAGTGTATCACCAGTGACAGCGTATGTAGTGCATGAAGAGACAGTTTGCTAAGCAACTTTTTAACAAAATCATGTTCAGGGGGTGGCTAGGTGGCACAGTGAGTAAGAGTGCCGGCCCTGGAGTCAGAAGGACTTGAGTTCGGATCCGGCCTCAGGCACTTAATGCACAAACAAACAAAAACCTAGCCATGTGACCCTGGGCAAGTTACTTAACCCCAATTGCCCTCCAAAAAGCAAAAAAAAAGAAAAAAAAAGAAAGAAAGAAAAAAAAAATCATGTTCATTAATTTTCCTAAACTGCTTGCTTTCTGTTGGGTATAGGTCCAGGTGAGCAAGTATCCCATCATAAAAATCACAAAGCCTTTCCCCTCACTACAGGTGAGGCTTCAAAAGCATCTGGATGGCCATTTGTATAGAACATTATAGAAAAGATAGCAGCTGGCCTCTGAGGTAAACTTCTAGCCCTAAGATTATATGATTTTACACATCATCATTAGATACAAACTGACTTTGTCAATCTCTACCATTCTTTCTGTTTCTATCTCTCTCTGCCAATTTCTATCTTTTTGTCTCTGTCTGCCTATGTTTCTAGGTATCTATCTATATATCTATCTACCTTTCTTTCTTCCTTCCTTTCTTTCTCTCTTTCCTTTCTTCCCTTCCTTCCTCCTTTTTTTTATTCCTTCCTCCTTTTCTTTCTTTCTTTCTCTCTTTCTTTCTTTTTCTTTCTTCCTTCCTTCCTTCCTTTCCTTTCTTTCTCTCTCTTCCTCATATACCCTCTACTTACAACAATCCAGAGAAACAGATATGCTAAAATCCATGAGCATGCCAGAAAAATCTTTGTAGCTATATGACTAGGCAAGTCTACTTTAAGGATGTCTTGTAGAAGGTAGATGTCAGTAGTCTGGGGGTCCTTGGACATAGGTGCAATCCTCTTCAAAGTTGAATTGGAGCCACTAGATCCTAATCCTACTGACTGAATAGTACAACATGTAATAATGTTAATCTCGGGGCGGCTAGGTGGCGCAGTGAGTAAGAGTGCCGGCCTCGGAGTTGGGATGACCCGAGATCGAATCCGGCCTCAGAAAATGAGCACCCACACACAAATAATGACTAGCCGTGTAACCTTGAGCAAGTTACTTAACCCCAATTGCTTAAAAAAAAAATAATGTTAATCTGCTGCATTTGCATACTTTTTATGATTGAAGAAAGCACTTTCATATATTTTTCTTTTGATTTTTATGAAAACCCTAGGAGCTGGGTAGATGAGGATAATTATTCCCATTTTGTCTTCATTCCTCTCCAGAGGGTTAGGGATGCTCTGGAGACCCCAAAATACCAACACACCAGGTGCTGCTGAATGAATTCAACTCAAATCTTCTCAGCCAAAGAAAAGTAAAGTTTATTAAAAGTTCTCTTGTATTAGACACAAAGCAAGTCTGTGCTAGGTCATTCTATGGCTCTCTCACAAACATGGAGACAAGAAGGTTATGGGAGGAATCTAGGTGCTGTCACTGGAAGTTGCTCGAGGCTACCAGGAGCTGACAAACAATGGTGGGCTAGGCCAGTTCAAGGGTAGATTGATATTTTGATAGTCCCAAGGGTGGGAAGTAGATGGACAATGGAGGGCTAGGCTAATAACAGGGGTCTGGGCCCAGCCACAATGTAAGGCTTATGGCTTCATGCAAATGCTTCATCAAAATGGGATGATTCATCTGAGGGCAGAGACAATCTTTACTTTTCTAGCATTTCTGCTAGTTTTTCCAGGGCTAAGCATAGATCCTGGCAAATAGTAAGTGCTTAATAAATTCTTTTTGATGGATTGACTCATTATACTACAAGTAAAGAAATCAATACTATGAATTGTATAATGTCAAATAACTAGGCTCTGACTATTTTGAGACTGGGACTAGAACCCTGGGCTATTACTTTTTTCACTAACCTCACATTATTTTTCTGAACTTGTATTATGACTATATTCTGAGCCATGGCTTTTAAAAGCACCTGAAATTCCTATATGCCAATTAATGTGTGATCACATCAATATTGAGTTCTCCTTTCAAGTTTTCAGATGTAGCCTCCCCTCTGGAGTTACTTTGGAATTATAGAGTTGAGGTTAGGAGTTTGGGGTGCTTGAGATAAAATACCAAAATACCAACACACTGAGTCTTGCCTCATGAATTCCACTCAAGCCTTCTCTCAGAGAAAATAAAACAAAGTGTTGGACACTACTCCACTTTGCCCTTCCCTTCATTGATTGTAAAGCAGAGAACTCCACCTTCCTCTCCCTTGATTGATCTGTAAACAGGCAGGACCTCCACCCCCTTCCTTTCCCTTGATTGATCTGTGAGTGGGAGTTCCAGCCTAGGGTTTCAAGCCATCAGGGAAATTCAAATGTACACTAACCAATCACTGTAGTTTCGGCTTACATCACTGTAATTTCAGTTTATGTAACCTGGCTATGGAACCTCTATAATACTGGCACAATGTCTGTGCCAAAGCACTATATGATTTGGGTATGTACCCTGACAGTCCCGCGGTAATAAAATCCACTTTTTAAACTTAATCTTGGGGATTTTCTGTCTCGCTTTTATTGGGGTACAACAAAAGTTTATTAAAGACTGCCCTTACTGGGTAGACACTTAAGGAGCCTAAGTATTTGTGACCCTTGTATTGAAAGAAAAATCTGACAGAGACTGAATCTGAGCTAGATTGATTCTCACACCTTCATGGAGGTAAGATGGATTTTATATACCAAAAGACTGTGGGATAGAACTAGGGGTGGTCTAGAGGAGGGGCTTGGGGAGGGTCTTGAGAGGAGGAGACTAAGGAGGATCTTGATGCAACTAAGGTCAGAATGGGATTAAGGGTGGGAAATAGTCTAAGGCTACCTGGAGATGACAGACAAAGGAAGGCTAGACTAGTTTAAGGGTAACAGATTTGGGTATAGATATTTGATAGGATCAAGGGTGGGAAGTAGCTGGACAGTGGAGGGCTAGACTAGATGTTAAGAGTAACCGAGATTTGGGTCTAGCAATAATGAAAGGCTTATGGCCTCAGGCAAATGCTTCATCAAGTGGGAAGATTCAAGGAGAGTTCAAGGGAATTCCCAGAGACTATGCCCAATCAGTATGACCAGCCCCACCAATCAACTACTACTCCTTCCTCAGAGCTCTAGGAGTAACTGAGGGGTTTATCATTTCTTTTCCTGTTGTTCAGGACCCCCATTTGTGTGTTTCCCAATGATTATCAATTAGCAAGCCAGACATGATATTTTAAAGGAATATTTACTGAGAATAAGAATAGTTCATTCAAAAACATGCTCCCAAAAGTCTGAGACAGACTCTTCTACAAATACAAGGAGAATGTAAGAGTAAACTTAAAAAGAAAATGTGGCAAATGGACAACTCATAGCTCATGGATGAAAATAAGTCTTTGGCTCTCTTAGTGGAGTTCTCAAGAATTGCTGTAAAGGTGTGTGTAGCTTTTTACTGAACCCCAAGGGATCTTTCTAAAGTCCTGAAGCTATGCCCCCTTCAACTCTGAAGACGTCACATTTCCTGAAGCTACCATTACCCAGTTTGTCCTTTCTCAGCTCCCATTTATATGTATTGTTTGTTACTGGTCTAGTCTCTCAATGACAGCCAATGAGGACAGAAAGAAGAAATACGACACTCCCTCTGGGATCACTCTTCAGACCTCTGGTTACAAGAACTAGGGTCTAGTTCCTTAAAGTTTATACAAAATGTAACTGTTTACCTTCTTATGTTAGGAAAAATATCTACTAAATGCCTACTTCCCCTACTACATGTGTTGGGTTACGTTTTTATTTTTACTTTTACTTTACCCCTTGAAAGGCAATAAACCTCTCCCTGGAACTTTATTGGTCCAAGGACTTAAGGTTCAAGCATTACCTCCCTAGATCCAGCTTTCTAGCATCATTTTTAATGGCACTTCCATGGTTTCCTGGTGATATAAGGGCATAAAAAGGCCCACACATATGGAGTTGGGGCCTTTCAGACATGGTGACCATGAATTTTCATATCCTGCTCTGCTGACCATGTATTTTCATATCCTGCTCTGCTGACCAGACAGGCTACCATATGAAAGCAAGATGAGTTAAATTTACCAAAGATAAATGTTATTGTATTCTTACTGAATATCTTTTCTATGTTATAGCAAAGTAAGTTTGCTTTTCTTAAGTGTTGGATGATGTAGCATTGTCTTTCAATACTGGACTAAAACTAACTGAAAAGATAGACCTACACATTATCCTACTCAAATCTTTTCCTCTGATATGCCTAGGCCAGATATGTCTATGTCTAACTCATTCATCTAATTCTAATGCATTTATTCATCTGAATTCATCCACTGTTCAAATCACTTCACTTCTCAAACCTAGTTGATTGATAGGCTGATTTAATAGAGCTGTCCTGGAGTTGTTGCTACCTACTTTATACTTTTTTTGATTGATTGATTCTGTGACTCAATCAGAAGCATTTTCACTTGATAGAGGCATCAAGGCTTAAGTCTTCTACTTACTTACATTAATCAGGGTTGGAGGGAAGGTGTGAAACATGTCTCTGAAACTGGCACAGATTCCATTCTCTCCATGTCTGCCTATTCTCTGTGGTCCTTGTCTATATAATTTTATAAAAATATATGAATTAGAATCCACTTAACATTCTGGGTTTCTTCCTTGTATTCTATTGAAATTGCATGCAGACCTAAATAGAATATGGATTGTCCATCTATTATGGTTGACTCTTGCTCCAAAATCAGGTCATCTTTTATCCATCTGTGCATTCCTTAGATGACACCCTTTACTCTGCTCCTTTTGTATTATGACCTCTGCTATAGCCTAGACACATTCACCACTTATCTATATGGTACCTTTCTGAGAGCTTTTCAACTTCAATTCATTGAAGGTCATATTGTTTGGTGACAGTTAGTCATGTAACATCACAGAAAGGGAATAAAGAAAGAAAGAGTAAGAGAGAGAGAGAGAGAGAGAGATAAAGAATTTTTTTTCAATGCCCTTTCAATAGATGTCCATAGATTAGGAAAAAGCAACAAATTATGTAGTATCTAAAGGTAACAGAATATAACTGTGATAAGAAATGACAAATGTGGGGGGGCAGAGCCAAGATGGCAGTGTAAAAGCAGGAAAACTCCATGAGCTCCCCACTATACCACCTCACATGTCCTATTTCTCAGAGGTAATAGAGCCTAATTACCTCCTCTTGCTCAATTCTAAGCCGAGGACACTCTCCACTTTCATTGTCTGTCCACGACTTGAACTGATGGATAGTCTCAATTTCTTGTCTATCCAACTTCGTAAGACAGCATAGAATAAATAGTACCAGAGTATTTTTCACTGGATTTGTGATTTCATTGGAACAAGGAATGATCACCGTCAAACTCTCCTTAACCAGTGCAAATTAGTACCTCCTCTGAAACTTTATAGTTTTATAGAGGTGCTTCAGACACTGAGATACCAAGGGATTTATCCAGGGTCACACAGCTAGTGTATGTCAGAGATGGAATTTGTGCCCAGTTCTTTTTTGTTTTTTTACATAGAAAACCATTTATTGAAAAAAAGTCTACAATTTCTAAACATAAAAGAAATAACCTTTATCTTGTCATAAACACAGAAATTAGCTTGGCAAAATTAACATTGCCTGGAACAGACATAAGTCATTCACTGCCCTATTTACAAAATAACTTGAAAATTTGTGGCAAGCAAAATCAGACTATTTTATGACATCTACATATTTTTACTTAATTAATACTTGTTCAGATTTTTCTATCCTTACTTTTTTCATTTCGATAACAATTCTGCCTTCTTGATAGGCAGGGGTATATAAATCTCCTTAAAACTGTATTTTGCTCCTTGCAATATGAGGACATTCCATTTTCATGATTTCTTCTATACTTTAATGTTCTTTTTTTGCAGTCTGGTTGTTGTTATTCTGCTTTGAACTCCTGGTGGATGACTTGGTCTCTCTGAGGGTCTATTTTCTTCTGGAGCCAAGAGTTCCTCTTCTCTGTGAGTCAGTGTATCCAGTTCTTCTTGACTGATATTGGGTCTCTATCTACACTACCTCTCATAACCATAGCATTGAAGTTAGTAAATGCTTGTTTACTGAATTTCCTAGAGTTCTATTTCCCTTTCCACTTCATTGCCACAACATAAGAAAACATTTTAAAATCCTCATAAATGATCCAGGAAGAAAGGGGGGGGGTAATAAAATAATAAACAGCAAGCAGTAATATAGTCTCTTTAAAAAAGTGTAACTATTTAATAGAACTATCCTAGTTGAATGATAAATGATATGTAGCTTGTTCCAAGTTGTTTCCTAAAGCCTGCAACTGCTGACCACAGCAGAGTTGCAGGGAGATTTGAGCAGGGTGATTTAGCTGAGAAGCACCAGCATATATTTCTATAACTCTGATATAACTGGTTTGGTAGAAAAGATATGTCTTAAAAAACAGAGCAAAGGCTCCAAATATGGGAAGCATCACTGCGTGTAGTTTCACTGCCTCTGTTAGGTGCACCACAAATGTTAGATATGTAGAGTTAACCCTCATTACTTCCTGGAGACAGATTTGGCTATGTTGTTTTGATGTTAAACATACAAACAAAAAAAGCTTTTTTATGTGTGGCTTCTGACCTGAACCTTTAGCAGACACCTGCTGTAATTTTATTAATGTCATGTAGAATTGCTCTCTCAGGAGAAAACAGAAAACAAAACCAAACAAAAGTAAAGGAAGCCTCTATCTCCAGGTTCCCAAACAACCCCCACCTTTTATGTTTCCCAGACTGATAGCCTGAAAATACCAATAGGTGACTCCCCTCTCCCCACCTTGTTATATCAAAGCAAGACTTCATGAGGGGTGTATTGGGTACATGGATTTTTGCATGATTTATTCTTATTGTTTTCATGTAAAACTTGCTCATTTTGAATAGGCCTCCTTGATCCACCCACCCCCATCCAATCATCTGTCAAATTCTATTGACTATTTTCACAATATCTCTCACATTTGACCTTTACCTGGACTCTCATTATCCCATCCCTAATTTGGATTACAATTTGTAATAGCTTTCTTCCATCTAAGCTCTCCTTATACCATTTTACTAATGCACAAGTTTACTCATGTCATATCCTAATCAAAAGCTTTTATTGGTGCACTGCTGACAAGAGGATAGAATGCAGAGCTCATATAATCACAAGATCTTGGAGATGAGAAGGGAATCTCAAAGACAAGCTATTCCAACCCATTCTGAACTGGGATGATGGCGTACTTGAAGACCTTGAGTGATGATGAGTACACTGTCTCCTGAGGTACCTAATACCCTTTGCCCTGTATATCTCCAGTTATGCCCAGAGTGGTATAGAGTTTTCATCAATATAGATTTTTTTATCAATATTCTTGGAATCAAAGTGAACAAAGCAATTTTATTTATTAATAGGGAAGGGGAAATGGTCAAAGAGTCTTTTGTTTTAAGGGTTTTTCCCCCTACACTTTATTGGATTTATATACTTTCTCTTCACTTATTATCCAAACTTTTCTGGTTATAGCTTAGGGGAATGTAACATTTCTTAACAGCTTGATCACAACCACTGGGAGGCCTAGTACCCATCAGTTTAAAAGTCATCACAGGGAAACACATTTGTGACCTTTCAGTTTCCTACAAAGCACTTCAAGGGTAAATGGACCCTTTCATCAGAAACCTCACTGAACCCATTTAAAAAGGGGAGCTTTTCACCCCTGGGCATCCAGTGTTCAAAAAGTCAGTCCCTCATGCAGAAGACCTGCCACCTGGGTAAGTCTGGAAAACTGCTGCTTTTTTCACTAAAGCAAGCCTTTCTCTGGGAAGAACACAGTCAGTTGACAGGCATTATTTACCATGCACAATGAAAAGAATAATGTACAACAAGCACTGCAGAGATACAAAAAGAGGGTCATCCAAAGCAAGAAGCATTCAGTATAGTAAATCAAGGAAGTATGTGCCCAGTCCACAGCAAGGTTCAACCAGGAGTATAAAGGAAAAAGGGAGACATTACTAATGTTGAAAAGGAGGGGATCAAAAATAACAAAATGAAACAAGGATCTACTACTACTTGATTACATGTAGGGAGAGACCCAAAGCAACTAGGTGGCACAGTGGATAGAGCACTGTGCTTAGTGCTTAGACGCTTCTTAGTGCTTAATGCTTAGACACTTAGACACTTCCTAGGTATGTGACCCTGGGCATGTTATTTAACACTGTTTGCTTCAGTTTCCTCATCTGTAAAATGAGCTGGATAAGGAAATGGCAAACCACTCCAGTTTCTTTGAAAAGAAAACCCCCAAATAGCGTCACAAAGAGTTCAACAAAACTGAAAACAACTAAACAACATATGGTTCAGTTAATGGAGCACTGAGCCTAAAGTCAAGATGATATGACTTCAAACCCTGCCTCAGACTCTAGCTGTGTGATGCTGGGCCGATAACATAATTTCTCAGTCTCAATTTCCTAATCTGTAAAAAGGGAATGGTCATAGCACCTAGATCCCAAGGTTATTGTAAGGATCAAAAGACATAGTATTTGTAAACCTTTCAATCCTTAAAATAGTACATTAATAGTTATTATTATTATTCCTATTATTGAATATTAAAAAATTGTAGTGCTAAATGGGCTGTAGAAATTCAGAAAAAGGGAAACCACCCCTAGTACATAACAAAGATTCATTTTCTCTTTCCTATTCCCAACACAGCCACCAACCTAGCTCAGTTCATTCTTTCTACTGTGTTAATAAAAATTATATTTGTTGTTATTAATTTATTTAGTCATGTCTTATTCTTTGTGACCCCATGGACCACAGCATACCTAGCCCTTTTATCCTCCATTGTCTCCCAAAGTCTGTCCAAACTCATGTTCAGTGTTTCCATGATACTATCTATCCATCTCATTCTCGGTCATCCTGTTCTCCTTACCTTCAAACTTTCTGAACATCAGTGTGTTTTCCAATGAGTCCTGTGTTCTCATTATGTCACCAAAGTATTTAAACTTCAGCTTCAGTATTTCTCCTTCTAGTGAATAGTCTGAATTAATTTCTATAAGTATTGACTGATTTAATTTCCTTGTTGTCCAAAAGGCTTTCAAAATGCTTCTCCCATACTACAATTCTGGGTGTTCAACTTTCCATATGATCCAACTCCCACAGCCATACATTGGTACAGGAAAAAAAATAGTGAATGAAGGCACTTTGGTTTCTAATTCCTCTGCCTCTTTGAAAACTAGCCCACTCATCTGAGAATTTTCAGTTCATATATTATACTTCTGTTAAAATGTTATCGGTGCTTCCTCCACTGCCTATAGAATGACTAAAAAGAAAAAAAAAAGCTCAATTTTGCCCCATTAACATCAAATCTTAAGTTTCAAGTTCAGGCTCTCCAGACTGGAAATCAAGAACCTCTACAGTCTAATTCAGATACATCTACCTTCTCACCACTTCTCTTGACAAATCCCATGTCCCCTGAGTATTTACTGTTCTCTGACACATTCTTTTATTTTCTGTTTCTCCATACCTGCCTAACCTGTTCCCTATGCTCTGAAAATATCTCCTTCTAAAAAAACTTCATCTATATCTCTGAGTGTAATGATAATTATTATAAACAAGAAACCCCCAGATGGGATCACAAAGAGTCAGACACAACTGAAAATGATTGAACACACACACACACACACACACACACACACGTAAAGATAAAGGGATAAAGGCTCAGACTTTCTGTCAAAAGCTACCTTGTTGGTGATTTGAGTCAAATAATACATAAATGTATGCATGTATCTTATTGATGCTGATGATTATTACACCTTTAAATACCTTGAGGAGGGTAAGAAACCATTTGAAAAGAGGCCATCAATACCAGACAATACTTGAGTCACGGTTAAGCAAAATGAAGTGTTGGAAGGAGACTTGAATCAATAACAGATACTTCCCTCAGAAGGAGGAATTTCAGGCAAGTTTCCTTCCTTTATTTTTCTATCTAAACAGTCATTTGACTGTCAGTAAGGAGAAAACTGAAGACCTTGAGGAAGCCCTCAGAGGTAGTTGGATAGAGAAAGTTATGGGAAATTGGCTCCACACAGGAACATGTATTAGTTTTCTGCTAAACTAAACATTTCAACCCCACACCTGTCTGCATGGACATCTTATTTGCCCTATTATATTTTGCCTTTTTTTTTTTTTGGAGGGCAGTTGGGGTTAAGTAACTTGCCCAAGGTCACACGGCTAGGTTTTTGTTTGTGTGGGTTAAGCATCTGAGGCCGGATCCGAACTCAGGTCCTTCTGACTCCAGGGCCGGCGCTCTATTCACTGCGCCACCTAGCCGCCCCATGCCCTATTATATTTTAAACTACTTGTAGACAGATATCACATATCATTCACCTTTTTTATCTTTCTCAACAAAGTACAATTTTTATGTATAATACAAGCTGAACCAGAGTCATGAATGTCTCTGTTGGGGAGTAATAGGAGATAATTTCTATAGATAATTTAGAACTAGATGTGATGATCTGGCTAGGGAGTTCTGACTTGACCTTTGGTCCTACAAACAGCTATAAGTGATGGAGTAAAAGCAGTGCTTATCTACAAATAAGTATTTATTAAGTGCCTATGATGGGTCAGGCAGTATGATAAAAACTGAGAGATTGAAGAAGATGGACAATGCATACATGAACAGAGTGGAATGAAAATGGGAGAGATGGGAAAAAACAGAACCCTAGGCCCTCAGAGAACTTAGAATCAAGAAAAAAAGGAATTGATCAATAAAACTTCTGTCTATAAGTTCTGGAAGAACACTTTTGTAAACAAGCTAACCATCATCCCTGGGAAGGAATGACATGAACTGAGGAAACATGCCCACGATTCTGACGTAAAAGGAAGGAGTCTGCTAAGTCTCTTCTCATACACACTTGGAAAAGTAGAAAAGGTACAATGGGTATCCAAGTGCACACCAGAATGGAGTAAATCTACCCAGCATGCTAAGTTCTTTGTGATCAGTGAGCCATCTGCCTGTCTTTTCTTTACTGCATGTGAACCCTTACCCAGTTGGGATTGATGACAAGAAGACCAACAGCAACTGATGCATATCTTTTCAATTTACCCTGTGGCTAAACAGAATTCAGTCCAACAGGCAATAAATCTGACAATGGTAGCACAGGTGAGCACCTACATGATTAGCTAAGCTAAAGAGACAGCTGCTCCCTAGTCAACCCATCCATATTCCTTAACATTCACTTAATGTGCCTGCATACTTGCTTTAATGTAGGGCCCTTTTTTCCCCAGATCTAGGAGTAAAAATAAACTAACAAGAATTACCCTTAAAAGAGAATGGTGGTGACAACTATTTTGCTGAAAGCATTTTACATTTTGATGTCCAATGGGAGGTTGATAGTAGAACAGTTGAAGTTAATTAGAAGACAAGATTTGCTTATCATTGGGCAAAATCAAGTCATTTTCTTGTTTTAGTAACTGACTACCTTTTGAATATGTGGAAAGAAATCCCAGGCTGTGGTAACCCTTGATATAATAATGGGGTTGGGCAAAAATGAGACCCAGAAACACATATAAATATATATATTAATATACAATATTAATAAAAATATATATATAATAATTATATATATATATATATAAATCATAGAATTTCAAATAGTTCTTAACAATTATTTATTCCAACCAGGAATCCAACATATTAATCTTCCCCACTACATCCCTAATAGATGGCCATCCATCCTTTGCTGTTATAATGATAGGAAACTCCCCACCTCCAAAAGCAGCCCATGCCATTTTGGGGAAGGTCTAGAAATTTCTTCATTAGAAATCAAGACCCACAACTCTGTCAGAAACAGAAAGGACATTGCTGACTAGTCCATTTAATGCAGCTCTTTTTACCAGTGAGGTAAAAGATTCAGAGAGATGAAGGGTACTGCCCAATGTCAGACATTATCAATTGCAAAGCAAAGACTGAAACCCAGCTTTTCCAACTCTGTCTACATCCTTTAAGATTGACCCAAACTCTTTCCCTTTCTATCTTATATCTATTGATCCTGTCTCTACTTTTTGGAATACACAAAATAACTCTAGTCCTTCTGCCATGTGAAAACCTTAAGGTGTTTAGAGACAGTAATCATTGCCTATGGTGTCTTCCTACATTTCTAGCTAAACTGTCTAATGCCTGCAACCACTCCTCATATCACATGGCTTCCAGACTGTCACCATGACATGCACCATCCTGTGGAATACACTCTGCTTTGTTAATGCCTCTCTTAAAGCATGGTACTCAGAACTATCTTGTATCATTAGGTACAAGCAAATCAGATGCCAGAGTTTCAATGAAATCATGTATATACTTCTTACAGGATAGCAAAAGGACACATGGTGTGCAGGTGTTTAGATTTGGGCTTCCATCAATTTCAGTTGAATACCCCTATAGTTAACTTTAAAATACTATTGTGATAATCCTGGGAAATAACTCCAGGTTGACCCTATAGCCCTTCTTGTCTCACTGTTGAGCCTCTGAAGCAAGCAGGCAGCATCCTATCCATTAAGTTCTGTTTATAAGTTGATGGATTTCTCACTGGACCATCCTTTAGACATCACTTTTTATTTGCTTCTTGGGCCGCAATCCGCCTCTTTTCTCTGAACGTTGGCTGTCCAGAGTAATCTCTGTACTAATCTTCATTGGCATCCCTAGGAGAGTGGTAAACTGACTTGCTCATTAAATCAATACACAGTCAATGGATGTGTCGCTCACCAGACAAAGAAGCTTTGTTATAACTATTGGTGTGTGCTTACACTTCACTACAGGGAATTTTCTCTCAATAGCAGGATCTTGGGTAAATATTCAGAACCTTCTGAGACCACTATTAAGGCTCTAGGGGAAAGGACTTGTTTTGCTTTCTCTTTACCCTTAAAAAATAGTGATGTTTTCTAATTTTATACTGTATTTTTGCCCCAACCCTCCTCTGTAAGAGAAAAATAAGTAAAACTGACATAACAGCTATATATGATAGTACATTCAACATTCCACATTCATAGTCTCTCATGTTTCTATTTTTTTTTTCCTCAAGCAGTTTTGGGAGCCAAGTTTGATCATTACAATTAATCAGATCAACTGTTAGTTTCATTTTCAGTTATATTGTCATAAATATTGTTATAGCTGTTCTGCTTATAGGACTGTGCATCAGTTCAAACAAATCTTCCTATGTTTCTTGGAATTCATTATATTTGCCATTTTTTAAATTATAAATATAATATTTCATTACATACATGGATTTTTCTTCAAACATTCTCTAAATGTTGAGCAACCACATTATTTTCAGGCTGGTTTTTTTGTTTTTGTTTTTTTTTTTTGTTTGGGGGAAACACTAAAGAAATGTGCTGCTATGAATATTTCAATATCTACAGGACCTTTATTTCCATCTTCAACCTCCTTAGTGTTGATGCCTAGTAGCAGAATCACATGGTCAAAGGGTTTAGCCATTTAGTAACTTGCAAAACTTGGACCAATGGACCAATTCACAACTCTACAATAAATGTTTTCAGCACACTTAATATCTGACATAAGTATTTTACCTATTACGAATCCATTAACATGCATTTTCTCTTTCATCCTCTCATCAACCAAGTTACACACCTGTTATGACTATTATTTTCATTGATTCCCACATAAGAAAGTTGATTGAGGCTTAGAGAGGACAAATGACTTTCCAAGAACACACAACAATTAAATGGCAGAGCTAGAAGTGAAATTGGCATCTTTTAACTACAAGTTCAGTGTTATTTCCACTGTACCCCACTTCTTTTCCTTATTTTCTCTCATGATACAAAACAGGGATTATTGTCCCAAAACTATTTCTCTAGCTCCTGTTCAGAACGCTTAATGGAATAGATAAATTTAAAATGAGTCTTTTTTTTTCTTTTAATCAGTCAGGCAACAAGCACTTACTTAAAAAAAAAAACTTACTATGTGAGAGGCACTGTATTATGTGATGGAGATATAAAAAAGGGAAAAACAAGCAAAAAATGGAGTTCACAATCTAATATGTGGGAGACTACTTGCAAACAACTACATACAAGTAAGATATAGGATAAATTGGAGATAATCCCAGAGAGAAGACCCTATCATTAGGAAAGATCAGGAAGGATTTCTGGGAGAAAGTAAGATTTTAATTGAATCCTGAAAAGATCCAGGGAAGCCTAGAAATGGAGATGAGAACAATTCCAGTCATGGGGGACAGGTGGTAAAAATTGCATTAAGTAAGAAGAGTGTTTTGTTTGAAAAACAGCAAAGAGGACAGTGTCACTGGATCTCACAGTATATAAAGGCAATATGAAGTGTAGGAGAAAGGAGCCAGATCATGAAAAGTTTTTTAAAGCCAAACAGAGGATTGTATATTTGATCCCAGAAGTTAGAGGGAACCACTGAAGTTCTCTTAGTATGCCTGTGTATTGGGGTGACATGGTCAGATCTATGCTTTAGAAAGGTCACTTTGACAACTGAATAAAAGATGGTCCAGAGTGGGAAGAGAACTGAGGAAGAGAGATCAATAGGAAAGCTATTGCAAAAAAATCCAGGCATGAAGTGATAAGGGCCTGATAGAAGAAGGCATATATAAAAGATGTTATGAAGGTAAAATCAATATGACTTGACAACAGATTGTATACAGAAGGTGATAGAGTGGGCAGTTAAGAATGACACCTAGGTTGCAAACCTAGATGACTAGGAGGAAGGTAGAGCCTGTTATTAAAATAGGAAAGTTAGGGAGAGTGAAAGGTTTGGTGGAACTGGGATGGGGCGGGGGTGGAGGTGGAGCAATATTTAGTTCAGTTTTAGTCATGTTGACTTTAAGATGTCTAAAAATACATCCAATTCAAGATATTCAACAGGCAGTTGGAAGGGAGAAACGTGAAGTCAGCAGAGAGGTTAGAGCTGGACAAATAGATCTGAGAATCATCTGCATAGAGAAGATAATTGATGAATTGATGAAACTATCAAGAAAAAATAGTATAGAAGGAGAAAAGAAGATGTCCCATAACCGATCCCTGTGAGACACACATAGTTAGTGGGTGAGGTGAAAAAAACAGCAAAAGAGTTCTAAAAAGTAGTCTGGCAGGTACTACTGTAGTTGATAGGGAGCATAGGTTATTTCAACAAGTATTGTGTATGCATAAAGAGCTCTACCGAGGGGGAGTTGCAGTTCATAGCAAAGCTGAATGGCATGATAAAATCAAGTTTTGGAAACATTTATGAAGGTAAGAGTTGAACAGAGTTTTGACTGAAGAGAGACATAAGTTGCCAAAGAACAAGGAAAGCATTCTATATTGCAGAGTGAGGAGTAGGAAGATTTGGTCATGGGAGATGGCAAATGAATTCATGGAAGAGTTAATAAGATAGATTTTTTTGAACAGGAGTGATGAATTGGGCTGTGGATGTTAAATTCTTTTAACTATTTTGGAAAATTGTAAATGCTTTAATGCTTTAATTTCTGGGCCTATTATTATGCATTAAGTTATTACAATCCCAAGTTTTGATCTTTAAGTAAATTCTTTTTTCACTTCCTACCAAATATGGTTGTTATTTTGATGTAGCAAAAAAATTTGTGAGGCCTAATTTGATGAGCCCTCTTTTTAATCTGATTCTAGGAGAAGTCACAAACAGTTACACTCCTAACTAATTACATTAGTTAGTAGATATGATATTTGAATCAGAAAGGGACAGAGTGATAATAGTGTACCAGTATGGACATTATTATTATCATTATGTAGTACGTTAAAGTTTGTAAAACACTTTGCAGATAGTATCTTCACAATATCTTTGAGGGGTATGTGCTATTTTCATCCCCATTTTATATATGAGGAAACTGAGGAAAACAAGTTAATTTGCAGAGGGTAACACAGTAAGTGGCTGAACCTAGATTTGAACTCTAGTTTCCCTGACTCCAGTTCCAAAATTCTAACCACTGTCCCACATTGTTGATAAGTCATAATAAGTTCTGCCTGACTAGCCTCATTTTCTGTTATTATTTATTTATATATTTACCTACATTATTTGTCTATATCTATCTTATTTATATTCATTCATATATTGTATAAAGACATTTATATATTATCTATATATTTATCTATATCATGTAAATATTATATATAATGTTTATCTATATTATTTATTATTAAGTCACTAATCTGATACTCTAACAGAACTATGATCTCATTGATATATGTTTCTCCAATTATATAAATAATAACTTAACCATGTCTTCACATCCTGTGAAAACCATCCAGAGAATATCCATTTAATGCATCAAAGGCCTTCTTATAAGTCTTTTTTTACATTCTTTTAGGTAGCCATATAACATTTTAGCCAACCTTCTACTATTCCCCTGCTCTCATTAAAACTGTCCCAGCTCCTTGTCACTCATTTCCTTGATAAAATAATTTATACAACCTGTTGGGGCAAGTCATCTTTGGAAATGTGCTACAACCTACTCACACCCGTGATGAATCTGCCAATATCCTTTGGGTTACCACAATTTTATTTCATCAGAGATCATTGTGTTCTGTAATTTTCAGTCAGAAAGCATCAATAAAAACATACTGGTGAGAGAGAGAGAGAGAGAGAGAGAGAGAGAGAGAGAGAGAGAGAGAGAGAGATTCTTGTCATGGAACAGTTTGGGATGATCACTGAAAATATAGTATAGTTTTGCAAATGTAATCCAGCCTGCTTTGTTTCTCCTGCCCAATTTTTGACCAAGATCATCATCCATTTAAAGTGCCTAACAATGGTATATGTACTAAGACAGACTAGTTCAATGAGCTGTTCAGCTAGCCCCTTGTGATTAGCTGGACAATAGGCACTCTTCACCCACTAGTCTTTCCCTGTATGAACTGAGAGGGCGATTTCCTTTGAGGGAATGGCTCTGCTATATGTTTTCCCAGGAAATACTGCTCAGTCAAATGATGGCATAACAGGCCCAAGTCCAAGTACTTCCTTTTAGGGGCAACTTGAACAATTTGTAATTTGTTCACAGGTGTATGACGAGTGTAGTGAAGGCACTTGAAAACATGACATACTAGGATCAGACAAAGGAACTGGTGATGTTTAACATAAAAAACAGAAGCCTTGGGAGAAAATAATAATGTTAGTTATCTGAAGAGCTTAAATACTTATTATTGTTTGTTTTTCCTGGAGATCAATCTAAGATTAATGAGTAGAAGGAATTTATAGGCAGTGTTTTTAAATTCAGTGTTAAGTGGAAGGAAAAAAAGACTTCCAAAAATTTTTGTTGTTGTTGTTGTTCAGTTGTGTCTTTCTCTTTGTTACCCCTTTGGGTCTTGGCATAGATACTGGAGTGGTTTGCCATTTCCTTCTTTTCTCATTTTTACAGATGAGAAAATTAAGGCAAACAGGGTTAAGTGACTTGCCCAGAGTCACACAGCTAGCAAGTGTCTGAAGTCAAATTTGAACTTATTTTGTCTTCCTGACTGCAGGTCCAGTACTCTATCCACTACACCACCTAGAGGTTACCTGAAAGTAGAATGCATTTTCTCAGGAGTTTGAGATTTCTCTAAAATATTGGAAGTTTTCGAGTGATGCCTGGATGACTCTTCATCAGGTACATTCTGGCCAAGATTCATGCTTTTTCTAATGGTTGGTCTAGGTGAGCTCTGAATTCACTTCCAGCTGTGGAATTCTATGATTTGATGAATATATATAATAAAGAGCTATAATTTATAATCCACAAAAGCAAGTCGAATATAAAATTTTCTGGTGAAAAGCATTATTCAAGGGTCCAGTGTTTTTGGAATCTGATTATAGATACCATCCACAATCTCTTCAATTCCAGCTTATTTATACTTGGGTCAGAGTAAGGAGAATGTTTTCAGCTTTATCTTTCTACCCCTTCATGTTTCTTGTTCTAAGGCAGAACCTAATGCCCTTTTGATTTTCTAAGCACCACAGGGGAATTTAGCTAGGGGAGTTTAGCTGCTGTGTGCAGCCCTAGCATTGAGCTGTGAGTTGCTAATGTCATTTTAAACATAGTTTTCTTATTTGTAAATTAGCTTGCGGATTTGCAGACTTCCTACTACTAATTACTAGATTAGCTCAAGTTATCCTGCAGGGAAAACAGTGGCTAGGATGCTGGGAAGACAAACATGGCAGTGTTAACACCAATGCTCATTTGCATAGTTCATATATCTTTGGGCTTTTGGGAAGATAACCCCCTGCCTCTCCTAGTTAAGTTTAATATGGCATTTACAGTGTTGCATAAGAATATTAGACAACAAATTAGCTAGGAAGTTCAATTAATCATAATCCAAAGCAAACTCAAGGGAAGAGATTACCAAACAAACAGCCTCCTTAACATTTAGCTCTTTCACCAACCTGTACCAGGTGGCAGGACAGAAATGACTAACAAGTGATTCAGAAGGAAGCTGAGGGAAACAACAGTGGAACTGGAACAGCATGATCACTGAAATCCATATTGCTCTACTGAGGTGATTGCCCTTGGAAATTTATGTTGTAATCATTCAAGCCTGGAAAAGGAAATACAAAGGAAAGGAGGAAAGAAGGAAGGAAGGAAGGAAGGAAGGAAGGAAGGAAGGAAGGAAGGAAGGAAGGAAGGAAGGAAAGAAGGAAGGAAGGAAAATTTATTAAGTGTTAACTATTTGCCAAGCATTATATTAAGCACTAGGAGCTGTATATGCAAACGTGAGATAATCCTTTATAGTCTAATTGTAAAAGATAAAAAAACCTTTTGAGAAATAGTGATCAGGTATATAGAACCATAAAGGAGATGATTGTTACACCTTTTCCAGTAACTGGAAAGACTGATTTGATTATATTCCAGAACAGGAAAGGATAGGTAAGGGTGGTAGTGGCAGACATTGCAGCAAGGAATAGATATAAAAAAAAATGGTTTTTATGTTTGCCAGTCATCTCTGACTTTTCATGACCCATTTTGGGATTTTCTTCGCAAAGATGTTGGAGTAGTTTTCTAAATGACTTAAAATGACTTGCCCAGAATCACACAGTTAGTAATTGTCTAAGTTCAAATTAGAGCTCAGGTCTTCCTGACTCCAGATCCAGTGCTCTATCCCCTGAGTCACCCAGCTGCCCTAGCTAAAAATGGGTAGGAGAGACTAAAGCAGGTCTGCAGTCACCAAATATATTGGAGCATGTGTTGAGCTCACCAATCAGGACAGCATGGGTCCCAGGGTGGAGTTCCAGAATTGAAAGCAAGTATACTACAAGAAAGAAAATCAAAGTCCCTTTACCAATTCAACAGGATGTGTTGGGGCTTAGATAATCTAACATGGTCTTCGAGAACCAGAGTAACCTCCATACTACCATGAGGAAACTGAGTAGGACTTTAGTAGAATTAGCTGTTCTTAAAGCTGGGAAGGGTAGTGGATAGAGTACATTTCCAGACTCAGACACTCACTAGCTCTGTGACTTTATGTAGAGGCACATAACCTCTTTCTGCCTCAATTTCCTCAACTGAAAAATGGAAGTGCTTATAATACCATTTACCTAGAATTCTTATGAGAATAAAATATGATCAGGTTTGCAAAATACTTAGCATAATGCCTGGCACATAGTAGGACTTAATACATGTTTCTTCCTTCTTCCCAATCTGAATTTTAAGAATAATTTTATCATCCCTATAGTTCACATAGACTTCAATACAGATTAGCAATCATTTAGTTAAAAGGTCCTCTAAGCACAGAGAGGCAATAACCTTTCCTAAAGTTATATAGCATTTCATGATTCTTTTTAGATTACATTTACATAATACAAGCCTCAAATCAACTACTGACAAGATCTATCAGGATCTTATTTGTGTATCTATTTGCTAGTAGTTCAAGGGAACTGATCACATCATCTTATATTCACTTGATATTAATACAGTCAAACCTACCCAATATTTTGACCACACTAACCCTACTCTATAGGCTTATTAGACTCTTACAAAAGGCTCCTGCTTGATCTCCTTTCCTCAGGTCTCTTCTGGCTCAAATCCAGCTAAAACAGCCACCAAAGTGATTTTCTTAAAGCTCATGTCTGAAGGTGATTCCAGTGACATTATTTCTTCTAAGATAAAAAACAGGAAAAAAAAAACCCAGCCTTCCTTCATTTAGCTCTCAAAACTCTTCTCAGTGTTTAGCTTCTGCTGATCTTGCCAGGTGTATTACATATTATTGCTATTCCTGATCTCTTTAATCTAGCTACATAGGCCTATCTGATGTTCTTACAACAAGGCCTACTGTATTAAAACAGGGGACAACTAACAGGCAAAGTGGGTTAAGTGCCAGGCCTTCAGTCAGGAAGACCTGAGTTCAAATCTAGTCTCAAACACTTACTAGCTTATTGCTTCAGTTTCCTTACCTGTAAAATGAGTTGAAATGGCAAACCATTCCAGTATCTTTGGCAAGAAAACCCCAGATGGAGTCATGGAGAGTTAGACATGACTGAAAAACAACTAAATAACAAATTAAAATGCCTATGCAATAGATGGGTACACAGGTGATCTACAACATGTCCAAAGCCTCTCATGATTGCCACACTATGGCCACAATTATCCCTATGTCTAGATGTTCATGAATTGGATTGGGTAGCTAGATGGCACAGTGGATAGAGTGCCAGGCCTGGAGTCAGGAAGACTCATCTTTGTGAGCTCAAGTCTGGCTTCAAACACGTACTAGTGGTATGATCCTGAGCAATCCTGTTTGCCTCAGTTTCTTCATCTGTAAAATGAGCTGGAGAAGAAAATGTCAAGCCACTCCAGTATCTGCCTAGAAAACCACAAATGGGGTCACAAAGAGGTTGAAATGACTGAAAACAAAGACTAGATATATACTCCCAAAGCCATAGTTAACAGCATGCTATTATTCAGAACCTTTTTAAAACCATTAACATACTTTTGATTTTACACACTTCATGTGTAGAAAGCAATTTCACCCATATCCATCCACTGGTTAAGACAAGCTGCCAACAAACATTTGTTAAGCACCAGCTATATGCCAGGGATTGTGCCAGGCATTGGGAATACAAGGAAAACAAATGAAAGTCCCTTCCCTCAAAGAGTTAATAATGTAACCTCTCAGGCATTTGGGATACACCTCCTACTCTAACCTCATATCCATACAATCCAGCAATGCATTCTCTCCACTCTGCCATGTCTGACATTACCTTTAAAAAGTACAAAGGAAAATGAACATCAAGATTCTATGATATACTTAGGATGTGTTCAATTTATACCAAAACATTCAGCTGGGCTCTCTGTGGGGAAACTGATCATACAGTATAAGGTGATAGATGGTCATGGTTATAAATCAAAGTAATCTTTTTGACAACCCATCTTCAGATTTAAGTCATAGCCACTTTTCACAGAAATCATTTTTGAAAAATACTGTCTTTGACTTGCAACATAGATTATTCACCATCTTAATGGAAGAAAAAATGTGTGAAATAGTAGAGAAGGTGTGAGCCTTGAAGCCAGAAAGATCTAGATTCAAGACCCACTTCTGACATACCGATTGTGTGACTCTGGGCAAGTCATTGGAATTCATATAGCTCTAAGAAGTTCTTAAAGATGAGATGGTAACAAATTATACTGATAGAGGCAACCTCCTTACCTGGGGGTTTCCCAATGAAATCATAGATCCAGTCCCTATGGCTAATGGAAGGAATCCAAAATTTGAAAGAAAACAAGAGGAAACACTCTCTCTATCTATACTAACTAGGTAAGAATGGAATATTGGGGTCGAATATCTCTAACTGAATTTTAGAGCTTGAAGCATGTTTGTTCAACCATTTTCTTTAAAGATGTTAAACTGCGGTCTGGAGATGGCGTCATTCTAGTGAAATGCAGGCTCCATGAGGACCTCATTGTCAATGACTCAATATAAACTTAATATAAATTCGTATTGAATTTAATTAAGTGATGCCTAAATTCAAATAGGTAGTAAGTAGTTGATCTTGGATTTAAACCCAGAGACTCTGATTCCAAATCCAATAATCTTTCCATGACCACACATGCTTATGTTGGGGTGTCACATTTTCAGTGACACTTATTAACTTATTTGCCTTATTAACATTGTTCCAAATGTTACTGCCTATGATATTATGGGGATTAGAATCCATGGTACATGGGAACTGGCTTAAGAAACTGGAATATATAGAAGAAGAAAAAGACTTAGAGGTAACTATGGTTATAAAGCCTTTTTGTCCCCAGTGTTTGAAGTATTATCATGTGGTGATAATCATAACAGTAATAGTTAGAATTTATATACTCTTTTAATGTCTACAAAGTGCTTTAGACATATTATCTCATTTGATCCTCACAGCAACCCTGGGGGGCAGGTGCCAGTATTATCCCCATTTTACAGATGACAAAACTGAAGCAGAAAAGGGCTAAGTGGCTTGCCTAGGATCATACAGTTAGGATCTGTGACCAGATTTGAACTTAGGTCTTTCCGATTCCAGGTCTTGGCTCTCTATTCACTATACCATCTAGTAAGTTGACTCTTTTTTTTTTTTTAATTTGGCCCAAGAGATTGAACTCTATCTAATGAGTGAAAATTACATAAAGGCAGGTTTTGGTTCAATGTAAGCAAAGAAAGCTTCCTAAATTGAGAACTATTCAAAATGGAATGGAGAAGGCTGAGAAAACCTTCACAATATATCTTCAAGTTGAGATGGAATGACCTCTTGTTAGGGGAGGCTGAGCCCCAAAGCCCAGTGGTATGAAACTCTCTCCTCATTGGTGGAAATTGATACCCCATCCCTGCATGAGCGGGGAAAGTTCGGAGCTGGCCACAGTATGCTGAGTTGTAGCAGCAAGCACCCCAATATCCCCAGGGTAGCTGCCAACACAGGTTCTTAGATCTGCTTTTCAAAAGGAAAGCAACTCAGAATGGGTTAACAAGCTTACTTTAATCAAACAAACATGCATTACCTAGTTCAGGGGAAAAAGGTCAGCACCCCGAACTTCAGAGTTACAGAACTTACAGATCAAACAGACAGGCTTCCAAACTGTCCCAACATTACATGCATCAATACCAAATCACAGTTACCAGAGAGGGAAGCATCAACATCTGGGTTTTCAAAGCCGGGGGGCTCTCAACAACGGCTTCCCAGAGTCTCATCTGGTCAAATCACACAACACTTCTCAAAGTGAGCCCCAAAGCAAAGCCTCTCCTCAGTGCTTATATAGTCTTCTCTTGGCTCAGAGAATGTAACAACCTCCTTGACCCACTGCCCAATCACAAAGTATCAAGGTGTGGGCTTTCCTGAAAAACAAGCCTCCCACCACAGGCTCCAGGTGCACTTAAGCTAGGGGCAGGGAAGATCTTTAAATCTGCATTTCCATTATATGAGTCTGAAGAGACCATGTGTCCTTTCTTTCTCCTGCCAACTCTGCTCAACCCCTTATACAGAGGAAGGACATCGACATCCACCAATGAGGAAATGCCCCATATTAATGGGCTTTGGAGTTCTGGTTACATTAGGGATGCTGTTAAGGGAATCCCTATTTAGGTGTAACTCAGACATGATAACTTATATGACTCCGTCCAACTTTGAGACGGATTGATTCTGGGATGATTCCAAATGGTAGTCCTCTAGACCAAAATCCAAAATTGAAATGAGTTCTAGCTCTTAATTCATTCCTGTGTTTTGAGATGAAGAATACAGTCTCCATTTCTATTGTAATTTATAGAATATTTCTCCTAATCATTATTTCCCATTATGATGATACACAGTGCTCTATAATAGCTTCCCAACTTAAAAGACCATCATATTAAATCCCTCCTTTAAGTGAAAAATATATTAGTGATTGCCTTCTTATATATTCTGATCATGGAAGTATTATATGAATTGAACCACAGTATTGGCTTAACTCTGGGGGAAAAATATATTCTTGGAAATGCATTCTAAGCCTTGTACAATAAACATGTAATTCTTAGCTATGAGGGCTTCCCTGAATACTCAGGGTCACATAAAGGAAAGGTACTTGACTTTTGGAAGGGTGAAGAAAAAACAAAGTATCTTTGAGTGCCTCTTGTATTCTCCCATTCTTTCCAGGCCTCTGTTGGGTGTTTTTTAATCACTTATTAATGATAAATTGATCTCAAGAGATACTAACTCTGTATTTACAGCATACTTAGCTATGCTTGGAGCTGTTTTCAATGTACCAGCTGCACAGTGCTCGTGTAACTTCACAGCTGTTTTGATGAACATAGCATTCAATTTCAAGGCCCTTGCTGAAATTCCCCTTTCAAATACATACATGCACATCTCCATACATATAGATATACACACTGCTCCAAATAATAGTCTTCAGTTATCAAGACAAACAAAAGGAAAGGCATTCACCTCTATAGTTGGTAGTATAAAACATCCTTGAAGAACTCTTAGGGAACGGACACTCTAGGTCTTTAACTTGCTACTTCACTGACCTTTCAGGTATAGCTTAAAAGTAATAGAATAATACAAAATATGACTTTGTATTGAAACCATCAAGGAAAGCAATTCTGAATCATACCCATCTACATACAGGGATTTGGCACCTGTCTCCTGACAAAGGCACTGATCAGTTTCTCTGTAGGCATTGGGCCACCAAGTCAGATGGACACAAACTAAGAATGCAAAGAGAACATGTGTGAGCATAAGCCAAGAAATCCAGAAGCCAGAAAACAGCTGGAGGTGCCAGGGTAGCTTAGACTCAGGAGTATAGCCATTTATGTTTCAAAATAGGTTTTTACCCATTGCTGGAATCTAGTCCAGGTGTGTGGAGATATGGAGCTGCTTAACCATGCCAAATTTATGCCAACCACCTGGCAGCTGTTATGAACATGAACAGCCTGAACATGGGACTAACTAAAGAATTTGCTTTACTACTATAGTTTTTCCACGGTCCTTGTTTCGGTAGAAGAATACTTTGGGAGCTCATGTCCCCCTCACTTTGCTGTACAGTGCTCTGAGTGAGGCTGGGGCTTTCAATGTACCTCACAGGAGAGAGAAACTTCCCTGAAACCCTTCACTCCCTCTCAACCTCTAGCCCCAAATGTGAGAGTGCTTGCCACACTATCTGTCCTTAAAATGTTTAGGATATAAAAAGATCTTTGCAGGAGGGGCTCAGCATGGCCATTATGCCAGTGTTTCTAAAAGTGGAAACTGAAGTCCCCAGGGGAGTGACAGAGTTTCTGGAGTTCAGAGAAATTGGAGCTGGAAGGGCATGATGGATGTTTTGCTAGGAACAAAGCCATGGGAATGGAACGAACTGACTTCTCTTACTTCCTTGCTGCTGTTGTTGCTGTTGTTTAGTTGTTTTTCGTCATGTCTGATTCTTTGTGACTCCATTTATTTCCTTGGTGAAGACATTAGAGTGGTCTGTCACTTCCTTCTCTAACTCATTTTACAGATGAAGAAACTGAGGCAAACACAGTTAAGTGACTTGCCCAGTGTCACAAGGTTTTGCAAGGTGTTTTGCTCACTTGATCCCAGCAACTCTGACAGGTGTATATTGTAATTATTCCCATTTTTGAGATGAATTAACTAAGACTAACAAAAGTCAAGTGATTTGCCTAGTGTCCCATAGCTAGTAAGAAGTGGAGACAAGATTTGAACTCAGGCCTACCTCACTCAGAGGTCCAATATGCTATCTATTTTGCCACCTTGCTGCCTGTAAAGTAGGATATAGATAACCAAAAAAAAAAAAAATCTTAAAGCATTTTCAGGACTCAGTTCAATGCATTATTATTTTTTTAACCTTAATTCTACACCCCCCCCCCCAAGTCCAACATTCAGATGTTTCCAAACAGCCAGAATATTTGTGTGGTACATACCTCATGGAGTATATGTGGGGATGGGCCCACTGGGATCACCCCATGAAGTATTCATGGACATGAGCTGTGGTTCCCTGACCACTTCTGGGAAGCCTTATACTCAACACAGTTGAACTTGGGCTTTGGGATGACAAAGTGATGCCCTTATTGTCCCTTGGTCTCTCCCCTCCCTCTCTCACCATTACAGAGTATTAAATCAGACTCTGGTCACTTAGACAGGAAGAACGGCCCACATTAAAAGTAGTTACTTCCCTCTCTAGCACTGTTCTCTCTCTGACCATGTTGGGACTCTGAGAACTCTTCCTTGGAATTCCTGTGAATATGAAGCAGAAGATTTTGTTCCATCTCCCTAGCCCCAGCAGCCATGGCACCTACTTGGGCATGAATACATATACTGCCTGAGCAAGCTCTAGCTTGGACCTTGGGTCCTTTGATGCCTCTTCTGTTTCTCCTCGGCATGATGAGCTTAAACCCTTCCTCCGACTTCCAGAAGACACAAACCCTGACTGATGTATTCAGATAGGGGAAGCTGAAGGTGAAATAGCTGTTTAGCAGTCTGACAAAAAGTGCCTCATGTTTTGGGTTTTAAGAATCAACTGCCTAGGAAAAATATAATGAGTTATAGGTGAGTGTATCATGTTTTAAGTCTTTGCCAATTCTCATTTATGAATATTTTGTATTTTAAGCATCTCTTTAGTGTGGAGAAAATAATTTGCTGTCCTATATTTCATCTAGATTGCGCATTAAATAAGTTTATATTGTATTTTCCCTGGGGTTTTGGACTGGGGGATGTGAAGAACCAGAAGCACTGAGAATAAACCTTGCCCCTCTATTTTGGGACCAAGATCCCTCAAAAAAGAAGGAAACAACATTTTATTAAGCAACTACTGTGTGCCAAGGAACTGTGCTAAGTGCTTTACAAATATAGCATTTGATACTCATAACAACCCTGTGAGGTAGGTACTGTTATTATCCCCATTTTACAGTTAAGGAAACTGAGGCATACAGAGGTTAAGTATCTTCCCCAAAGTCACATAGTTGGTTAGTGCTTGTAGGCAGATTTGAGCTCAGGTATTTCTGATTCCATACCTTGTACTCTAGCCATTGTGCCACCAGGCTTATTGATGCCAGCCGAGAATTGAGTCCCTTACCAAGACAGCATGTCCCAGTTCTACTGACTGGTAACTAGTTGTTACATGTGGATGAGATCATTGGATGATAAGCCCAAGATCATTTTTCCATTTTTCATCTACAAATTAAAAAAAAAATCTGAATTAGAGGGCACTGTATCAGAATAGAAATCCTCTACAATATCACCAAAGAGTATTCATCCAGTCTCAGTTGGAAAGCAATCAGTCAATAAACATTTATTGAATACCTACTGTGTGCCAGTCCTTGTGGTAAGACCTGGGGACACAAAGAATCACAAAAGACAGTCCCTGCCCTCAAGGAATTCACAGATTAATGGGACTAATATGTCATATGTAACTCATAACCTCATTATTTCCCAAGTTAGTTCATACCATTTTTAGATGCCCTTCATTGTTAATTATTATTTTTGCTTTTTATATATGAAACCAAAAATATTCTTCACTGCAATTTCTGCCCATTATTCCTGATTTTTACATTCTGGTCAAGCTAATTGCGTCTTTACTTCTCTGTAAAAAGGTGAAAAGAAGTGTGTGCTTCTACTAGAGACTACTAAATATGGAACCCTCCTTCAATCACTTCATCACCATCTGCCATCTTCAAAGCAACTCATTCTGGACACTGCCTTTCAGGCTACAGCCTGACATCCATGTCAAAACATATTAAAAACCTCATTCTCATTCAACTAAAAACAATGAAAATTATTTCTCAGGAGTCCTTTCTAGACTTTTCTCCCTTTATTTTAGACCTTTCCCCTAGAAAAGACAACAAAAAGGCCAAGATCCTATAAAATGGATTAAGGATAAACTTAAGCTGAAAAATCAGGTTTAATTAAAATCTTTGCCTTTCCCATCACCTGAAAAGTATGACCTACCTAAGCATAAAAACTCTTTTCCCATTTTCCAGAAGAGACAGTGATATTGATCAGAGGGAAGAAGCCCCTCTGATTACTTCAGGTCACCAGTGACATACCGAGATTAGAAACAGTCCTTGAAGGCTTTTAGGAGGGCAACTATCCAGGGGTTTCCCCCCCAAATTAAGTAAATATTATCCTTTTAGATAAAATAGAATATCAATCCCAACCTGGCTTTTATCTTATTGTGACATGTTCCTTTTTTTTTTTTAATTTTCAGGCTTCTTATAATTTCAAAATGTCTTATGTTAGATGTCTAAGGATATGGGAAGATTCTAGCAATTTCAAATACTCTCTATCTATCTATCTACCAATCTCTATCCCTCTCTTTCTTCTCTCTCCCTAAATGCTTGGATTTAGACTAAACAGATTGATAAGAAAAAAACAAAACAAAACAAAACATATATATGTTTCTAGCAAACTCACACTCAAAGCACGAAGTATAGTGCTAATATGTTTTTTTCTTTGACATACATATCAAGTTGCAATTGCATGCAAATTCTTTTCTGAATTCCCTGTTTTATTAAATCAAAATAATTGCATGTAAATATATATATATATATATGAAGTATAGCTCGTCTTCATTAGATGAAGGTTGTTTAGAATGTGAGGAACAACTTTTTGGCCAAAGCAACTCATGAAGGCTGTTACTCATGGAAAGGTTATAAACTGAATAAAGGGGGAATGAGGATTTATGCACAGGAAATCATTCAAAGTATCAGATTATTTGATTACATGTGAACTGGTTCACATACGTTATCTTCTCCCTTTAGAAGATAAGCTCCTTGAGGACAGGAACAGTCTTTCTTTTGATATTTGTCTCCCTAGTGAGTGGGATACACCCTATCTGAAGACTCTTCACAATAGAGAGAGACCCTTTTGAAGCTAAGACAGACTTTTTATAAGACCAGGCAGGCCCATTCTGGTTTCCTAAGGAATTACACAACTCGGGACCATTCTGCCCCCTCCCCTTGCTGTCAATCAGCATTAAGTCCTTTAGAATTCTCTTAGGACCCTTCCCCCCTTCACTTTAGCATCTGCCAAATAAGGCCATGTATATTTGGATTGGCTATATGCTATTTCCCTGTTCTTTGTCTTTGCACCTAGACTGTAAACCTGCCTCCCACCCAATGGGAATGAGGTGGGCTGTCTTCTTGTTCTTTTTCTATTTTTGCAGCTAGATTTTACAATCTAGCCTGCCTCCCAACCAATCAATGAGAATGAGGGATAGTAGTGGGAGGGGATTTGTTTATGCTAAGGTATATAATCTTGTTGTATCTTCTGTAACATGCCTCATTCCATCAGTCTGTCCTGGTGGAAGTAATGCCCACTTCTCAGGAGAACTGAATAAAAGCTTCCTTTTCTTATATCAAGACACCTCTGACTTTCAGTTTTTGAGTAGGGGATTTTGGGGATCCCTGTACCCCACACACTAGCACTTATCACATTATCTGACACATATTAAGGGTCTAATTAATACTTTTTTGACTTGACTTTGTTGACTTAAATAATTGGACATAGCCCAGTTTTACTGCATAGACAAAGAAACTCACAAAATAAAGATCTGCCCCAATCAACTCAGCCGTCAATTTAATTGAATCATAGTCATAAAAAATAAGGTAAATTTGGAAAAAAAACAAAATCAAAAACAAAAATACCACATCAGTATTACCAACATCCTGATGTAAATGATGCTGCTGAATGCTTTGATCTTTCTAAGAATAATAATGCCCTGGTTTTAATGTCATTTGCATCATCTTTCTTGTATATTACTATGTTCTGCCCATAATTAGCATTGAATACTTGCCACAGATTGACATCAAAATACAGAAAAGCTCCAAAGATTAAGAGTAAATGGGCAAAAGGCCAAACTGATTTAATATTTTTAAATTACAAAACATTTCTAAAGAATCCTATTGAATTTCAGTTTCTTACCCTGTAAAGGAAGATAATCATACTTGTATAGCGTACCTGAAATGTTTGTTATAAGGATCAAATGGAATAACGTCTGTATAAAGCACAAGCACTTTGTTATCCTTAAATTATTATTTCTTATTGTTGTTATTATTATTACTTTTAAGCATATCTAATACTGTGACTAGGCTAACAAAATACTGTCTAATATTATTCTGAAGGACCTAGTTTAATGAATTAAAAAGACAATTAGCATGACAATTTGAATGCAAATAGACACTCCTGAATAGTTTCTAAATAATGTTCCTCCCAAATAGGTTACACATCTTTCTGCAAAATTGTTTAGGCTATTTATTGGTCTATCAAATCCTTCAAAGACAATGCAAAGTTTAACTTCTTCTAGCTCCTATCCAATCACCCTTGCTTCTAAATATTCTGATTCTGAATAATTGATATTTTTGTCCCTGGACCAAATCTTTGCCATCTCCCTCCTTAGGGAAATCCCAGCAACTTTGGTAAATAATAGCCATCTTGATGTTATGACCTGTGAGGGATAACTTGCAGTGAAGTTTCCCCATTCTGAAAAATCAAATCTAGAGTGGCTTCAGTATCCACTAGGGCTAAATTTAGAGGTCATCTGACCTTACAGGAATTTGGGACTTAGAGCAATGGAGACCCTCCCCAGTGCCACCTCAGTACAAAAGAATAAAGATAAAACTGCTTTCCTGGCCTTGCGTTGGACACTCACATGTTTCCTCATCCTTTGTCTCCAAGATAGATTCCCAAGGTTGGGTTGTGGGCCGGCCTCCCTACCAATGAGAGTGAAGGCCAGCTGGGGGGTTGGGTTTCTGCATTAAAAGGTTATATAACCATGGGCTTGCTTCTACCTGTTGCTCTCTCCCTGGCAGATGCCATTTACACAACAGGGGCAAATAAATTTTTCTCTACTTTCCTAAGCAGTCTCCAAACCTATTTACTGTGCTGTTGTACATGTGGCCCAACAACTCTTAAGGAGGACAGGAAAGGAGAAAATTGTCCAGCAATCCTGCTTCAGTCACTTCTGACTTCCTTTTGCATAGTAATGTCCCCTCCAAAGAAATGCATCCACATTTAGCAGGAGTCTCCTAAGAAAAGAAGAGCAATACACTAATATTCCAATCAATCCTCCCATTGTTCCTCTAATTTTCCAGCTCCCTTTAGAACTCTGAACTATGCTTTTACATGGAGAAAGCTGCTGTTAATCTCTGGATGGAACTAGGGTTTTTTGTGTTCTCCACTTTTCTCCAACTAGTGGTTAATTCTTTTTTTCCATTCTTCTCTTTCCCACTCTTCTTTCCTCTCTCCTCCCCCCCCCCCCCCATTCCAAACCTCCTGGGCATTTGACTCTCTTTTGGGAATGAGGGAGGGTGTGAGTGGGGTGAGAAAACCTGATGTGATCAGGTCTTTGTTTACTTGTGCTGGTGAGCACCATTCTTTTTATTAAACTCAGAATTGCCCTGAAGGGAACAAAAGCAATGTCATGGATGAAAAAAGGGAGAGCTACTTTCTTCATGCCCAATAAAAGCTAAAGGACCATTGGCAAAATATACCCGTAAAAGACCATCTTGCTGTATTATTAAAATATATCCCTAATCCTTCCTTCCTCCCACCCCCTAACAGCACAGAGAGAAGAACTAAGAACTATCTGGAAATAAAATGAGGGAAATCCATATCCTAGAATAAAATTTGGAGAAAAAAATATGTGGGGGGGGAATTGAAAAGGAACCAAGGAAAAAATTTCCCCCTAAGGTTAAAGGATCTCTACCACCCCCAGCAGAGGCAATTAAGACTAATAGGGACATTAGCGCCATTGAAGCCTACATATCAAAGGAATCCCCTGGGCAAATCACACCCAGCAAGCTTCACAGCCTGGGAGCTGTATTCCCTAAACAAACCCCTCTTTGTGACTGGAATGAGCCAAACAGGTCATAAACAGCAGTGGCAAAACTGTGCAGTTTGACTACAAATGAGCACCCAGCAGGGCTGTTAAAAGTAACTTTCTCAAAGAAAATATCCCTCTTCTGATTGCATGGGTCATATTCAAAGGAGATCTAACTCCAGCCTCATAAATATTTTAAATGTTTAATAGAAAACTGTCACCAAAGGCCTTGGAGGAGAGCTTTAGAGCCAGTAGGCAGTTAGCTGGCCCAGTATAGAGCACCAGGGTGGAATTAAGGACAGGCCTGAATTCAAATCTGCCTCCATCCTCTCACTAGCTGTGTGACTCTGGCAAGTCCCATAGTCTCAGTTTCATAAAATGAGGATAATAATAAAAGGACCTACCTCCCAAGGAGGTGGTGAGACTTAAAGGAGATAGTATTTATAGAACAGCAAGAATGGCATATAGTAGGTGCATGCTTCATTCATAGTCTTAGTTCTATAACAAATTGGTTCTAACTTTGGACAAGTAATTTCCTTTCTTTTATCTCTGGTTTCCCCCATCTTGAAATAGGAGCATTTAGGCCTATGATAAAATCCCCTGAATTGTACTGGGATAGATGGGAAATAGAAAAACTGGAATTAAAATCTTGCCTCAGATATTTACTAGTTGTATGACCTTTGACAAGTCACTTTAACCTCTCTATGCCTCACTTTCATCATCTTTAAAACGAAGGGATTTAATTCAGGATACTCTTAAGTTCCTTTTTTTCTCTAACTGTGATTATCTGACTCATTGAACGACCACTTGGCATAAATTGGGGGCTAACCTCTAAGTAAAGAAAATCTGGGTTTTAAATATACTTCAATGAATCAGTCAAGATTTATTAATGGCCGACTATGTGTCAGACAATGTTCTGAGTGTTAGGAATACAAAGAAAAGAAAATACCCAGTCCTTCTCTCAAGGAGCCTAGAATCTAGTGTAGTCATTCAGACCTATGATGAGTATTTGAACTCTGGTAAATTTCTTAAGCTCTCTCAGACCCTAAACAACTCTGATCATAAATTGTAAAATTATTGATCTGCATTAGTAAAGGGCATGTCAAGAAAAAGGGAGCTGGAGCTCCCTATTTTGATGAAATCATGAGTCAGTATCAAAGTAATAATAGATTACTTTTATGGAGGGGCCTGTGAGGTCTACAGTTCATTTTGGTCACCACAGGTATGGGGTATATATGTGGATAGAGAGAAGGTTGCTTATAAAGCCCATTCTAACTTTTAACCTTTCATGACTTCATTTTATTCAGTTCACAACCTCTTTTCCCCTGAAAAATAGGAACAAATAATTAATACAGAATCTCTTGGAGTAAAACAGCTTCTCTCTTATGATGCTACTATTAACCAATCCATAGAAGATCAAATCCTCCAAGTGCTGCATCCCCCTGCCCCCACCCCTAGCTCTGCTGCCAAGGAGTGGGGATGAATTTGAAGATACATTCCTTGGGGATTTGGTTTCCCTTGTGACCAGTGGATAACTGCTATTGGAAAGGTCACCTGTAGTCAGGTAATTAGAGACCGCATGGCACAAAGTCACAAAAACTGGGTTTGGAAACTTACTCAGTTACTTTTTTCCTATATGATTAGGGTCAAGTGACATTTTCTCTGGGCCTCATTTTCCTCATTAAAATTTAGGGTCAAACCAGATGACTTCCAGGGTCATAGGTCATAACTATTATATTATGAACTAAAATCATTCATAAGGATTTGAATTCATGACTTCAGTATCTAGGCCTTGTTCTGTGAAATTTGGATTCAGTCAAAGGGTTGCACTTTAAGACCTAGAGGGCCACATGTGGCCTCAAAGCTTCAGGTTCCCTACATCTGGTGTGGGCTATTGTTCTAACCAGCAGAACAAAGTAGTTACTACCATGATGACATATATGAAATCAGAGTGGTCTGGTTGCTTTGTTTTAATTTAAATTGTTTTTATTTTTAGTGCAGCAGGCTTTTGGGGCCCACTCCTTCAACTCACACTCACTTTGACCAAATCTCCAGAGGATGATTGTTAATAATTTTCCTCAGTATTCTAGGGTAACCCTAAGTAGCTAAAGGTTTCCTGAATTGTCACCCATAAGCTTTTACTGATGTGTTTCCCCATTGATTATCAGCCAGAGTTAATTAGCTTTTAGAAAAGGCTTTGATTAAGTAGGAATAGAAAGAAAAATTGTTACAGAAAACTCCCTTCAAACCAGGGGCATTTTTCCCTTTGTACAGGGAAGGTCTGGGGGGGGGAATGGGCTCAAACATACCCCGTTGGCCAAAGGCTCAACTCACAATTTCCCAATCCTCGAAAAATTCTCCTGATGTAGAGCTCTTTGTCGTGCTCAAGGTTCAGTGCCCCTTGTAGAGTGTTCAAGCTGCCTTTCCTCAGTGTTCCCAATTTGTCTTTAATATATCTCTTAGCTCATGACTCAGGAGGTCCATTAGCTGCTGAAGTTGTGGGGACATTGTTACTGACCCTGGTGAACAACTCCATCAATGGAAGAGGGGTCAGTCAACAAGCATTTAATACGATTGTGCCACATGCCAGGTCCTATGCTAAATTCTGGGTATACAAAGAAAGGGAAAAAAAGGAAAAAGAAGTTGCTGCTTTTAAGGAACTCACAGTGTAATGGGGGAGACAATGTGCAGACAGCTATGTGAACAAGATATATACAGGATAAGCAGGAAATAATCAACAAAGGAAAGGTACTAACATTTGGGGAGATAGGGAAAGGCTTCTTGTAGAAGGGAGGAGTATAGCTGAAACTTGAAGGAAGTCAGTTGATGGGGTGCTTGGGATGTATATATATTTGTAACATCAATCTATGTTTGTAACATCAGTCTGTAATCTCAGTCTGTAACATCAGTTTGTAAAGGGGGTGCTTTGGGATCTATGTCTGTAAAATCAATTTATAAAAGCAGTCTGTAATGTCACACTTCCCCCCCCCAGTCTCAAAGCATTAACTCTGCCCCTTCCCCCTGCCAGCACTCTGGCCAGCAACAATTCATGTACTGTTTATCTCTGCTTGAAACAATAACAAGCTACCTATGAATTCTTCACTAAACTATCTATAAACATTTTAGCTTAGGCAAATGTTATCTCCCTTAGTTAGAGTGGCCAGCTGCACCATGAATCTGTCAAAACCCTATCTATAGGGTAACTCCTTAGCCAGTTATACCCATACTATGTCTCTGTTGGCTTTGGTTCCCAACATCTATCTTGTCAAATATAACGTTGATGGGTGGCAGACTAGGCACTCCTCAGTGGCTGTGACCTAAGGTTGACTTTAGTGACATGTCAGGCCTAAAACCACACCTCCAGATAACCCCCCCTTGGGCTATTACCCAGTGAATTATGGGCAATACACCTATGCAGTTGATATAAAAAGTGCATGTTCCTTTAAGCACTGACCACTCCTTAACTCCTCCCTGATCCCACCCTTACTCGCCTAGTTAGCACAATTGACACCTAATTTACTACTATGACTCCTTAAAGCTATGCCTATGTTTTCTTTAAGTTTGCAGGTTCCCTAAGAACTCTTGCCCACTGTGCAGTGCAGCGTAACAATAAACTTTTACAATTTCCAAGTTTGCTTGAGCCTGGTGAATTCTTTCCAGGCTGAATTGCAGGGTTTCTGGTCACTGATAGTGATCAGGGTCCCTGGTAGAACCTATTACCCTTCCCCCAACACAGTGAGGGTAGGAAATGAAGGTGAAGGATAAAAAATTTCCAAGTACAGGGGAGAGTCAGTAAAACTGCCCCCTCAGGGGGATTTTATCATAGCCTAAATGCTCCTATTTCAAGATGGGGGAAACCAGAGATAAAAGAAAGGAAATTACTTGTTCAAAGTTAGAACCAATTTGTTATAGAACTAAGACTATGAATGAAGCACGCACCTACTATATGCCATTCTTGCTGTTCTATAAATACTATCTCTTTTAAGTCTCACCACCTCCTTGGGAGGTAGGTCCTTTTATTATTATCCTCATTTTATGAAACTGAGACTATGGGACTTGCCAGAGTCACACAGCTAGTGAGTGGATGGAGGCAGATTTGAATTCAGGCCTGTCCTTAATTCCACCCTGGTGCTCTATACTGGGCCAGCTAACTGCCTCCTGGCTCTAAAGCTTTCCTCCAAGGCCTTTGGTGACAGTTTTCTATTAAACATTTAAAATATTTATGAGGCTGAGGAAGAAATCTAGACAGTAAACCCCAAGATGACTAGGTAGATTTCAGTCATCAAAATTTGCCTTCCTTTTGGCAGAACACCCTCAGGTAAAGAAAAGGAGGGAGGGTTTCAAAAAGAGGGGAGAAAAAACAATTTTCTTCTCCCCCAAGTCTTCCTCCTAGAAATTCCTTCTTGGGAATCCTTTATCTTTGAATTTGACCAGCATTGACTTACTATACTATGTATAAAGGGGTGTTTGCATAGGATCAGATCGCTTAAGATGGAGACACTTAGGTGAGTGCCTGTAGGGACTTGCTTCAGGGAGGAAATACAGCATTTTCTTACCAACAAGGTTGGCAGTAATCTCCTTCCATTGATAGCACAGTTGGAAAGGTGATGTCTTTAAAACTACTAGGCTGCTATAATTTCTCTTTCTCTTTCTGGCAGCATGAAGTGTGTATTGGGGTGGGGGAGATCTTGTTCACAGATGGCATAGACACCATGAACTAAGCTGAGAGTGGGAGAAATGGCTCTTTTCCCCCTTTCTCAAATTTTGGACCGTAAGGTCTGACTGGCTTAATTCTTTTCAGTTTTAGGTTTAGGTTTTAGAGTCCCTGGAACTGGGAACCCCAGTGACAGCACATTTGGAGGCAGGGCAGGCCATATGTTGCTATCAGTACTGCAGATAATCCGTGAGAAACCAGGGGGAAGCAAAGAGCCTTGGAATATAGTTGGACCATGCTATGGAACTGAGGTAAGCTGTGAAACTAAATACTCTTCTCTCCTCAGAGAAAAAGTAGTTGGGGAGGTGTTTGTACATCTGTTCTTCTTATACTTTTGAAGCACATATATTTTTTTTTAAGTTAATCCGATTGTTAAATGAGCCAATGGCAAAGAAAACCCTCAACCTTCTTAAAGGAATTGGAAAATCTTGGGAAAAGGTTGAAATGTAACAAACGTGGCTTTCAGGCAGTGGGTGCCAGGGTAGCCACCAATATTTATAAGTCCAGATTTAGGTCTAATTTTATTTTTTTTTTGCTTTTTTCATTTTTGGAGGGCAATTGGGGTTAAATGACTTGGCCAAGGTCACAAGGCTAATTTGTGTATTAAGTGTCTGAAGGCAGATTTGAACTCAGGTCCTCCTGACTCTAGGGCCAGTGCTCTACTCACTGTGCCACCTAGCTGCCCCATAGGTCTAATTGTTCCAGCAATCTCAAGGTGTTTCCTGTATGTATCATCTTCTTTGATCCAATGATCCAAAACCCCAGTGCACGTTTTGAATTGGCTAAGGACTTATTCACATCTAGTTTGTTTTTAATTGCTTGATTTAATCCAGATGCCTGAAACTTCTTTCATTGCATGAATTTGGGTGGAAGTATAAGCCTCCACTCTTACATTTGCACTGGGCAAAATAACATAAGCAATTTAACAGTAATCTCTTCAATCAGCTATAAAAAATAAAAGTCATTTACTCATTTGCTGTTATCTCCTTGGAGATAATCAGATCACTAAATAGCCCCAGAGAGCAGTTTCCTGAGCCTAGCTAGTCAGTGCACTCCCAGATTGTCTCCTCCACAGGATTTCAGTGCCAAAGTAGTTAGGTTCTCAGAGCACCGGGTGACTTTCTACACCAGTACTTCTGTCCCTTAGGGATCAAAATTGATTTTCTCCACCCTGGCATGTAGAAATCAAGCATTTGCCCTTTGATGTTTATCCCAAGGGCGTCCAGGGACAAGAGCCCACAGAGTCACCAACTTAATGAGAATGAAATCACAAGTCAATATCAAAGTCATCTCAGAGGGGAAAAACAAACAAGAAGAAAATATCAAATGTTTTTGTTGGAGGAGAAAGACATTTCTAGTAAACAGGAACTGTGTGGTGTGGTGGACAAGGCAATCCTGGTTCTTATATTAATAGTTGTATAACCCAGAGAAAGTCACTTGAAGTCTCTTAGCTTGAGTTTCGGCAATTATGAAGAAAAGGAAATAATATTGAATGTCCCGTGGTGTAGAACAAGATGTCAAATATGTGACTACAGCACTCCCAAGAGCACTCGACATGGAGTCAGGAAGACCTGAATGCAAATTTGACCTCAGACATTTAACAAGCTGTGTGGCTGGGTAAATCTCCTAACCTCTCTGTGCTTGAGTTTCCATCTATAAAAATAAAAAAAAAAAATTCCATCTGGAGGTTAAATGACTTACCCAGGGCCATACAGCTAGTAAGTGTCTGAGGCTAGATTTGAACTCATGTCTTTGATTCCAAGCCCAGCACTCTGCCCACTGATCCATCTAGCTACCTATAAAGACACTACTTGACCCAAATGGCATTCCCTCTTTAGGAGTCATTCTTAGGTCCCAAGAAGCTTCCCCTGCAATCAATACTTGACCCTGCTTTAGGTTTCCTTTGGGAGCTAATGTGAAATGGAAGAAAGGTTGCTAGCCCTGAAGTCAAAAGACCTGAGTTTGAGTCCCCTTGCTATTCCTTACAATGTATGTGCTTGTAGGCAAATCAGTTGTCTGCTTTGTGTAGTAACTACTTTAGTAACTACTTAGGAAGGCAGTCTGGTGTGAAGGAAAAAATCTTGTGTTTAGAGTCAAAGGACCTGGGCACCAACCCCAGCTCTTTCCTCTACTCCTTGAGCTTCAGTACTATGATCTGTACAAAGAAGACATGAGATTAGACCAACTTCCAGCTCTCAGTCTGATCCTACTTCTATAGGGCTATGGTAAAGAAAGTATATTGTTAGCTGTAAAAATGTTATGTATGTGTATATATATATATATATATATATATATATATATATATATATATGTCCAGTATCCCCAAAGCTCTTGTGCTATTAACTTGCACTAAGTAAGCTACACTAAGACTTTTGGGACATTGGAGTTTGATGGATTCCAGAATTCACAGTTATGGGTACTCTTTCCACTGGCAAAGATCCCAGCTGCTACAGGTTTTCTCATATGGTATGATTCTCATCTCTATGCAGCTGTAATTATTTCATAGAAGTTCTGCCCAGTATGACAGAGATTCTTATCTGGATCTTAAAATAACTCAAGCACCAGTTGAGCATGCAGTTGATTTGTTATTTCATTCTCACTACTTTGTGGCCCACCTCCTTTTCCAATACTATGATGCTTTCTATATCATATCTTTCACTCAAGATACAGTTAGTTGTTTGTTTCAGCCTTCCTGCAAGAGAATGGCATAGGTACCATACATGCGTACATAAATTATAAATCACTGTCACTTAAAATCCAGACTTTTTAGCCCCACACAATTCCAAAACAATTGAAATAGACAACCTTTAAAATTTTGATGAATGGAGCCAAGCTTAGAATCAGAAGAAGAGACTCGGGTTCTACAATTTACTACCTCTGTGACTTTGAGCATGTCTCTGAATCTATATGCATTCATCTGCAAAAGAAAGGGGTTAAACTAGATGATCTCTAGCATCTTTTCCATGTTTAAATACTGTGAACGAACTCATTTGAATGAAAAGGCATTTATTAAGCATTTAATAGGCCATTTCTCCTTTGCTAATCTTTCTGCACCCTGCCTGGAGTGTGTGAGGTGTTCAAGGAGGGCAGGCATGTCTGGTGGGAGGCTTGCTGAGCCCTTTTCAGGGCTGCTCATCTACTTTTGGTGTCCACCTAGCACTCAACTCTCACATGTTTCTAGAAGCTGTAGGATGCACAGTGGCCCCGCCCTGGTAAACTGTCTCAGTAGATGGCATAAACCAAATTGAGGTTGGTTAACTGGCCACAAACCCATCCGTGAGTTAGGGGGTTGTTTACCCAAAACGTGTTAAGACTTACCCTATGGAATGGGCAGATGAGAACAATTTGTTCCAGCAACCATGGAGATAACTAAAGCAGGCACTATGGATCCCTTAAATCTTGGTCAGACATCAAAGAAGTCAATGTCACTCATCCAGTGCATCCCAGGCCATCACTGGTCTTTTTGAGTTTTGTCTTGCCACTAGATTTTGATGACTCTGGAAGAGAGAGTGAGGCTAAGCAGAGTGAAACTCTATCTCACTTAAATCCAATTCACCCATGAGTCAAGAAATCACCCTGGGTTATCGTTGGTCCTCTTTGAAAAAGAAGGACAAAACAACAACAACCCCTTAATATAGAGTGTCTCAAAAGTCTTACTGTTGTTTTATGCTATTAAAGCTTGAATAAACCAGGGCACTCTGGTACATTAAAACTACAAAAAGACTTTGGGGATACCCCGTGTTTTCAAGAATTAAGAGAAATGAAGTGAGTTTTTTGTCTTAAGAGAAAATTGGATGATATGTTATATCTTAAATCATATTTTAATCTTGGTCAGAATTTATTTAATTTTTAACCACCTAACACCAGAGTAAAGAAAATTTCCAGTGTCTGATTAACTTTGGCCAGTTTACACAGTTCCCAAAACAGGTGCAACAGAATAGTATTAGTCCCTGATGCCATTTTTAATAGTTAATACCATTTTCATAATCAATGATGACTCAGATCCATCCATCAAATATTTTATTGTGGCTTGGGTTCATATCGCCATCTCCACTAGCCTCCTTTCTTTGGTGAATACCTATATGCATTCATTAAAAAAATAATATATGCATTCATTAAAAAAAATAGTTAGGCACTATTTTATTGTATAAGGTACTTTGTTAGAATCTGTTGGTAATAAAAAAATAAACAAGATATAGTTCTTGCCTTCAAGGAGTTTATGATATAGGTACTTGCTCTAAACTGGCATCCTATGAAATGGATTTTACTAAACTAGTAATATTAAAATTTTACTCCTTGGAATGTAAAAATAAATTATAGACAGACGTTATAATCAACAAACCAACCTTCCACAAAAACAGACATTGGTTGTGCTTGATCCTGTGGATAAAAAGTTATTTTGATCATTCTGGAGAGGCATTAATATCTGTTCAGGAAAGGACTGATATAGGAGTTGGTCCTTAAGTTGACCTTTGAAGAAAACTAGAGATTTTAAGAGGTGGAGTCAAGAAGGGAGCAGATTCTAGGCATGGGGATTCTAGGCATTCTAGGCTATGGCCTGGCCAAAGGCAGAGATAGGAGGGATGGAAGACCATGTGTTAGGAACAACAAGAAGGCATATTTTATTTGATGGTAGGGTATGTGGAGGGGTATAATTTGTAATAACTCTAGAAAAGTAGGCTAGAACCAGGTTATAAGGGGCTTTAAATGCCAGAGAAATATTTATCTAACTCTATATAATAAGGAGCCATTGGGATTTGTTTTTAAGATCTGATCTTTCTCTCTCCAACAGGTTATTTATTCACTGGGTATATCCACTCTTCCCATCCCTTCCTCTCTGTCCTGTCCCTTTTTTTGGTGTCCTACCCCCATCCCAAACCTCTTCACCCCATGTTGAGAATCCTCAGTTCCAGAATAGAAACTTTCAGGTTCATAGCTAATTAGTGTTTCCTTGCTTGGGACCCAGCAAGGAGTGGGAAATCACTGAACATTTACCTTCAGAGAGCTTCTTTCTTCCCTTCCTTATAAAACTCTTAAAGTGCTGATCACATGCATTATCTGAAGAAGGCACAAAGGAGTCCCAGTGAGTTTGGGAGAGAATTAGCATTTCTATACACCTACTATGTGCTAGGCACTAAACACTATATAAATACTTCATTTGGTCCTTACAACAACCCTGAAAGATAGGTGCTATTATTTCTCCCACTTTACAGTTGAGGAAACAGGGGCAAACAGAGGTTAAACAATTTTCCCAGAGTCACATGCTTGTGTCTGAGGCTAGATTTGAAGTCAAGTCTTCCTGACTCTAGGCCCAGTGTTCTATCCATTGTGCCATCTAGCTGCCTCTCTGGTATAACCATGTACTTGTTCTCAGAGTAGCATCCCTCTTAATCAGGGACTCCCAAGTCTTTGTTCCTGCTAAGGTCTAAAGACTATCGTGGCTGCCTTCCTGGGCTGTCCCTCTCTAGTGTCTTTCCAGTTATATTTGTATAGAGTCCCAGCTCTGCTGTGACTGCCCTTCCTTAAAAGCATCAGTTGGATGTCTGTGCCCCTGTGTACAATGTAAAGTTTGGGGTAGGTGAGTGGATTTCCTTTTCCTTGTTGCTTCCTACCTCCCATTCATTCAGGATTTCCAGCTGTATTCTGTGACCTGTTATTTCAGTCACAAGTGCAGATAGGCAACTGGAGTCACCTAGGGCATGAAGAGATTAAGGAACTTGCTGCCCAGAGTTGTAAGCCGTTAGTGTCAGGGGAAGGAATCAGGGGACTCAAACCCAGCTATTCCTGCAAAAAGGATACCTCTATCCATTGCATCATGGTCGTTTCCATATTACCTTCCCTTAAACATGCCAAATAAAGCCTTTGCCTGGCTTATCAGATTCTTCAACATCTCTCTAGTCATAGTAGGTGACCCTAACAATAGTATACTCTAGCCACAATTATGTGCTTTTTCATGTAAGTCAAAAAGAGAGGAGTGGGGTGGAGATGGGGTTAAAAGCAATGGCTAAGAAATAGTTTGACCATGGGTGAAGTTATGGCAGGAGAAGATATAGGGAAAAACCAGCGCAAGGCAAGGGACAGGTCAGTATATGAACTGGAGGTTAGGGGGTAGTAACATAGTAAATAAACATTGATTAAGAAATTACTCTGCACCAGACACTGTGCTAAGGACTCAGAATATAAATATGAAAAACACAAAAAGGCAGTCCTTGCCCTCGAGGAGTTAATGGGAGAAGACAATAAACCAAGAGAAGCTGAAAAGTGGGGAGGGATAGGGAGGGTACCCAACTGGTGTAATGATGGAGAGTTCCAGAGTTTAGCTGGGTAGGAAATGAAAAAAGAGCTGGCCTGGGTGCACTCCTTAAATGGAAATTTCCAGTGTTGGTCCTCAGGACCTCATCCTCATCTCCCCTTAACCATTCAACCCATTCACTCAGGACCATTAATAATTCTATACATTTTTTTTTCTTTTTGGGCAAGATCTATGATTTCATCAGCACAGGGATCTTCATGTGAGCAACTTCTTCCAAAGTCAACCAGCACCTTTCCTGAACTTTAATGGTCTTGCAGAATTGCCTAGGGACACTGCGAGTGATTTGCTCAGGGTCACAAAGCTCATATGTGTCAGAGGCAAGCCTTAAACAAGGGCACTAAGGTTAGTTCTCTGTCCCTTACAGCACAGTTTCACAAAACCTCGAAGAGCTAAAAAAATTTTGAAAAAAGAAAAAGAATTATGATGAAGATGATGGCTATATTAGTTATAATTCTCACTTTAGTCTTCTTTTTTTTCTTTTATTAAACAAATGCTTTATTAACTTCTGTTTTATATCATTCATTTCCGCCAAATTTTGAGTTACAAGTTTTTCCCCCGTTTTTCCCCTACCCACCATGCCAGAATAGCAGTTCCATAAGATATCACTTCCTCCAATCTGCTCTCTCCCATATATTCTCCCATACCCCCTTTGACTTTTCCATTAGAGCAAGGTGAATCTCTGTGCCCCAATGCCTGCACATCTTAATAGTAAGACCTCGAATTTCAGATCCATTCCCTTCCTCCCTTGTCACTCATTCCCTCTGGGAAGATAAGTAATTCAGTATTTTTTGTACATGTCTAGCTATGCAAAACATTATCATAGTAGATATATTGTACAAGGCTGCTTATAATTCCCTCCCACCCATCCCACCCCCCACCTGATCCATTCCCTATTTGATCCTATCCCTCTTCTATAGTGGGTACTTCCAACCTCCTCTCCACCCCAAGAATGCCCTCCCATCCACCATCCCTCCTCTCATCCCCCTTCCCCCTATTCTGTTGCAGGGTGAGATATCCCATTTGGCATGTATGTCATTCTCTCCCTGAACCAAATTCAATGAGAATGTGGTTTCGCCTTTTAGCCTTCCTATTCTTCCCCTCCCCTGCAGCCACTTCCCCTTGCTTCTTCTACATGAGATAGTTTACCCTATAGTTTACCCTACCCTGTCTCTCCCCATCTCCTCTTGCCACTTGCCTCTCTCACCTCGTAATTTCACCTCTTAAGTATCATCCCATCCCAACAAATTCAACCTGTGCCCTCTATCCATGTATAACTGTAAACATATTTAATATATATATAATGTATATATATGTATATATGTATATAAATCCATTCACATATGTATTCAAATGACCACACACCCTTCTTCCATTATTTTCATAGTGAGAAAGATATCATCAGTCACAGTTATTGTTTTTCCATGTAGGAATGTAAACAGGTCAACTTTGAAAATTTCCTTTTGATTTCTTTTCCCTGATTACCTTCTCAGGCATCTCTTGCTTCTTGTGTCTGGATGTTAAATTTTCTATTCAACTCTGGTTTTTTCCTCAAGAATGCTTGAAAGTCCTCTATTCCACTGAATGACCATGTTTTCCCCTGAAACAAAATACTCAGTTTTGCTGGGTGGGTGACCCTTGGGTTCAGTCCCAGCTCTTTTGCCCTCTGGAATATCATATTCCATACCCTTCAATCCCTCAGTGTAGGAGCTGCCAGGTCCTGGGCTATTCTCATTGTGTTTCCACAATATTGAAATTGTTTCTTCCTGGCTGCTTGTAGTTTCTCCTCAATCTGGGGATTCTGGAACCTGGCTATAATATTCCTGGGAACTTTCTTTTTGGGATCTTTTTTAGGAGGTGATCGGTGGATTCTTTCAACCTCTATTTTGCCCTCTGGATCTAAAACATCAGGGCAATTTTCCTTGAGAATTTCTTGAAGGGTGATTTCTAGGTTCTTTCTTTGATCATGGCTTTCAGGTAGTCCAATAATTTTTAAATTGTCTCTCCTGGATCTATTTTCCAGGTCAGTGGTTTTTCCCATGAGATATTTCACATTGCCTTCTATTCTTTCATTTGTTTGGATCTGCTTAATAGCATCTTGATTTCTCATAAAGTCACTAGCTTCCATTTGCTCCAGTGTAACTCTGAAGGAATGAATCTCCTCAGTGAGCTTTTGAGATTCTTTTTCCATCTGGCAAATTCGACTTTTTAAGGCATTCTTCTCCTCATTGCCCTTTTGGGCCTCCTTTGCCATTTGAGTTAGTCTATTTTTTAGGTGTTGTTTTCCTCAGTCAGGCTGTTGACCCTCATTTCATACTTTTCCTGCATCCCTCTCATTTCTCTTCCCAATTTTTCCTCCACTTCTCTTATTGATTTTTAAAGTCCTTCTTAAGATCTTCTATTGCCTGCAACCCGCTCATATGTTCCTTTGGGGCTTTTGGAGCAGGACTTCTGACCTCACAGTCCTCCTCCCATTCTATCCTTTGATCCTCTTTGCCCCCCAAATATGAGTCTAATGTTGCATTTTTCTGTTTAATTTGTTTCCTTTGCCTTGGCATGTTGCCACTTAATTACTTGACTTTTGGGCTTGTTGCCACAGTATGACTCTGCCACCAGACAGGGGAGCTTTCATCCTGAATGTGTGGGGGGACAACTTCTGTTTCTGGCAAGCTGGATATCCACCCCACAACCTCCCCCCCAGACCACAATCCAGATCCAGGGAGGTTAAAGCAAGAGTGATTACACCCCAAGACTGATCGCTGGATCTCCCTACAGTTCGCAGGCCAGGTGCTGGAGCTGCCACTGAAAACTACAAAATGGAGTGTCTCCTCAGCAGCTTCTAGCCCCCAGGGGAGGAAACCGAGCCGTTCCCCAAATACTGGTCCCAAAGTCCATAGGGCACTAATGTCTCACTTTGTCTTAGGCATGTCTGTGTTGATACTTCTGGAATTGCCACAGCAGCTGATGTTCTGGGGTCCCTCCATCCGGCTGCTGGCCTGGCCACCCTGGGGCTACGACCACATCTCAGGCGGATCTGGGCTCGGCTCTTTGAGCACTGCGATGCTGATTCCCAGAGCACCGCACAGGTCCTTCCTGCAGGGCTGCTGAGCTGTCCTCAGCAGGAGGTTAGCTTCTCTGTGTCGTTCTGTGGGTGCTGGAGCTCCAGAAGTTGTTCAGAGTCCCCTTTTACATAGTTTGGAGGTAATCTGGGGGGAGAGTGCCTTGGACACGCTGTTTCTACTCTGCCATCTTGGCTCCGCCCCTAGTGTCTTCACTTTAGTCTTCTTACCTGAGTCAGGTTTAGTGGCCATATGGTGAAAGAAATACTTATTTTTCTTCCTCTCACAATGCAAGAAATTTAATCAGACTAACATTAGTTTTGAAGAGCACCAGAAAGAAAAGAAGAAAACTGAAACCATTCCAAACTTAGAAATGACTTTAATATTGAAAAGGGTGATCAACAGGTAAAAATATTTTGGAAGACTAATTTTTTTCAGCCTGTAGTAAAATATATACATCTGTATACATCTGTATTGTGTGTTATATACATACATACATATGTAAAACATGCATGTGTATGCCAAGTAGCTTGTTTTATGCTTGCATAATGAAGTCTGGGATTTTTTCCCACAATTTTTATGAGGATTTTCACAACATATAATACATATCCTAAGTGAGCAGTTGCCCACAACAAAGACTAAGTTTATCTCTTCTCTGAATACTAAGCTTTAAGAGGGGAATAAAATTTCTTTGAATGCATCTGCTTTTTCCCAAGAAGTCAGAATTCCACCATGACCACCCAACTTATAAGCCAATTTAGGTTATTTTTAAGCTTTCCCTGAAATTAATCATCAATGTGTCACATTGGCTTCTGCTAAAGACTAGAAGTATGGAAGGATTTGAGATTCAAGCAGGAAGATAAGCCCTGTGTGTTACCTCTGATAAGTCACCTCATCTGCCCATATCTCACAGTTATTTTGCTCATTTCATCAATAAAACTGGATAAAATCTGAATTCATGCTGATAAAACCCACTGCATACTTGCATTTTGCTAAGTATTCCAGGGCACATTTTTTCCCAGCAGTATTAATTTTCCTTCACTCTCATAATAATACTAATAAAAGTAAAACCAGAATGTAGAGTGGCTGAGCCATTTTGCTCTGCCCAGTTCTATTGGGATATGACTGAGCATACAGAAGGTGCTTAATATATTTTCACTGAATGAATAACTTTATTGCAGACAGAAGCATCTTGCCTTTTAATTGAAAATCCAATGTTTTGACCTCAGAGTAAAAAGATGAAACATTATTGCAAAATAAATTCATAATTAGTTTCAAGATAGACAGCCATCTCATCAACCAAATGTTTCTTACAGTGCTGGAATACAGAACCTTATCATGAAACAATTTAATTTTCATCATAATATAGCACTAGTCAGGCTGTCATCCACTAAATGTTTGAGTGAAATGTGTCTGAACTGCATGAATAATTATGAATATTGTACCTAAAGGATGCAGATTTTGAATAAACAGGGGGATGCAGATTTTCCAATTGGGGGAGATCACTTTCTAAAATCATTTTGTGGGGGAATTGGTATGCTAATAACAGCAGTAATTCACATTTAGACAGCAGTTGTTTGTTTGTTTTTTTAATATTAGTATTTTGTTTTTCCACAATTACATGTAAAAACAATTTTTAACATTCATTTTTAAAACTTTGAGTTTGAAATTTTCTCCCTTCCTCCCTCTCTATCCCCATTGTTGAGAAGGCAAACAATTAGATATGGTTATATGTGTAGTCATGCAAAACATTTCCATAATAGTCATGTTGTGAAAGAAAATATAGATTAAAAAAAAACTCAAGAAAAATAAAGTTAAAAAAAAGTATGCTTCAATGTCTATTTAGACACCATCAGTCCTCTTTCTGAGAATGGATAGCATTTTTCATAAGTCCTTCTTATTACCATATTACTAATAGCTAAATCATTCACCGCTAATCATCTTACAACATTTCTGTTACTTTTTATACATAATACATTTCATTTTGCATCAGCTAATGTAAGTCTTTCCAGGTTTTTCTGAGAACATTCTGCTCATCATTTCTTATAGCACAATAGTATTCTATCACAATCACATAGCACAATTTCTTCAGTAATTCCCCAAATAATGGGCATACATTCAATTCCCTATTCTTTGCTATGAGAAAAGAGCTGCTATCAATATTTTTTAATATATAAGTCCTTTTCCTTTTTAAAATTTTTCTAAATTTTTAAAATTTCTTTTTGAATACAGATTTAGTAGTGGTATGTATGTAGGATACAGTTCTGCATGTAGGATACATATGATTTTATAACCCTTTGGGCATAGTACCAAATTGCTCTACAGAATAGTTGAATCAGTTCACAAACTACACCAACAGTCTCATTTTTTCCCCATATCACCTCCAACATTGGTCATTTTTCCTATCTGTCCTATTAGACAATCTAATAGGTATGAGGTAAGACCTCAGATTGTTTTAATTTGTATCTCTCCAATCAATAGTGGTTTAGCTCATTCCCCCCCCCCCCCCCGCCAATATGATTATAAATAACTTTGATTGCTTCATCTGAAAACTGTTCAAATCTTTTGATCATTTATGTATTGTAGGGTGGCTATTTTTTTTTTTTACAAATTTGGTGCAGTTCTCATTTGAGAAATGAGTTCTTTATCAGAGAAGCTTGCTTCAAGATTTTTTTTTTTTGCAGTTACAATTGCTCAAGGTATTGCCCTCCATACTATTTTCCTTTCCTATTTAGTCTATTCTTTCTCTTCTTTCACTGTAATCCTCCTCAAAAGTGCTTTGCTTCTGACTACCCTATCCCCCAATCTGCTCTCACTTCTATCACCCCAATCTTTTATCTTATCTCCTCCCCCTCCTACTTTCTTATAGGTAAGATAAATTGCTATACTCAATTGAATGTCTATATCATTCCCTCTTTGAGACCATTCTGACGAGAGTAAGGTTCACTTACTCCCTTCCACATTCTACCATCTTCTCCTCCACTGTAAAAACTTTTTCTTTCCCCTTTTATGTGAGACAATTTACCCCATTCTACCTTTCCCTTTTCCTTTCTTCAACTGCGTTCCTCTTTCTTACCCCTTAATTTTATTTTTTAGTAGTATTTTATTTTTTTCCAGTTACATGCCAAGAAAATTTAGTATTTATTTTTAAAAGATTTTGAGTTCCAAATCCCTCTCTCCTCTCCCTCTCCTCACCTCCTCTGAGGCAGTTTGATATGGTGTATACATCCTTAATTTTATTTTTTTTAGGTATCAACTCTTCATATTCAGCTTATACCTATATTCCCTTTCTATATATACTCCTTCCAACTGCCATAATAATGAAAAATGTTCTTATGAGGTACAAGTATCACCTTCCCATGTAGGAATGTAAACAGTTTAACCTTATTAAGACCATTATGATTTCCCTTTCCTTTTCATTCTTGTCTTGAATTTTGTATTTGAAAGTTAATTTTTCCATTTAGCTTTGGTCTTTTTATCAAGAATTCTTGAAAGTCCTCTATCTCATTGAATATCAATTTTTCCCCTGAAGGATTATATCAGTTTTGCTTAGTAGGTGAATCTTGGTTGTAATACTAGCTCCTTTGCACTTCAGAATATCATATTCAAAGCCTTTTGATCCCTTAATGTAGAATCTGCTAAATCTCGTGTTATCCTGATTGTGCTTCCACAATATTTTAATTTTTTTTGACTGCTTGCAATATTTTCTCCTTGATCTGGGAACTCTCAAATTTGGCTATAATATTCCTGAGAATTTTCATTTTAGAATCTCTTTCTGGAGGTGATGGGTGCATTCTTTCAATTTCTAGTTTACTTTCTGGTTATGGAAGGTCATGGCAGTTTTCCTTGATAATTTCTTGAAAGTGATGTGTAGGCTCTTTGTTTGATCATGGCTTTCAGGTTGTCTAATGATTTTTAAATTATGTTGCTTGGATCTATTTTCTAGATCACTTTTTTTTCCAGTGAGATATTTCATATTGTCTTCTATTTTTTCATTCTTTTGGTCTTGTTTTATTGCTCTTTGGTTTCTCATAATGTCATCATCTTCTATTTGTTCCATGGTCATTTTTAGGGAATTATTTTCTCCAGTGAGCTTTTGCACCTCCTTTTCCATTTTGTCAATTCTACTTTTTAAGGTATTCTTCTCCTCATTGGCTTTTTGAATCTCTTTTGCCATTTGGGTTAGTATATTTTTAAGGTGTTATTTTCTTCAGTATTTTTGGGGGTTTACTTTACCAAGCTGTTGGGTTGAGAGTTCTGGAAGCAGCCAGTGACACTGCTGCCACCACGGCCATCACCACCACTGCCCTGGGGCTGTTCTGGGACCATGACTGGACTGTGCTCTTCTCTCACCCATCTTCAACAGATCTTTCCTGCTGAACTTTGAAGTTGTCTTTGGTTTATGTGGATTGAGAATCCTGGAAACCACCACAGCTGCCAGCGATTCAGTCCCCTGAGGTTTATTCTAGGTTTGCTGGGACCCAACGTGTCCTGGCATGGCACATGCTGGACTGTGCTCCTCTCTCAGACACTTTCTAGGTTGTCTTGGCCTGAAAATTTGTTTCACTCTGTCTTTTTGTAGCTTCTTCTGCTCTTGAATTTGTTTACAATCATTTTTTACAGGCATTTGGAGAGGTTTTGGGGAGAGCTCAGGTGAGTCCCTGTCTTTACTCTGCCATGTTTTCTCTGCCTTTTCTGTTCTTTAAGGTGTTATTTTCTTAGGTATTTTTGGTGTCTTCTTTACCAAACTGTTGACTCTTTTTTTTCATGATTTTCTTGCATCATTCTCTTTACTCTTTCAGTTTTTCCTCTATCTCTTTTCTTTGATTTTCAAAATCCTTTTTTAGCTCTTCTGTGTCCTGAGACCAATTCAAATTTTTCTTGGAGATTTTGGCAGTAGGAGCTTTGACTTTGTATCTCCTTCGGAGTGTGAGTTTTGATCGTCCTTGTTACCATAGTAAATTTCTATGGTCAGAATTATTTTTTTCTCTTGTTTGTTCATTTTTCCAGTCTATTTCTTTGTTAAAATGGGGCACTGTTTCCTAGGTGGAGTACACATTGTTCCAAGCTTCAAGGGTTTTGTGCAACTGTTTTCAGAGATACATCTAGGGACCTATAAGTTTTCAGTTCTTCCATGATAAAAGTGGAGGTGTGTTTACTTCTCTCTTGGCCTGTGCTCTGTTCTATGACCATAAGTACTCTTTTCTGCCCTAGAACTGTGACCAGGGTCCCAGCTTTGGTGCAGCAGCAAGCTAGTGCTAGCAAAGAAAACCCTGTTATCTCCCTCTGATTAGTTGTTCGACACACCCCTCTGAGAGCTCCAGAAACAGTCACTGCCAGTTATGATTCAGTGGTCCCCAAGGTCCTCTCCTGGATTTCTGGGACCTGGTCTGCACTGGCATAGCCTGTACTTGACTGTGCTCTACTCGCATCCATGTGATAGACCTTTTCTGCTGACCTTCTAAGTTTTATTTGACTGGAAAGTAATTTCATGCCATTCTTTGGTGGGTTCTATCACTCCAGAAATTGATGTATGGCATTATTTAAAGGTATTTGGACAGCTTTTGAGGAGAGATCAGGTAAGTAGCCACCTTTTCTCCACCACCTTGACTCTGCCCCAGACAACTGTTTTTGTTTTTTTTTTTTATGAGGTGTTTTCCTCATTACCATCCTGTGAGGTAAGTAGTGGAATCATTATGGGTCCAAATATATAGATGAAGAAAATTAAATCTCAGAGAATTGAATTGCTTTGCCTCCAATGACATAGCTAGTGATGGGCATGATTGAGACTTGAAACCAGGACTTTTGATACTGACTCCAAAGATCCTTCTGTTTCTTAGTGGTACATTGTGAAAATACATGTTTCAGAGGAAATAGCCTGAAATTTCTTCTCCCTAAGATATATGAATCCTAATCATCCCCAAAAAGAACCTTTATAGAAACATCTCTTTTTAAAAAAATCTACTGTTGCATGTAAGGTAGATCTTAGATGTCCTGACTTTCCCGGATTATATTAAAGATTATTTGTGTTTGTATTTTTGGGGGGTGGGGGCAAGAAGGGGATATATAAATGGACAACTAACATCACATTTCCCATTTTTAAGGGCTTAATATTTATCTGCCTAACATGGCAGACACATACTTATATTATTGATTATTTCATGATTTCCATGGAATCTGAGAGTGTCCTGGTATGAAATTCCAATGAGTTGATATCAGATGTAGTAGTATCACTAAATGGAGAAAGAAATGGCAAACCCCTCCAGCACCTTTGCCAAGAAAATCCCAAATGAGTTCATGAAGAGGTGAATGCTACTGAATGACTGAACAATGTCACTAAAAAGTGGGTGTAGCACAGGATTTCTGAACATTGATTATATCTCACAAAGGGGCAGAGGAAGGGGCATGGAGGAGGTGGATCTGACTGAACCAAGTCATCAAGTCAAGAAACATTCATTAAGCAACTACTATGTGGCAGGTGCTATTCTAAAAGCTGAGCACTGTTATCCTTCATTTTACATGCATGCATGCATGTGCACACACATACGCACACACACACACATACACACATATACACTGTAAAAAGTATGGGTCTGTGGGGCAGCTAGGTGAATAAAGCACTGGCCCTGGAGTTAGGAAGACCTGAATTCAAATCCGGCCTCAGTACACACACACACACACACACACACACACACACACACACACACACACACACACAACTAGCCATGTGACCCTGGGCAAGTCACTTAGCTCTAATTGCCCTACCTTCCCCTCTGAAAAAAAAAAAGCAAAAAAAAACAAAAAGTATGGGTCTAACCCTTGAGAGCATGTACAATTATCTTAAAAATGAAGATTAACACCAATTAATCATATCTTACATACATACACACATATACATGTATGTCTTTACCTTTTTTGTATACAGTTGTTTGCATGTTTCTTCCCTATTAGACTGTGAACTCCTTGAGAGCAGACACTTTTTATTTCTTTGTTTTTTTTTTATATTGTTGTTGTTGTTGTTGTTTACTTTCTATGTGTCCCCAGCACTTAATACAGTGCTTGGCATACAGTAAGCACTTAATAAAAACTTACTGACTTGAAGTGTGCCTATCCAATGTGAAGATATATCACAGGTGCAGTAAGAATAGCCAGCATACAATGCAGTGATTTAAGGTTTCTAATGTGCTTTATACATGTTATCTCATTTAACCCCCACAATGACCCTGTGAGGTAGGTGCTGTTATTACACTGAAAGGAAAAAAAGATCAATAATCAATGCCTTAAGTGCTTTGCTCTATATTGCTTTGCTAATCTTTTATCAGCTATAACCATTAGGATAAGAAATAACTGATTTATAGTAAGAATATAGCCCAAGGTAAAAAAACAAACAAAAACTCTTGTGTAACCAAACTATGATGGAGTCCAAAGGAAATTCCTGTGTTACTTAATCTTAGAAGTGTAACTAGATCATTATAAAGTGTGTATCTTAAGGATGTAACCATAATAATCATACCTATGTATTAATCTTTATATTAAAATGATAAAGTAAGAGCCTGTAAAGAGCTGATTGAGATATCAAAGGGCTAATTGAGACACCATGGAAAGCACAAAGCTAAGACATAGTGACCTACAAAATGTGATCTTGCATGAATCAGCATCTGAAGGATTTTATTGCACCATATGTGAACTAAAACACATATAAATAACTGCAGATTCTGTCTCTCAAAGTCTCAGTCCATCCTGGGTAGACTGTAGACCCTCCTCCTAGTAAAGGTTGCTTCTCCATTTCTTTTTAACAATGTCCATTTTACAAATGGAGAAACTGATGTTGAGAGAGAGCCCAAATGACTTGCCCAGGAGCCATGTGGTGAGTTAGTTAGAGAAATAATTTAAATTCAGTTTTTCCTCACTCCTAAGTTCAGGGCTCTATGTACAATATCACCTAGATGTCCATAAAGACTATCAACTATATTACTTTTTTTTTTCTTGTCTTTCTTTTTTTTTTTTGGAGGGCAATTGGGGTTAAGTAACTTGCCCAAGGTCACACAGCTAGGTTTTTGTTTTGGGTGTGCGTTAAGGGTCTGAGGCTGGATCTGAACTCAGGTCCTTCTGACTCCAGGGCTGACGCTCTACTCACTGCGCCACCTAGCCGCCCCTATCAACTATATTACTGACCCAAAAAACGAGGAGAATCTCTAACTCCTGCTTTATAAAAAGGAATAGACATGGTCTACATAGGCAAAAGTAGACAGTTACATGGATATTTTAGGAAAGATGGTGCTTGAAGTATCTTTCACTGAAATAGTCTGTCACTAATTAAGGATCATTGGCATGATGGGAGCATGACCCTGGTTTCCTTAAGGTTCTGTTTAAAAGACCATGGAATCAAATATTTGGAGCCAGACAGGACCTTAGAGCCATCTATGCCAACTTCTCATTTTATAGATAATGAAACTGAGGCCCAAAGAGGTTGTGACTTTCCCAGTGTTATTCAAGTAACCAGGATTTGAATTTCCTCTGATTCCATCTTTTCATTGTGCCTTGGTGCCTCCCAAGCATTAAGTAGGGATCCTATCAGTTTTGGTCACATGATAATCATGGACACAGCAATGCATGAAGATCACTTGTTGCTAAATACAGAGGAACTATAATCTGAATTAGTGAAGGGAAGATACACATTGACATAGGCACTTGAATTATTTTAGGAGAGGTGGAACTTGACTGGTTAACTATCAACTGTGAATAAATTCACTAACTAATTACTTGGGTCTCCACTAGACTAGGGCAACAAAACCAATCTCCATGAATTAGAATACCACTCCCCCCAAAAACACCTTTATTTTTTCTTCTACAGGGTTTTGTTTTATCTTGTCTTTCGCATAGTTTCTCACATAATTATCTCAGACCTATAGACAAGATTTTCTTTGTTTCCCAAACTCTGGCTCATGCTGATCTATGTACCTAACTCCTCCCCTGGTGACAAAGCAGGACATCTGTGAAGCAGATGTAGAACTGAGCCCATCAGCATAGGAGAGTTCTGAAGCCCTAAAGACTGATAATTATATTTATGGTCAGGGCTTGGGGAGGAAACTGGCCTGTCCCTAGTCCTATGGAGGTACAGTTTGCCATATATTAGCATGAGAAGAGAGGAAGAGGGAGAAGAAAGGGAATGGAAAGAATAGTAAATGCATCAAAGGGCTTTTTGCCTCTTCCTGACTAGAATGAAATTAAAAAGCTCCCTAACGGGTCTGGAATGCCATTCTATTCCATCTTGAGTTCTTATTTTTGCCAAGGTTTTCTGCATGGGATTTCAAAGAGGTTTAATCAAATTCACTAGATCTCTGGGCCCTCCTTTGTGTATGAATGTGTATACAGAAACAAAGGCTTGTGTTAGTGTGATTTTTCACTCGCACAGGGAGTTAGTTGTGTTTGGCTTGCCAGCTACATGTTCCAGAAGGCCAGTTTTGTTGTGTGCACACTTAATGAAGCCTGTAGGCAATCAGAAACATAAGAGGTGGATAAGACCAAGAAATACTACAGGGAAAATGAAAACCATGGGGCCCATGATTTCCTTTTCATACCTTATTCTTCAAGGCTAGAGCAACTCAACCCCACCAGACCTCGGAGATGAGGATGACAAGAGGGGACAGTATTATAGATGTCAGGGCCTGCATTACCAGTAGTACAGGATACATGGCTATGGACTGGCTCTTGCCCTGGTTCTATTTACATCCTAATGCCAAGATTCACCATAGATTAGCCTTCAAAGTAAGAAAATAATGTCACTTGAAAGAAGGGGACTTTGGGCAAGGATTTTAATTTAGGTAGAGCAACTGCTTTGTCTCCAAGCAACAAGACACAGTATAAAAGAGCCTCTGAAAAAAAGACAAATATCCCAGCAAGGATGATGGAGAAGTGAATGCTGGATATGTAGAGGCTGCATCATATATATAATGAGGAACTTTGAAAAACTGCAGTAACAGATGTCATCAAAAAATAAATCCTATTATAAGAAGTGAAGTAAGGTTGGTGACATCTCAAGGGAAAGGGGTGACTTGTAGACAGCAAGAGTGCTTTGCTACTATATTTACAATGTTAGGAGAAATTGAGAAAGGTCTGCGGAACATTTATTATATTCCCTGAGGCAAACAAAATGGGAGGCCATAGATGGGAACTGAATAGTATAGGTATATAGAGATGTATTATAATCTGTATATGTGGAAGGAACTTTCAAATAAATGAGAGCACAATTTATTTTTGAATATTTGAGTGAATTCAACTACAGTCAATTCTGCTATGACAGGTGTTTCAAAAATACAAATTTGTCCCAATGAAATTAATAGATGAGGGAACATTTTGAGCGTAATGCAAATTTTGTGTTTGCTTTTATGAAATTTCTTCCCACTTGATTTCTTCCTCAAGAAATAGTGAAGATGTAGCAAACTGTTCTACTTCACAATAACTCACGAGCTGAAACTCTTCTGATGCCTATATCTGCAAGCAAATTTTAGGTAAAGCACTGTCTATCTTCTATTCAGTAGCAGCTGCGAGTGGAGAAGGCCAGGTCCATATCATCCTCATCGACATCCACTTTTGTCATGGTCTCCAGACGTCAAGCCCAAAGTTACAGACTGCCCAGGCTTGCTCCTAAGGCAAGGTGCAAGCTCAGAAGCAAGCTGAGGCCATAGACACTGTTTATTGCAGCATTTATGTATTTCTTAACCATTTAAACAAACATAAAACTGTGCTACCATTTTTATTAGGCTCCTATCTGATCACTGATGAAGTTTTTGAGTGTTGTGCCCCTAACCTCATTTTTCCCAGAAGCTCTGTGGTTTTTATTGCAAGATTTTGCATAGCTAGGATGCTTTTGGGGAATGCATATGTCTTGTTATAGTACAACTGCCTGTACTTATTTCTCCAGTATAGTTATCCTTTCCACATCACAAATTTCCCCACCATGGTTTCAATATATTGCAGGTTGGCATAAGAAATTAAATAGGAATTTGGGGGGAGATTTGCAGAAGCCACAGACAAGCAAAGGCTAGCAGACAACACAGAAAAAGTTTAGAAACTTAGAAATGCATAAAATATATTTATAGTATTGCATAATGTCAACATGTTTTATCTTTTAATATCATACTAATTCAAGCTTCTTCTCTGGTATGAAGGGAGGGCCAAAATATTTTAGGTGGATTTTCCAGATTCTGAGGGCTCCATGCCTCTAACATACCCCACTCCTGTGTAATGGAAATGCAGATTTGAAGATCTTCCCTGCCCCTAGGCCCTTTGATTGGCTTAAGTGACTCTGAGAACCTTCTTTAATTTGAAAATATACTCTGCCCCCTAATAGGCTGAATGTGGTCACATGGAGCCTGTGGCAGGAGACTTGGTTTTCAGGAATCACACCTTGATGCTGTGTGATTGGGCAGTGGGTCAAGAAGGTTGTTACATTCTCTGAGCCAGGAGAAGGCTATATAAACCCTGATGAGAGACTTTGCTTTGGGGCTCACTTTGAGAAGTGTTGTGTGATTTGACCAGATGAGATTCTGGGCAGCCATTGTCCAGCCCCCTGGCTTTGAAAACCCAGATGTTGATGCTTCCCTCTCTGGTAACTGTGATTTGGTATTGATAATGGTTGGACAGTTTGGAAGCCTGTCTGTTTGATCTGTCTGTATACTCTAAAGTTTGGGGTGCTGAACTTTTCCCCCTGAGCTAAGTAATATATGTTTGTTTGATTAAAGTAAGCTTGTTAACCCATTTTGAGTTGCTTTCCTTTTGAAAAGCAGACCTAAGAACCTGTGTTGGCAGCCACTCTGGGGATTTTGGGGTGCTGGCTGCTACACCCTTTCATGTGGAAGGAGTAGCTGTAAATCCTTTTCCTAAAGGAGTGATCATCTCCTAGGCTGTTTCCCCAACTCCTCAACTTGACAGAGGGGGTGCTGGGTCTTCAAAAGGCAGTTCATTGCTGTCCCCCAAGTTCTAATATCAGGCAAGCCTGTTCACATCCTCCATTCCATCTGTTGCCCCACTATCAATCAACTGGTTGATATCAATTAGCTTTTCCAAAAAGGATATTTATTCATAAAGTATAATAAGAACAGATGTTATAAAAACATCCCCCTAACCCAGGGATATATTGGTCTACTCAAAAACTCAGTCATTGTGGAGAACGGGTACACTGTGAGATGCTGCTACACTGACTGAAGAAGGTTGTTTGTTCAGTATACTGGCCCCTCAATCTACTCAATTCCTGATGTTACTTGCTCCAAGAGTTCACTCATTGGTGAATCCTTGTATGGATTTTATGGTTCTCATTGGCTGCCTAGATATTCCCATCTCAGAATACTCATTCACCTAAGATTAATAAAAAAGGAAACATAAACAAAACAGACAACTCTCAATCAGGGACACATGGTTTTTGGTGAGGAGAGGAGAAGGAAGCGAAGGGAAAATGACTACTGCCCTTCCCCTACCCTTTTTCTCCTCCCCCCAGCTCATAACAATTTGTACATCCCTTACTACTAGGAGGGAAAAGAGCAGAAAAAGGGACAAAGGAGGAATGTTTTGATAATCTGCATGTAAACAGAGCTTTTGCTCCATAATTCTGCATGCACTGGTCCTTTTAACTGACTTCCCTAAGTTTCATGCAATGGTTTGGCAACAAACAGATAATTTCTCCAGCTCTTTGTAATTCACCAGGAACAGCAAACTGATATGCTCCAAGGAATGTGCCCTCATAGGTCAGTATTCCAGTGATATATGGTTGAAAGGATTTGCATAAACACCAAATCAATACCTGACTTCTAGCTAAACTCTGAGCACATGTCACCTAAAGAGTTGGCCCAATAGAGGAGGGTAGTTTTCATGGCAAGGAGAAACTATCAGGAATATATAGAAGAACATATCACATTAACTACCATAATGAACTTAAAGCATCAGATATTATCATGTCCTATTAACAATCCCTGATTCTTTCATCCAGTGAGATTACTACATGAACATTAAGAACCAAAGAGTCAGGGGTGGCTAGGTGGCGCAGTGAGTAGAGCACAGGCCCTGAAGTCAGAAGGACCTGAGTTCAGATCCAGCCTCAGACACTTAACACACACCCAAATAAAAACCTAGCCATGTGACCTTGGGTAAGTCACTTAACCCCAACTACCCTCCAAAAAAAAAGGCAAAAGCAAAAAAAAGTAAGGCCTCAAATAAAATTTTGGAGTGGCAGAGACAACAAAACCTCAGAAGGAGACATTTTTCTAGTCTAAGAAAACTTAAAAGGTTGGAAGGAAAAGTTTGTGATGTTTTATGATAGGAAGAGGAACCGACCTAGAGCCTATACACGGGGTGGCAGCAATAGAGGCTGCACCAGCTTTGAGTTCTCAGCCCAGAGATAGTAAGGGGCCCTGACAGTTGATCAGAAAGAGATTACAGGGAACCCTTTGCTTGCCCTGGATATAGCTAGCTCTGACTGACAAGTCTATTATCCCCACACAATTCCAAGGTTTTGAACACTCCAAGGAGTGTTCATGATGTATCACAAGGGAATGGGAGATCTGATCACAGTTCTAAAGCAAAGGTAAGTCTAGTTCTTTCATGGCTGCAGAGGACCAGGAATACTTCCTGACTAAAGACTAGAGTTCAGGCCAAGAGAGCAGTTACCATCACTCTCTCAGTATAACATCACATTGGAAGTACCACAAATTTGCAGACCTCAAGAACTAGCTCTAAAAACAAAAGCACAAAAAGCTTGAAGCTTGGGATGGTGACTCCCTATGCCCGGGTGAGCAGAGTCCAACTTTAATATAAAATTCAAAGTAAAAAAATAGACTGGAAAAAAATGGGTGAAAGAAATTGAGCATTAAAAAGTTGCTAAAATGGCAGGGAAGACCAAGACATTGACTCAGAAAACGAAAACAATATTAAAATAGCTACAAATAAGGACTGACACTAAAATGTTATTTGACTCAAGCCCCACAAGAATTCCTGGAAGAGTTAAAGAAATAAATGAATGATAAAGGAAAAATTAGGAAAATAAATGAGAGTGATGGAAGAAATTTATGAAAAGTGAATTAGCAATTTGGTAAAAGAGGCACACAAAAAATACCAAATAAAATAACACCTTAAAAAACAAAATTGACTTAATGGTAAAAGAGGCATAAAAATTCACTGAAGAAAATAATTTCTTTAAAAGTAGAATAGGCCAAATGGAAAGGGAGTACAAAAACTCACTGAATAAAAGAAATCCTTAAATTATGGTCAAATGGAAAATGAAGTACAAAAATCTCAATGAAAAAAATAATTCTTTAAAAATTAGAAATGGGAAATGGAAGGTAATGACTCCATGAGAAATCAAGCAACAACAAAAGAAAGGTTTTTAAAAAGGGAAAAAAATAGAAGAAACTGAAATATCTCATAAAAAAAAACACCAACAATAACAACAACAACAACAACAAAAAACTGACCTGAAAAATTGATCAAGAAGAGATAATTCAAGAATTATAGGACTACCTAAAAGCCATAATAAAAAAAAGAGTCAGACATCATATTTAAACAAATTATTGAGAAAAATTACCATAATTCTTAGATCTGGAGGGTCAAGTGAAAATTGAAAGAATCCAACAAATCACCTACTTAAACAGATCCCAAAATAAAAATTCTCAGGAATTGTATAGCCAAATTCCAGAGCTCCCAAGTCAAAGAGAAAATATATCAAGTAGTCAAAAAGACATAATTCAAATATCTTGGAGCCACAGTCAGTATCACTTAAAATTTAGTTACTTCTATGTTAAAGGAGCAGAGGGCTTAGAATATGATATTCTGGGAGGTAAATACATGCACACACACAACATAGACACATACACTCACAGAGTTATGTATAGAAATGTGACTTACCTAATAGGGAAATAGGAGGGGGATGGGGATAAGAGAAAATGGAGGGGCAGAGGATGATAAAAGTGAGGGCAGATTAAGGGAGGCAATGGTCAAAATCAAAATAGACTTTTGAGGAGAGCTGAGATAAAAAGAGAGAGAGAAGAAGAAACAAGAAATTGGGATGGAGTTAAATACACAATAATCATAACTATGAATGTGAATGAAATGAATTCACCCATAAAAGAGTAGATAACATAATAGATTAGAAACAAGTATCTAACAATATGTTGCAGCTCCAATGCAATATAGCACCAATGGTCACTATAAATATATCTGCATAGTGCTTGATTGCAACATATAACAGACTTTCCACATAGAAGACAGAAGCAAAACATTTATTCAAACACCAGAAAACCAAATCCCTAAACCAGTAAACTAATTCCATCATAGTCACAAAGAAGTTAATAAGCTACAACAACACCGTCACAGCATCCTTTAGCCTTCCCACAAACCAACACAATCCTAGCTGTTATAGCAAGTGAAAGACACCAACTTTTACTCACAAGCCTAACTGTTTCCCTCTGATGTGTCCTCTCCTCCCAACCCTATCAAGCTGCTCTGACTCCTAGCTTCCTGTAGGCTCTGCTCCACCCTTCAGCAAACTCCTCCCATCACAGGTTCCATGTTATTGCATTCAGCCTATTGGGGGCAGAGTATATTTTCAAAGCAAGGAAGGTCTTCACATTCTCTTATACTTATTAAGGGGCAGGGAAGATCTTCAAATCGCCATTACCATTACAGTTGTGTACCAGTGACACATTTGGAACAGAAAGACACACAGAGATTTAAAATAAAGGACTAGAGAAAAACCTTAAATGTTTCAGGTGAACTAAACAAAGGAAAGGATGCCAATCATGATCTCAAACAAAGCAAAAGAAAAAAAAAATAAACCTAATTAAAAGGGACAAGCAGAGAACCTACACTTTCCTAAAAGGCATCACAGACAAAAGTAATATAAAAAATTAAAACATATTTCTCTTGATAAAGGCCACATTTGTCAAACATTTATTGAGTATAGAACTAAGTCAAATTTATAAAAATAAGAGTCTTTTTCCAAGTGATAAATATCCAAAAGATATAAACAGTTTCCAAAAGAAGAAATCAAAGCTATTTATAGTCATATTAAAAAAATACTCTAAATCACTATTGATAAGAGAAAGGCAAATTAAAACAACTCTGAGGTAACCACTGCACACCTATCAGAAATGACAAATGCTGAAGAGAATGAAGAAAAAATAGATACACTAATGAACTGTTAGTGATCTGGTCCAACCATTCTGGAGAACAAGCGCTATAAACCTATACCAGTGATAGGTCTGTATCTCAACAAAGATCCAAGAGAAAGGAAAAGGATCTGAATGTACAAAAATCTTTTTAGCAATTTTTTTTTGTTGTTGTTGTACAGGCAAGTAATTGGAAGTCAAGGGGATGTTCAGCAATTGGGGAATGACTGAACAAGTTGTGGTATATGATTTCAATGGAGCACTATTGTGCTGTTAGAAATGATGAGGGGGGTGGTTTCAGAAAAAAAAAAACTGCCAAGACCTAATTAAATTGATGCAAAGTAAAGTGAGAAGAACTGATGAATTCTGAGTGTAAATTGAGGTATAATTTTCTCACTTTATTTTTCCTTACTTTTAAAAATATATGACCAATATGGAAATATGTTTTGCATGATTTCACAAGTATAATTGATGTCATATTGCTTGCCTCCTCAGTGGGTCATGGAGGGATGAGAGGAATAGAATCTGGAATTTAAAATTTAAAAAGAAAAATATGTTAAAACAAATAATTAACGATTAAAAAAAACAACGAACAAACCAAAAGAGTAGCAGAGTTATACAAGATTGTTGGCACAGTTAGAAGCTGTGAGGCCTAAATATTCAACAAGACTCTATAATTAACTTTTCACCACAATTATTTACTGATTTGTTTAATTAGTTTTAGTGTCATGCATTTTATTGAATTATCAACTAGCTCCCACTGATTTCTCAAAGGTTTTCCTGGATGCTATAGCTTTGGTGGTATTATTATCCTATGTCCAATTTTCTTAGGTTAAGAGTTCCAGAGATCGAGTCTATTATAGTCATACTTCAGCCTGCTGGCCAAAAGGATACTCTTGAAACCTTCCCATGTTAAAAAAAATAATAATAACAAATTTCTGAATTTCAGGTTGATTTTCAGTTTATTTTTAGACTATGTACACTATGCCTAATGATATGCTAAACACAGCATAAGGAGGTTTAAACTAGACAACAATTCGTAAGAGTTTACCTTAGAATTGCACCTCCTCATCACAGTGGGAAGCTGAAAATGTCTCTTCTTTCCTTCCCACTTCTGTGACCTTGAAAAGATAAAGCATTCATTTTCCTTCTCTGCTATGTAAAAATTGAGGCTAGATTGTGACTCAATCAGTGGTGGGTGAATTCTTACTTCTCAGTAGAGCTATGCTTCACTTTTCACGATAAATGAGTTCATAGGATCATAGATTTAAAACTAGAAGGGAAATTACAAGTCATTGAGTTCAACCACTTCATTTTACAGATGAGGAAATGAAGGCCTAAAGTAGTTAAATGAGTGTGCCTAGAATCACAGTTTGAAACTGTTTGAAGCAGGATTTGCACTCAGATTTTCCTGATTCCAGATCTAGCATTCTATATACTATACACCCTAGCTGCCTTAAGGCAGATATCAAATTCCTGGCAGGTTCCCCTAAACCAATTGACTAGGGGACTTTACGTCTTACTGAAAATACTTTTTGCAAAATGGATCATCTTCCTCTCTCCATCCATAACTTCTTTTATTCAAACTTACCTATTAAAAACAAAACAAAACAAAACAAAACAAAACAAAACAAAACAGAAAATTTCCTATGTTGGATTTGCTTCAAGTCAGACCTGTGTAACATCCACAGATCCAAAGTCAAAAATGAGTTTTGTGGGAGGATGTGTGTTTGTGAGGAGGGAGGGGGAAAGAAGGTAATCCACTGTTATTCTTCTCCATGGTACATGACTCAGAATAGTTGAAATAGGTTACTAGCTGGTCACTATTGCCTTTTGGGAAGCACCTTGGCTGTGTTAACCTGTCCTGAGCTCAGATACCAGTGCTCTGGTCTGTGCTTCTGTATTTCAGAATTGAACCAGAGTTTGACCTAGAGTCAAGATATGAGTTTCCTTTAGACAATTTCCTGGAAGATTGTCTAAGTTTCTGTGTAGCAAATGAGTGATGTTCTGAGGTGGCAGGAAGAATTGGAAGCAGGTCCATTTAGATATCCTATAAATGATTCATTGCTTCCATAGGTCTTCTTAATTCCAGCACAATTGGACTTGATAGTATATGCTTCATTGCAGTTGAAAGGGAAAAGATCTTCCAAGCTTCTTCCCACAACCCTTAGAGAGGTCTCAGTGATTCCCTAGAAATTATTTGGCCTGGAAGGATGACCACCAACAGGGTCCCATAGCCTGTCTGTCTGTCAGCAGAGATATTGGTCACATTTTTTATCTTTCTACACTTTCTCAGAATACACTTACATATACAAACTGCAGCAAGTTGACCAATTATTCCAGGACTTTTTCAGAGAAGTGAAGTATCAGAAAACCAGGCTCAGAATAGCTTATTCCTGCTCCTGTCAAGTACTTCATTAAAGGATCAACAGTGACTTTAATCCCTAAACTAACTTTTGGCTCATATTAACTGAACGGTTCCAGCTCCCTGTCTATTACTAGGATTCAGAAAGCTTCAAAAAGCTCTATCTAGAATCCAAATCCTTATGGGAGAGGGAAGATATTAATGACCACTAAAACCTCTTTCCTTTCCCCTGGCAACCTATGTTTCTTGCAGGGGGCTTTTTCTAACATTGTGAACCATGAAGTCACCTTTAAACCTATTTGATCCTCACACTTTACACCCCCAATGACAAATTGGGAGGTGATGAAAAATACATTGAAAACTATTTCAAGCATCACATTTTTGTTCTGTTGTGTATGGTTTGTTCTTGGTAACCATTTGTACATTCTTTGCTGCAAGAAAAAAAAACAGTATTCCTGAAAACTGTTCATGGAAATGAGTGAGTCCAACATTTAATTCTCCAGGCATAAATCATTTTTCCTTTACATTTTTATGCTTCATAATGCTGTTAATGATTTAAAGGTCACCAGTTTCCTAGCAGTTTATTGTCAGCAGGGTTAATTCTTTCCACTGGTCATTGCCTGTCAGAAAATGCCAGGCCCATCAGCTATATTATTCACTTCATTAGCTGATGTAATATAATTTCAGTGTTTTAGGAAATAGAAAAGGTGTAAGGAGAGAATGCCTTAGTTCAGACCAAAAATAGTGTTCAGAAACAAAGTTATCCACTTAATTTCATTAATAATAACAATTGGAGGCAGAGCCAAGATGGCAAGTAAAGGTAAAGATTACCCTGAGCTCTCCCCTAAACTCTCCAAATACCTTTAATTAATGACTCTAAAATTCTAGAGCGGCAAAATCCACAAAAAGACACAGCGAAGAAATTTTCCAGCAGAAGACAACCTAGAAGGTTAGTAGGAAAGGTCTGTTGCACCAATAAAAGAGAGGAGCACAGTCCAATGCAGACCATGCCAGTGTAGACCAGGCCCAAGCAAAATAGGAGCAGGCCTCAGGGCAATTGAATCAGAAGCAGCAGTGGCAGTTTCCAGACTTTTCAGCCCACAAAAAGTAAGAGGATCTGATGATAAGTCACAAGGAGATTTACAGGGATCCATATGCCAGAACTAGGGGCAGGACTCAGTTGCATTGCTTATACTTGGATCTGGGTAATGGTTGCAGAGGAGCAGGGACTCTTTTCACAGTTCCAGGGTTGAAAAGAGTGCTTGTGGTCATTCACAAACCAGTGCACAGTACTGGATACTAGAGTAATGGCAAGTAAAGAAATACTTTGCCCCTTGTTTCAGGTAATCAAGTGCCTTTGAGTTTCACCCTAGATTGTGTCAACAATTTATTAGAAACAGTATACATTATGTTGCCCTTAATAGGCCTAAGGGAGTTTGGAGACCTTCCTTGCCTTTAAAAGGCCTAAGCTCACCACATAGACCCCTTGGTGGGAGGAGCTTGCTGAAAGAACAGAACAGGATGGGCAGAACAGGAAGGTTAGAACAGGAAGGAGCAGAGCAGATAAAAGCTCAAGCTCAAGCAAGAGCTGGAATCAAGAAAAGCCAAAAGAGAGAATGTTTGTGATGTTGGCACTCAGTCTGTTGTTCTGTGTTGTTGTTACTTTGTCAGACCCAAATGCTCTGTCTGTTGAATTGTGTTGAATTCTCAGACAGAAAGCAAATTGAGATGATAGTTCCAGCAATGTATGTAAATATTATTGTAGCCCTGTCAAGCTTTGCTTTCCTAGGAATAGAAACTGGGAAGAGCTTGGAGTGGAGCAGTCACTGTGAGTTTCAGTATGAAACAGGAACAGAAATACCTGTAAATTCAGGCAACAGTCAGGTGAATCCAGGCAAGATTTAGGAGCATAGAAGAGGAGCTGTGGGGTTTGGAAACCAGCTTCAAGTCAAGATGAAAGAGAACTTTATTTGGGTACTCAGTATTGACTGATGATATTGTAACTTACAACATAGGGGTTGATGACCTTTATATTTTCCACTACCCCTTAAGGATGTTTGGCTTAAGGATGATTAGAAACTAGTCTCAAGTCTCAAGTCAAGATGAAAGAAGATTTTAGATGGGTACTTTATATTGATTGAGGAGATTGTGACTTACTGAATGTTATGTTTTGTTTAGGACTGTGTGGCCAACTTAGTAATAATTTATTATGGTATATTGTTGCTTTAGTTTCTTGAATATTTCGCATTAGTTTGTTGCTGAATAAATTGAGAGTTCTCTATACTATGCAATTAGATCTTAAAGTTATTCATGGCAGCAGTCCTCAGGAGAACTGCTCGTGATTGGCATTACAACTAGTAAACACACTTCTCCCTAGATTATATCATCTTGGAAGAGCCAAAATTTTACAGGTCCCCAGAATTACGTTTGAAAACAATTTCACAAAAATATCAAGCCTAGGACAGCGTCCCCTCCACTTGGGAAACAGAACCCCACTTTAGAGCAGGGTTAAAAGTCAAGAAATAGGCTGAAAAAAATGAGCAAACAACAGAAAAAGTTCTCACCCTAGAAAGTTACCCTAGTGACAAGAAATATCAAAGATCTTCACAATCTTTGATCATAAAGACCAAAGTCAGGAGACAACAAAGTCAAAATTTCTGTATCTAAAGCCTTGAATAAAAAATATTAGTCTCTCAAGCCATGAAAGGGCTTAAAAAAGATTTCAAAAATCAAGTAAGAGAGGTAGAGGAAAATTTGAGAGAAAAAAATGAGAGTGATGGAAGAAAATCATAAAAAAAAAAGAGTCAACAGGTTGGTAAAAGAGGCACACACACACACACACACACACATAAATATTGACCTAAATAACAATAACACCTTAAAAAACAGAATAGGCCAAAAGGTAAAAAAAGAAAAAGAAAAGGAAAAATGAAAAAGTCCAATGAAGAGAATGCCTTGAAAAGCAGAACTGACCAAATAGAAAAAGATATATACAAAAATCATATATATATTGTCTGTGGGGGGGAGGTGTGTATGTGTGTGTGTATGTATATGTATGTATGCATGTGTATATATATATATATAGATATATATATATAGATATATAGATACATATATATATATATATATACAAAAATTCATTGAAGAGAAGGACTCCTTAAAAAGTAGAATCCATAAAATGGAAAAGGAGGTAGGAAATCTCACAGAAAAAAAAATTTCTCAAAAAATAGAATTGAGAAAATGGAAGCTAATGGCTTTATGAGACATCAAGAAACAGTCAAATAAAATCAAAATAATGAAAAAAATAGAAGAAAATTCTATTCTAAAATAATTGTATTCTAAAAAAAATTACATTCTAAAATAATAGAAGAAAATTCAGGAAAAATAACTGACCTAGAAATAGATTCATGAAAGATAATTTAAACACTATTTTATCTGAAAGCCATGATCAAAAACAAAAAAGCCTATACATTATCTTTCAAGAAATCATCAAAGAAGACTTCCCTGATATTCTAGAAGAAGAGAGTAAAATAGAAATTGGAAGAATCTACTGATCACTTCCTAAAAGAGATGCCAAAATGAACACTCCCAGGATTATTATAGCCAGATTCCAGACCTTGCAGATCAAGGAGAAAATACTGCAGGAAGACAAAAAGAAACAATTCCATATGATGGAGCCATAGTCAGGAAAACTTGAGATTTATCAACTTTTACATTAAGGGATCATAGGATGTGGAATATGATATTCCAGAGGGCAAAAGAACTAGGATTGCAACCACAAATCACCTACCCCGCAAAATTGAGTATAATAATTCAGTGGGGAAAATGGATATTCAGTGAAATAGAGGACTTTCAAGCAATCTTGATGAATAAAAACCAGAGCTAAATAAAAAATTTGACTTAAATAAAAGACTCAAGAGAAGCATAACAAGGTAAACAGGAAAGAGGAATCATAAGAGATTCAATAAGGTTAAAGTGTTTATTATTCCTACATGGAAAGATGATCCTTATAACTCCTAAGAACTTTCTCATTATTAGGACTGTTAGAAAGAGTATACATAGACATAAAGCAGAGGTGTGAGTTGAATGTGATGATATGATTATTTAAAAAGATAAAATCAAGGAATGAGAAAGAAAGATGCACTGGGATCAAAGGAAAGGGAGACGGAGAATGGGATAAATCATCTGACATAAAAGAGGCCTGCAAGAGATATTACAGTGGAGAGGAAAGTGGCGGAGAAAAGAGGGGAACCTTACTCTCAAGAATTGTCTCAAAGAGGAAATAATATACACAGTAAATCTGGTGTAGGAATGTATCTTACCATACAGGAAATGAGCAAGAGAAAGTGATAAGAGGAGACAGAGAACTGAGAGAAAGGAGGGCAATTTGGGAGAGGTAAAAATTAGGAGCAAAATGCTTTTGAGAATGGACAAGTTAAAAGGAGAGAGAGAGAGAATAGGATAAACAGAGGTAAAATAGAATGAAAGGAAATGCATAGTTGATAAACATCACTGTGAAAAAAAAATTCCTGTCTTTCTCTGAAAAAGACTTCATTTCTCAAACATATAGAAAACTGAATCAAATTTATAGAAGAATGATTCCTCAACTGATAAATGGTTAAAAGATATGAATAGGCAGTACTCAAATAAAGTAATTAAAACTATTTACAGTCATCTAAAAATGCTCTAAATAACTATTGATAATGTAAATTAAAACAACTCTGAGCTACTACCTTGTATCTGTCAGATTGTCTAATATGACACAAAAAGGGTAATGACAAATGTTGGAGAGATGTGGTAAAATTAAACAGTAATGTACTGTTGGAGAAGTTTTATAATGATTCAACCATTCTGGAGAGCAATTTGGAAATATACCCAAAGGGCAATGAAACCATGCATTCCCTTTGACTAAGCAATACTACTACTAGGTCTGTATCATACGGAGATTTTTAAAAAAATGGAAAATGACTTATGTGTGCAAAAGTATTTTAAAAAGCTCTTTTATTCGTGGCAAAGAATTAGAAAGTGAGGGGATATTCATCAATTGTGGAATGACTGAAGAAGTTATTGTATACAATTGTATACTATTATGCTTTAAGAAATGATAGACAGGGGCAGCTAGGTGGCACAGTGAGTAGAGTGCTGGCCCTGGAGTCAGAAGGACCTGAGTTCGGATCCGGCCTCAGACACTTAACACACACAAACCAAAACCTAGCCATGTAACCTTGGGCAAGTTACTTAACCACAATTGCCCTCCAAAAAAAAGCAAAAAAAAAAAAGAAGAAGAAATGATAGGATGCTCTCAGAAAAAAAAAATGGAAGGATTTACATGATCTGATGCAAAGTGAAATGTGCACAACCAGAAGGACACTATGCACATTAAAATTGTTAGAGCTAAATAGTATGATGATCTACTATGGATAACTTAGCTTTTTTCAGTAATACAATGATCCAAGACAATTTTGTTGGACTTGTGAAGAAAGGGGCTGTCCATCTCCACAGAAAGAACTGGTAGATCCAGAATGTGTATCAAAGATAATGTTTTCTATTTTTTTCTTCAGTTTTTGTCTATTTTCTTTCACAAAATGAATTACATAGAAATGTGTTTTGCATGACTACACATGTATAACCTAGGTCAAATTGCTTGTCTTCTCAATGAGAAGGATAAGGGAGGGAAGGAAAGAGTTTGGAAATCAAAATTTGAAGAAAAAAAAAGAATTTTAAAATTATTTTTACATGTAATTGGGAAAAATAAAATATTGAATAAGATTTTAAAATAATAGAATAACAACTATTATTATAATAGTCTTCCTTCAAAATTTGTAAAGTGACTTATAAGGAGTCTCACAACTCTATGAGGCAAGCACTACAGCTATTAATCAATCAATATACAGTTATTAAATGTCTACTAATTGTCAGGCACTGTGTTACATGCTGTATTACTATGACCATTTTACTATTCTCATTTTATAGAGAAGAAGACTAAAGCATGGACAAATTAAGTAAACGGCTTATAGTCGCTCAGATTGTACATGTCAGAAGTGGGATTTGAACCCAACTCTTCCTGAAACCAAGTGTAGCATTCTAGTGCAACCTTCTGCCTTATGCTGCTGTGGAAATGACCTGGCTCTATGCAACCACAGAACATTAGCTTTGGTAGAACTAAAAAAACTGGAAATTCTTCTGTGGAATGTGTGAAAGATATCCTTTTCAGTTTTTCTAGAAAATATTATTGTTTTTGATTAGTTGTTTTCAGGCATGTCAGATTCCTTGTGACTCCTTTTTTTTTTTTTGGAGGGGGAAGTTCCTTGGCAAAGATACTGAAATGATTTTCCATTTCCTTCTCCAGATCATGTTACAGATGAGGAAACTGAGGCAAACAAGGTTAAGTGACAAGGTCAAGGTCACATAGCTAGTATTTGTGGCTGGATTTTAACTCAGGTCTTCCTGACTCGAAGTTCAACACTTTAGTTATTGCATCAGCTAGCTGACCTATAGAAAATACTAGGAAATAATATTTCTCTGATCTAATAGCCCTTTACAGACTGACTGCCTTCCCCACTTTCACACCTTCGAAAGTTCAAGCCAGTCAACAACAAAAGATTTTCTTAAGAAAATAGATTAAAAGCTCAGACTGAACTTTGAGCAAATATTTATTGTTGGGCTTCCATCAATTATTTTATGACACCCTTGAAATAACTGACCTACGGACCCATCTAAAGGGTGGTTTCGAATCTCCCCATCCCTTGAAAAGATGGCATGATGTTAATACTCATCCTACTCTATTCAGTAGGGATTATACTGATATTGATTACTGGGAGAAAACCATTTTCAATCCTTGAGGGGAGTGGTCCAGGAAGGAATGAAATAGTGAATACTGTCAGGTGACTATTGTAAAATGGTAGCACCAAACTATATTAACACATTGTTCTTCTTCCACAAGATTCCTATAAATGTTACTTTAAATAGTCTTGGGGGAGAGGAAAATACTAGACAGAAAAGGATGAATATGGCAGTTTAGACATTTTTCTCTCTAGGCTAGAAATGCTCTGAATTAGAGTAGTGATATATTCATTTAAAATATTTCTGGAAGGCTTGTGCAAGAAACACAGAATATAGCATCTATATTTATATATGTCTATCTATCTAAAACTTTTTATCTATCTATCTATCTATCTATCTATCTATCTATCTATCTATCTATCTATCTATATATCTAAAACTATTTATCTACCTACCTATAAATCTTTCTTTTTTCTCTTCCTTCCTTCCTTCCTTCTTTTCTTTCTTTCTTTTCTTTCTTTCTTTCTTTCTTTCTTTCTTTCTTTCTTTCTTTCTTTCTTTCTTTCTTTCTTTCTTTCTTTCTTTCTTTCTTTTTCTCCCTTCAGCACTTCTATCTGACATCCTATGCTATACAAGAATAAGCCTAAGTTCTAAAAGTGTCATTAACAGAAGCTGGTCACCAGATATTGAATTATTTTAGCCCTGCGTGAAATTACTGAGGCATGGAAGTGCTGTACCATTCATTGGTGGAGGATACCCATGCTAATGAAATTGTTGATGTTTTGAAGTATGGAATTAATTGTATTCCATGCAATCTCAATAAATTAACTTGAAGAAAATATGATCAGTTACAGGATCTGAGCAGTAGTTTTTCATATTATGCTTTGTAACTTCTTTCAAGAATTCAAGGGTCTATGGTTTCACTCCTTGCACAGATATAGAATGAGTTCTATAATGCTTGAATATGGATGGTCTCTGTGAGTTGTTATATTCAAATAAATAAGAAAGTGAGTTGGTAGATAATTACTTAGTAATCAGTAACTTAGTGATCAATAGATAATTATTTGATGATCTGTTGTTAAGCTGCTTCATATTTACTAGGCTAGCTTTCTGGCAACAAGCATACAATCTGTAATGGTACATACCCTTAAAAACCTCTACACTGAATCTGGCAAATAAAGCATATACTCTGTCATCATAACCTCATAACCTCTGCAAATTCAGGACCATGCCCATATCATAAGAGGATATTCGTAATTTTAATTTTAACCAGCAGCTTCTGGACTTTTGAATATTCAAATGAATATGTGACCTCATATATATATATATATATATATATATATATATATATATTCCCTTAGATACTGATAGCACCCTATCCTTACCCATCTGTCCTGCAAGACTCTTAAACATATGTACCTCTAAGTTCACTAAAAGCCTTGTTCACATTCTCCTGACATCATGAGGACACCTTGCAGATTATCTTGCTCTCCCCTAATGACTCATCAGTTTTCTTTTTGATTCATATATGTCTGTTATGATATCCTTCATACTATTTCTTCTATTCAGTAAGCATTTATTTTCACCTACTATGCACCAGTCATTGTGCTTATTTGTAATGTGTTGCTGCTTGAAATCCTATACAATACTATTTAAGGACACACGCTAAGGCAGTGAGTGTCATAATTTGACTGACTTCAGTAAAAAATGTCCCCTTCATTTTATTTTTAACAATATTTCATTTTCCCCAAATTATATGTAATTACAATTCTTAATATTCATTTTGAAAAAAAATTGAGTTCCAAATTTTCTCCCTTCCTTTCTCACCTCCCTTCTTCCTGAGATGGTAAACAATTTGTCATAGATTATACATGTTCAATCATGTAAAACATATTACTGTATTAGTCATATTGTGAAAGAGGACACAGATCGAAAAAGAAAAATAAAATAATTCAGAAAGTGAAAAATAGTACATTTCCATCTGCGTTCAAATTCCATCAGTTCTTTCTCTGTAGGTGGACAGCAATTTTCTTCATGAGTCCTTTGGAATTCTCTTGCTGAGACTAACTAAATTATTCAGTTAATAATTGTTCAGTATTGCTGCTATTGTGTTCACAATTTTGATTCTGTTCACTTCACTTTGCATCAGTTCATAAAACTCTAAGTTGTTTTTTTTTTTCTGAAATAAAACTGCTCATAATGTCTTATAGCCCAATAGTATTCAGTTACAACCATATACCACAATTTGGTCAGCCATTCCCTAATTGATAGACATTTTATAAATTTAAATTATTTACCACTACAAAAAAGGGCTGCTATAAATATTTTTATAAATGTAGGTACTTTTCCCTTTTTATCAAGTTCTTTGAGATACAGACCTAGTAGTGGTATTGCTGCATCAAAGGGTAGGGAAAGTTTTATAACACTTTGGGCATAGTTTCAAATTGCTCTCCAGAATGGTTGAATCCAACTCCTCTAACAGGGCATTGATGTCCCAATTTTCTTACATCACCTCCAACACTTATTATTTTCTTTTTCTGTCATGATGGGGTCTTTGGGTTTATCAAACATCAGATTACTATGCTCATTCAATACTATGTCTTGTGTACCTAATCTATCCCATTGATCCACAACTCTATTTCTAAGCTGGTACCAGATCATTTTGATGATTGCTACTTTATAATACAGTTTGAGATCTGGTACAAATAGGCCTTCATATATTTTTTTTGCATTATTCCCTTAATATTACTTATCTTTTGTTCTTCCAGATGAATGTTATTACTATTGGTAGAGTACTAAATGAGTAAATCAATTTAGGGAGAATTGTCATTTTTATTATGTTGGATTGGACTACCCATGGACAATTAATATTTTTCCAGTTGTTTAAATCTGACTTTATTTCTGTGAAAAAATGTTATGTTCATATAGTTTCTGAGTCTGTCTTGGCAGGTAGATTCCCAATATTTTTTATTGTCTATACTTATTTAAAAGGAATTTCTCTTTCTACCTCTTGCTACTGAGGTTTGTCAGTAATATATAGAAATACTGATGACTTATATGTGTTTAATTTAGATCCTTAAATTTTGCTAAGGTTGTTAATTATTTCAACTAGTTTTTTTGTTGATTTTTTTTTTTTAGGATTCTCTAATTATACTATCATATCATCTGCAACAAATAGTTGATTTATTTTTGGATTCTCTAAGTATACTTTCATATCATCTGCAAAGAGTGATAGTTTTGGTTCCTCATTGCCTTTTCCAATTCCTTCAATTTCTTTTTCTTCTGTTATTACTATAGCTAACATTTCTAGTACAATATTGGACAATAGTGGTGATAATTGGTTCATCCCCAATCTTGTTAGGAAGGATTTGAGTTTTATCCTCATTACAGGTTTTAAGTAGATTTACTTATCATTTTAAGGAAAGTTCCATTTATTCTCATGCTCTAATAGGAATGTGTACTGTCTTTCATCAAAGGCATTATCTACATCAATGGAGATAATTATATGATTTCTATTAGTTTTGTTACTGATTTGGTCAATTGTGCTGCTAGTTTTCCTAATATTCAACCAGGCCTGCATTCCTCATATAAATCCCCACCTGGTCATAGTATATGATGCTGATGATATATTACTGTAATCTCCTTGCTAGTATTTTATTATTTATTTATTTTTACTTCAATAACTATTTATTGAACAAACTGTATGGGTTTACATGTTTGTTTATGTCTATAGGTACACATATATACAAATGCATACATTTACATTTTAATATAGATTAAAGTTCAGAAGGAAGCACATTGTTTAAATATTATTCCTAATTGTTTACTAAAAAAAACAATTACAGATTTCCTGCTTCCACTCATGAGTGTCAATATTCCAGAGGTTTATCATATCCAACTTTTCTAAAATTCTATTCACTTCCTTACATTCTTTCTTATTTATTTTATGACTGTATTTATCTACTTCTGAGAGGGGAATTTTGAGGTCTCCTACTAGTATAACTATGTAGATCCTATAATTCATTTAACTTCTTTAAAAATTTGGATGCTATACCACTTGGTGCATTTATGTTTATTTTTGCTATTACTTCACTGTCTATGATACCTTTTAGCAAGGTGTAATGTCCTTCCTTTTCTCTTTTAATTATATCTATTTTTGCTTTTGCTTTATCTGAGATTATAATTGCTACCTCTTTTTTTTTTACTTCAGTTGAAGCATAGCAGAATCTTCTTCAGCCTTTTGCATCTATTCTGTGTGTGTATGTCTCTGTTTTGAGTGTGTTTCTTGTATATTGTAGGATTCCAGTTTTTAACCTTCTCTATTATCCACTTCACATTCACAGTCATGATTACTTACTGTGTATTTTTCTCCTTTTACCCCATCCTTTCTCACCAGCATTTTGCTTCCAACTCCTCTCTCCCCCAGTCTGCTCTTCTTTCTGTCACCATGCACCCCACTTTTTATCCCCTTCCTCTCCTACTTCCCTGTAGGGTAAGATAGATTTCTATACCCATTTGAGTGTTATGTTATTCCCTCTTTGGGACAAATCCAATGAAAGGGAGGTTTGAATGATGCTCACTCTTCTATACCTCCACTTTAATTTTTGTTTGCACCTCTTCCTGTGAGATAATTTACCCCCATTCTGCCATTCCTCTTCTCTCAGTGTAATGCTATTTCTTACCCTTTAATATTTTTTTACATCATCCCATCAAAGTCAACTTCTAGCTATACCCTCTGTCTATCTATACTTTTTCTCACTGTCCTAATAATTCTTAAGAGTATCTTCCTGGGGGGTAGAGCCAAGATGGCGTAGTAGAAACAGCACTTCCAAGGTGCTCTGCCCCACACCACCTCCAAACAATGTAAAAGGGGGACCTGAACAACTTCTGGAGCCCCAGCACCCACAGAACAACACAGAGAAGCTAACCTCCTGGTGAGGACAGCCCAGCAGCCCTGCAGGGCATGGTCAGCGCAGTGCTCTGAGAGCAGGCAGCACAGCACGCTGGGAACCAACAGTGTGGCACTCTGGGAGCAGAGCCCAGGCATGAGCTGCGGTTTTAGCCCCAGGGTGTCTGGGCCAGCAGCCAGATGGAGGGAACCCAGAACACCAGCAGCTGTAGTGATTCCAGAATTATCAGCACAGATATGCCTAGGACAAAGTGAGAGGTTAGTGCCCTATGGACTTTGGGACAAGTATTTGGGGAATGTGCCGGCTTCCTCCCCTGGGGGTGAAAAGCTGCTGAGGAAACTTGGCACAGAGGCCATTTTGCAGCGTCAGTGGCAGCTTCAGCTCCTGGTCTGCAAAATGTAGACAGATCCAGCAATCAGTCTGGGGGTTAATCGCTCTTGCTTTAACCTGCTTGGATCTGGATTGTGGTCTGGGGGGGAGGCCTGGGGTGGGTATCCAATTTGTCAGAGCAGTTGGAGGCTTTACAGAGGCCACCCAACCTCCAGAAGTTGTGAAGACCCCACGTTTGGGGCGGAAGCTCTCCTCTCTGGTGGCAGAGTCCTACTGTGGCAACAAGTCCAAAAATCAAGTAATTAAGTGGCAATATGCCTAGGCAAAGGAAACAAAATGAACAGAAACATGCAACATTAGTCTCCTATTTGGGGGGCAAAGAGGATCAAAGCATGGAATAGGAGGGGGACTGTGAGGTCAGAACTCCTGCACCAAAAGCCCCAAATGAAAATACAAGCTGGCTACAGGCCATAGAGGACCTTAAGAAGCAGATAAGAGAAATGGGAAAATTGGGAAGAGAAATGAGAAAGATGCAAGAAAAGTATGAAATGACAGTCAACAGCCTGACTGAGGAAAACAACACCTTAAAAAATAGACTAACTCAAATGGCAAAAGAGGCTCAGAAAGGCAATGAGGAGAAGAATGCCTTCAAAAGCCAAATTTGTCATATGGGAAAAGAATCTCAAAAGCTCACGGAGGAGAATCATTCCTTCAGAATTAGACTGGAGCAAATGGAAGCTAGTGACTTTATGAGAAATCAAGATGCTGTTAAACAGATCCAAATAAATGAAAGAATAGAAGGCAATGTGAAATATCTCATGGGAAAAACCACTGACCTGGAAAATAGATCCAGAAGAGCATCTTCCTATATGATGAATACAGTTTAACCTTATTTAATCCCTTATGTTTTTTCTCTTCCCTCTTTAACTTTTTATGCTTGTACTTGAACATCAGATTTTCTGTTTAGCTCTGGTCTTTTCATCTGAAATGTTTGAAAGTCCTCTATTTCATTCTCCTCCTGAAGGATTGTGCTCAGTTTTGGTGAGTAGTTGAATTTTGGTTGTAATCCAAGTTCCTTTGCCTTCCAGAATATCATATCCTAAACCTTCTGATCCTTCAAGGTAAAAGTTTAGCAGTTTCTTAGTAGCTTTAATCCTGTATAATCCTGATTGTGGCTCCATGATATTTTTTAATTGTTTCTTCCTGACTGCTTAGAGTATTTTCTCCTTGACCTGAGATTTCTGGAATTTGACAATAATATTCTGGGGAGTTTTCTTTTCTTTTCTTGTCTTCTCTTTTTTTTTTTTCAGGAGGTGATCAATGGATACTTTTAATTACTATTTTACCCTCTGGTTCTAGGATACCAAGGATGTTTTCTTTGATAACTGCATGAAAGATAATGTCCAAGTTCTTTTTGAAAAAAATCATGGCTTTTAGGCATTCCAGTAATCCTTACATTATCCCTCCTGGATCAATTTTCCAGATCAGTTGTTTTCTAGTGAAATATTTCACATTTTCTTCTGTTTTTATTCATTCTTTTGATTTTGTTTGATTGATTCATTTTATTTCATGGAGTCATTACCTCCATTTGTCCAATTCTAATTTTTAATGAGTGATCTTCAGTGAGCTTTTGTATCTCCTTTTCCATTGGGTCAAATCTACTTTTTAAGGAGTTCTTTTCTTCAGTGAATTTGTGTACATCTTTTTCCATTTTTTGGTATTTCTTTTATTAAACTGTTAGCCCTTTCTTCATAATTTTCTTTTATAACTTTCTTTTGTTTTTCCAGTTTTTCTTCTATCTTATTTGATTCATTTTGAGCTCTTCTAGGAGTTCTTTTTGGGACTGAGATTAATTCTTATTTCTCTTTAAGGCTTTACATGTAATGCATTTTGGCATTGTTGTCCTCTTCTGAGTTTGTGTTTTGATTTTCCCTTTTGCCATAGTAGCTATCTATGTTCAGTGTCCTTTTTCTTTTTGTTTTGTTGTTTTTGTCCCATTTTTTATTATTTTTCAGCCTATTTCATGACTTTTAAAATTGAGCTCTTCTCCTGGGATACAGGAACACAGTCTCAAGCTTCTTGCACAAGAGGGGCCAGGGCCCTACTGCATTGCAGCTTCCAGGGCAGGAGGATTACCTTCTGTACCAGGGCCCTTGGGCCTAGAAGCTTTCCTATTGCATTGAGGGCTCAAAACCTTACATTTGGCCTGTTGTGCTTCTCTCCTAGTGTACCAGGAGAGTGGGACTGTGGTTGCTAGAAGCCATATTTTAGTTTCTCTGGATACCACCTGCCCTAGTCTATACTTCCCTTTTATCCAAATGAGTGGGACAGAGCTTTGCTGCTTTCCTTTTAATTTGACTTGGGCTGGAAAATTGTCTCACCCTGTCTTTTTGCAGATTCGGCTGCTCCAAAATTCATTAGAAGTTGTTTGGAAAGAAATTTGAGGGAGCTCTGGCAAGTTCCTGCTCTTTCTCCATCATCTTGCCTCCACCCTTTCCTTTTGTCTTTAAAGGCCTATAAACTATGGCTTGAGAATATGACTAGGTATGCCCCCCAGGATGCCAAGATACTCTACTTATCCTAGCAAGAAGTCAGGGGATATCCCTTTTTTCAAATTTTATAATTGATGGTCCCTAGCTTATTCCGAGTTGCAATATTCTAGTTTATTGAAAAAATTTCTGCTAATATAAAAAAAAATTTTTAAATCTGGTATTGTAGTTAATGTGCTGGATTTGGAGTCTGGGAAACCTGGATTCAAATGTTGTTCTACTCATTATGGGACCTCAGGCAAGTAACTAACATATCTGAGTCTCAGTTTCTTCATCTGTAAAATGACAGAGTTGGACTAGATCCTCACTGAAGACTCTTGTAGCTTTAGATCTCTGAACTATAGCCCAGAGATTTCACAATATAGGGCAAAGAATAATGGGTGAGGTACTTGGAACTACTTTGCACAAAATACAATTTTCTTACACATAACTGCCACCTCTACTTGAAAATTATAGGCAGTGCATTTGAATTATGAGATACACAGAACATGAAGGAATATTTACTCCAGTCTTCAAGTGAAGACCATCATAGGACATGCCAAATGAAAATTCATTGCTAACATAATGTGACAAGAAGAAAAGCAACCATACTGACCCAAGATCAATAGAAAATCATTCTGCAGGTTAGAAACATCTCTTATTTAGCATGATGCTGTCTTATGGTGGTCTCTGGACAGCAACCACATTAATTCATCTCAGCACTCATTTCTATACTGTATTTTCATCATGTTGCCATAGTATCATCACAGTAAAAAAAATCAAGCTGATACTATAAAATTCCCAATGGTTTGAGGAGAGAGAGAAATAAAGCATAAAAGGAACTGCAACATAGTAGAAATGCTGAGGTTTAAGTTTAGGGGAGCTCAAGACCCCAGAAAACCAATATGTCGGGTTTTGCTGAATAAATTAGACTGAAGTCTTCTCTCAGCCAAAGTAAAACAAAGTTTATTAGAGGTTCGCCATAATGGGTAAACTCTTAAGTAGCCTTGGTATCTGTGATGCTTGTATAGGACAATCTGACCACAATAATCTGACACAGAGTGAGCCTGCACTAGAAAATTCTCCAGCCTCCTCTATTCTCATGGAGACAAGATGGGGTCTTATATACAGAAAGGTTGTGGGAGAAATCTAGGGGTGGTTTAGAGGAGGACTTTGGGGAGGGTCTACAGGAGGAGTCAAATAAGGTCAGACTCCAGTGATGAGAGATTAAGGGTGGGAAGTAGCTGGAGGCTACCTGGAGATGAGACAATGGAAGACTAGGCTAGTTTAAGGGTGTATAGATGTTTTGGGAGGATCAAGGGTGGGGCTAGCTGGACAATGAAGGGCTAGGCTAGTAACAGAGATTTGGGTCTAGTGATAATGAAAGGATTATGGCCTCAGGCAAATGTCTCATCAAATGAAAAGATTCAATGAAAGCTCAAGGGGGTTCCCAGAGCCTGTACCTCATCAGAATGAACAATGAGCTTTGATATGAAAGACCTAGTTTAGAATGATTTAGGAGATGGGAGCCTCTTCATTGGTGTTAATTCAAAGACTGCTTAACCACTTTGTAAATAAATTCAATTACATTAATATTTCTTAAGCTAGATGGTACAGTGGATAGTGCCAAGCCTCAGGTCAGGAAGTTTGAGTTCCAATCTAACCTCAGATATTTACTAGATGTGTGACTTTAGAAAAGTCACTTAATTTATTTATCTCTGTTTCCTCATCTGTAAGATGAGCTAGTGAAGGAAATGGCAAACCATTCCAGTTTCTCTGCCAAAAAAACCCAAAGGGAATCATGAAGAATGACTAAAATGACTGAACAACAACAATATTTCTTAAGCACCTTCTGTGTGCCAGGTATGATATTCAGTTGAAGAAATAAAAAGACAAAAATGAAACACTCCCCACCCTGGAGCAGTTGAAAATCAAATAGGAAAGTACAACTTGTGCATGGTTAATAAAATATAAAACTATGTAGTTTGAATGCAGATCAAAGCATATTATTTTTATTTTTCTTCTTTCTCCTGGTTTTTCGTTTTTGTTCTGATTCTTCTTTCACATGTGTTATGTGGAAATGATGGGATTAAGACTCTGGGAAACCCTTGGAATCTTCTCACTGGATGAGGAATTTTCCTGAGGCCTTAAACCTTTCATTATCTCCAGGCTAAGATCTCTGTTACTCTTTAACTTAGCCCTCCATTGTCTGTCATCTCCAGGTAGATTTGCCATCCTTAATGCCATTCTTGGAGACTGACTTTAGTCTAGGCAAGATCCTCCTTAGACTCCTCCTCAAGACTCTCCCCCAACCCTCCCCCCCCAGACAATCCCCTAGATCTTTCCCACAGTCTTTCTGTATATAAGATCCATCTTGCTTCAATAAAGGTGCTTCAGTCTAGAGGAGATTCAATCTGGCCGGCTTGTCAACACAAGGGTCACAAATATTTAGGTGATTTAAGAATATACCCATTCTGATGAATCTTTAATAAACTTTATTTTACTTTGGTTGAGAGAAGTCTCCAGTCGAATTCACTTGGTAAGACCCAGTGTGTTGGTATTTTGGGGTCTTGAGCACTTTTAGGGAGTGTAAAGCCCCCGTAATGCCATGCATCAGCAGCTTTCCAGAAGAATGCTACTGTGAACATCTTTTAAAGTTCTGATTACACAGTATAAAGAACACTCTATTTATTCTATAACAAATCAAAACAAAATATTCACAGAAAATCAAGATACAGTATTCACAATATTAGAACTTATCACAGAAAATCACAATATAATATTCACAACAGCTTAACATTAAAATGAAAACATAGTTTTCACCAAAGTGGTCGCAATATTTAGAACAAAGAACAATCATCTCAAAGTACAATAGTCAAAGTCTTCCACTCATGGGGCACACTAAACTCAATCAGTCACTTATTCAGCTATCAGTTACTAAGTATCATTAATCACTAAGTACAATCATTAGAAAATACACAAATCCTCTACTCCTAGGTCACTAGTAAACTACAATTTTATCATTACTCAATACCCAGGGAGAGGTCTTTTCATCTTGATTTAGGGTCGGTTCTCAGATTCCCTGGATCCCCTTCCATGTGCCCAGATTCTACATGGATTCACCAGACTGTCACCTGGGTTCAAGGGCAGACTGCTCCCAGTTCCTTGTCCAGCTCTCTGGGTAGGTCCTCCTCCACACTGAAGTTCACAGGGTTCACTTCATCTCAAATACTTCACAATTTTTGCTCCTGGGAATTCAACCCAAGCCACAAACAGACAAAGTCTTAGTGTCCTGGTCATGCTTTCTCAGTCTCCTGCAGATTGTTCAAAAAATCAGAATCACCTTATCCAGGCAGGGGTGGCAGGGGGAGGAGGGAGAGCTCCTGGACTCTAGGGCTCCGGGGTTCCTGGGCTACTGGTCTCCTGGATTCCTTGGTTCCTCTTCAGCCTCCTCCTGGCAGCGGCTTCTGCCTCCATGGTGCTCTAAGAAATTCTGAATGTGCCTCTCTGGGGTTTTTCTTATATACACACAACATTAGCTTCCTGTTTCAGTCAACCCCTTCTTGTTATGTCAGGAACAGGGGTTCATAACCTTCTGTTTCTTTCACAGAGGCTTGATCAATTACTAAGTGCTAAGTACCTGCTTACTTGCCAATACAAAGGGGTCAAATTACATTACCATTATAATGCCAAACTTCAGCAGAAATATATTTAACATGATATATATTAACATGTACAAGCTATATAAGATTGTTAGCTTCTTTGGGAAAAAGGGATGAAAAGGAGTGAGGGAGAAAAACCTAAAACTAAAAATCTTATGAAAATGAATGTTGAAAACTATCTTTACATGTAATTGAAAAAAGAAAATAAAAAAAAGAAAAAAATCATAGAATTTACTAGGCTTAAGTTCATTCACAACCCTGGAAAGAGCAATTTTAATCAAGTGGTAGGGTCAGAAAGCAGATCACATGGCCTTGAGAACTGAATGGGAAGTGTGAAAATAAAAGCAACAAATGCATACAACCCTTTCAAGCAGTTTGACTGTGAAAGGGAGAAGAGATACCAGGTAATTGTTTGAGGGAATGGCAGGAACAAGTGAAGACTTTTTTTTGGGGGGGGGATAGATTAGATCTATGCATGTTTATTAGAATCTGGGGAGAAATTAGTATCTACAGTATCTAAGATGACTTTGAAGATGAGATAAAGAAAAAAGTAATCAAGAGAAGACACTCATTGAAAAGATGGAAGGGGTCAGATTCAAGAGCAGAAACAGGCAAGTTGAGCTTGCAATGAAAATGTCCAGCTCTTTTTTATTTTATTTATTTATTTATTTTTTTTTTTTGAGAATGGAGAGGGGGAGGGAGGGAGTTGGAATAGAGAATAATGAAGACAGGTTTTAATGTGTGTAGTAGGAAATGCCAGGAGACACAGTGAATGGCCTAAAATTTCTCAGTAAAGAAGGTAAACTATTTTGCTGGAAGGGAGGGAGATGAGGTGATATATAAATTACTAAGGGAGGGGAGATTTGAAAAAACCACCATGAAGAATGAAATTGATTTGCAATCAGGAAAGAATAAAAGGATTACCTTATAGCAGTGAGGGTCCAGTTGGAACAGATGATATGAATCTGTACTTAAATCACTTAGCATGTTTGTGTGATTCTCCCTGGGGAACATTCAGAAAAACATAGGAGTGGGGAAGGAACATTTGTAGATAAAACAAAGTTGTTTAGGGAGGTCATTGGTTTTGAAGAATCTAATGGATTTGTCTCTTCACAAGTTCAACCTAAAAACCATTTCCTCTAGAAAAGAGTAGCTTTTACTATAGGAAAAGACTTTCAAAGGTGAAGAGGACAACAGAATGGAATTTACAAACGTACATATAATAATGATAAGGTTTATATTATACTTTAGGGTTTACAGACACATACAAAAATACTAAATACAATGTGCAAAGTTTTTGAAGAAGTAACTTGAAGGACAAACAGAACCCTCTGCCCTTATAATGACTAGACATATCAAGGTAAAGGGAGAAAGACTAGACTTGTCCTTCTTCTGGCCCATGTAGGCCAGAAGTATGTAAGCTATCCATAGATAGGGTTACAAGAGGCAATCAAGTTCAACCCCTTAATTTTACAGGTAAGGAAAATGAAGAATAGAAAAATTAAGTGACTTTCCTTAGGGTAGGATTGAAATCCACATCTTCCTGATTCCTGTTCCTGCACCTGCTCAACTGTATCATTGCTCAACTGTCTATGGCACTGATAAAGCATGATACAGCAGAAAAGGTACTCTTATCCCTTGCACCCTGCAATTTTCTCCATTGCAGTTTCAATCTACTACAGTTTGGGCTAAGAAATTAAGCGGAAAATTTGGGGGGAGTTTTGTTGAAGCCACAGATGATATGTGAAGACCAGTAGATGACACAGAGCTTATGATGAAATATTTACAAATGTTACAGTAAGGCAATGTATACATCCCATAAAAGAAAAAAAAATCAGATTCCTCTTGCACAACGGGAAGGCCAATGGATTTTCCAAGTCACAGGGGCACAGTGTGGAAGGGATAACTCTGCTGGGTTGGAAGTTACCAAACCTTGGCACTTTACCTCTGGATCTCAATTTCCTCATCTGTAAAATGAAAGGGCTGGAGTATATGCCCTCTAAATTACCTTCCAGTTCTAAATGTATAATGCTATAACTGGGCCAAGTTAGTCCTACTAAGAAGAGAGGAAGCAAATTCCAAATGGAGAGGAAGGAATGTGGTAGAAGGAAATAAAGAATTCTTTTCCTGTTATTTTCCTGTTACATTAATGGGTAAGGTCAGGTTAGGGTTTGAGTTAAATGCAATGAAGAAGATCCATGACTAGTAAAATCTTAACAGGAAGAGGAGTTTTCTGATTAGCTTAAATGAGGTATTACATGAATGAATAACTGTAGAAAGTATTATTGAGGATAAAATGACAACCTAGCCCAGTTTAGGCAGCCTATAGTGGGTGCTTAATAATGCTTGTTTTCTTACCTCCTTATGTTTTTCTAATTCTAACTTCATTGTGTCTCATGGAGTATCACATTATCATTATAATAGTTATGATAATAATAGTTATTGAATGAAAACTTACCATTTTTGAGTAAAATTTATAAATTCAATGACCTCTCAAAGATTACTCCATTCATATAATAGAATTATCACATACTAAATTCATGTGACAGAATAAGCTTTGCATTTAAACCTCTGAAATTGGCAAATGCTACAAATCAGAACTTGATTTATTATTTTGTTGATTATCTAGACTTAAGAAAATGAAAGAGAAAATGTTCATAATGAGATTAAAGTTAAAACTGTGTCAAATGTCTTTTTTTTTTTTTTTTTTAAGAATTAGATGTTAAACATTTACCCATGCCTTCTTGCCGGTGGGGTTCTGGCAAAGCACAGAATTTATGAACATAATCAAAGCACTCAACTGATGAAATCCTGATGAGCTTTAGAGAATAGACAGCTGTAACGATTTTCTAGTATTCTGACAACATGGTAACAAAATGAACTTTTGTTTGGCTGCTCAGTCAGAGCTGGGGGATATACTCAAAGGCACTTTTCTGGCTATATTTGAGTAGGGAGGCAAGGAAGACTGTAAGCCTTCTGGTGGAGAAAGACATAGAAGAGAGGGGAAGAGGGAGGGAGGGGAAGAGAGAGAGAGAGATGTTGTAGATTGCTATCTCTCTACATGGACCTCTATGATGTAACTTGATCACATGTTTCTTGAGTACAGGATTCTGCTATTGCTTCTGCCCTGTTACATCTAGTCTTTTCTACTGTTGGGTGAAGGAAGAACAGTCTGTGACTTTGTGATTTTTGACAGGTCAGGAGAGTAAGCCACCAGAGGTCTGGGAGCTAGAGTCCATGCTGGATTTTGTGGACTGTTAAATCTAGTGAGGATCAAAATCCTGAGTAATGAGATTGACCCAGTATACAAGTGCAATTGAAAAGAGCAGAACAAATTTATTCAGAAGTGACTTGGTGAGCAAATGCTACGTAGAGTCTGAGTTAACCTAGAGTTCAGTCTCTCCGTGTTCCAAAGAGTAGTATAGATGCCCCTACATATTTGGAAATGTTTATAATTATGTTCCTGTTATATCTTCTCAGTAAATATCGCTTTGTAAAAGTTAATTTGTGTTACTAGATTAAATGAAACTGGGGACTAATTTCTAACAACTTATATTTGAGACCAGAATGGGGACTTGAGCTAATAGCATTTAGAGTAAAATCACCCCACTTTTTCAGGAGTACCCAATAGATCCCTGGGAGGCAGATGTAGCCTTACTCAGTAATTCAATTCTTCTGTAAGTTGGATTTTCAATATAAAGTCTGCAATGATAAATGTCTGTTGATTGAAAAAGAGAAAGAAAACACAAACCATCCTTCCTGAGTATTATACTATCATTAAAAATATAGTTCTTCTTTTTCTCCATCTATTAGGAAAACAATTATTGGCAAGGACCCAAACCTACCTAGTGTTCTTATGAGTATGCTAATCTGTATATGGTGGGCAAGTTTACTGAAGACTAGACTTAGGTATGCTCTTCATCATTCCCTCCCAATATGTTTTACTTTTGAAACAAATTGTTGAAGTGTTTCATAGCTAACAGCACAATTGCAGTGGTTGCAGTTCATAGGGAAATCTGATAAATACATGAAATGATATTTAAAATTCACAAGCATGCACAGTCAGTGTGTTGTAAAAAGCATAACCAAGATAACAAGCATGTAAAGTTGACGTGATTTTTCCCCACCATCAGTTTGGAGTCATAATTCTTGGGTCAATATTGAAAGGAACTTTTGCAACTACAGACAAAAATTTTAGTTAATGAATGAGATAGAACAGAAGTCGTAGGATTTTCCCAGTTGACCCTCTCAGTTTGTTTTCTTTAATGATCTATTAAAAATTATGTTATCCTTGCAACATTCAAAGAAAGGAAGGTCTCTGACATTTTGAGTGGAGGCTCTTCAGTGAGTTTCTGAGAGGATATGGACAAGGGTCACTTAGGAAGGGCAGGTATGGATGAGTTAAAAACTGAATCCTTGCAAGATATACCTGCATCACTGAAATGTGAAGGATTAGGAGGAGAATATGCATTTCAAAGGAAAGGCAATGAGTTGGTTGACCCAGGAGCCAGTGGTATCACCTTACTGAAATTGGGGAAAAACGAAAACAAAAACAGATGTTGGATTTGTAGTCTAAGAACCTTGGCTTGAATCTTGTCCCTGCTATATACTGCAACCTATGGGACTTTGGGCAAACCACTTAGCCTCTTGGGGTCTCTATTTTTTCCATCTACAATAGACAGAAGTTGGACTAAATGGCCTCTAACATCCCTTTTAGTTCTTGTTCTATGGATCCTTTACCACAGACTTGTGTGATCAAGAGCCAAGTCAAATAAGCTCTTGGGAGCCCCTGAGAATTATCTACACTTATAAGTTGTAATGAGTTGTCAATCTGCATCAATGGAAGTGACTAGCCCATGACTTTCTTACAAAGGAGAAATCACAAGTCTGAGTATAAGAGAATGCTTAAGATATAACTACCAATAATTGGTAAGGATTATTAAAGGAATACTCCATTCACTCTATTTACTTCATCAGCAGCAGAATAAACTACTAATGATCCTCCCACCTGGGAAGGAGTTGGAACTCTTGCAGGCCAGCTGGGCACGATTTAATTTAATTCTGGAGAGGCACTAAGTAGCTTATGTGCTATGAGGGACTTAGGGACTGGGAAAATCCTTCCCAGAGAAGGTTATTTTCTACTTTTCACCCACATTTAGATTTGGAAATTGTTTTATCTAGTCATATATCCCATCTTATGTTTCTTTCTCTTTGCCTTGGGACTTGCATTAACCACCTCTTCCTTGATATTAAATACTACTTTGATGAGGTTTGAGGGTTTTTTTCCCCCACCTCTTCATTTCCAAATCTGTAAATCATATTCCGTTTAGATTAGGTGGGATCAAGGAAAAATGATATCTGCTAAATTATCTGCTACATTTTGAAAATTCTTTCTCAGTCTTTCCTAAAAGAACCAAACTGACATTTAACTGATTCTGTGCACATAGTAGGAACTTAATATATGCTTATTCATCTAGATTGAATTAGTGAGAATTTTGTGGTTGATAATAAAGCTAGTAATGGAAAGAGAAGACTTGAAATTGCACGTTTACAGCCTGGCAAATAACCCTCATTCACTTTAGGTGTAGGTAGATAAAAGCTGATGGCTTCTTAGCTTAGAAGAAAACAAATTTTATAAATTTCTACTGTGTCCCAATATTATACCCTTATGCCTTAGAAATGAACATAAACCTTGGACAAGACAGACTTTTGCTCAATTGCTGAAGATGTGATTTGTCCACATCATACAGTTTGAAGATCAACTGAAGCAACTGGAGAGATTTCATCTTAAGAAGAGAAAGCTTGTGGGTGGAGAAGGGAAGGATAAAAGATTGCTAACTTTAAGTATTTGAAGGGCTGGCTTATAGAAGAGGAATTGGGGTATTTTGCTTGGCACAAGAACAGAGGAAAAACATTGCAGAGAATCAAATCCTCGTTCAGTGTAAATTCTTTTATTAAAAAAATTAAAGATTAAAAAAAAAATTCCAGAAGTGGAATAGCAGGTAACAGATTTCCCATCCCTGAGTGGTTTAAGTGACTCCCTAGTGCTCAGCTGACAAAAAATGTAAATGGGAGTTCCTATTCAGGACATCACAGTTGCCATACACATAGTGCTTTACATATATTACCTAATTTGATCATTATAACAAATCTGTGAGGTCCATACTTGAAGCATGATTATCTTCTTTGAAAAGGAAAATGAGATGGGAAGGCTACGTGGTGCAGTGAATAGAGCATGGGCCCTGGAGTCAGGAGGACCTAAGTTCAAATCCAGCCTCAGACACTTAACACAAAAACTAGCTGTGTGACCTTGGGCAAGTCACTTAACCCCAATTGCCCTCCAAAAAGCAAAAAAAAAAAAAAAAGGAAAATGAGTCTCAGAAAAGTTAAAGGACTTGCCCACAGATAAACAATTAAAAGTTAGATCTAGGAACCAGAGTCAGTTCTAACTCAACATTCAGTACTCTTGACAATTCTACCTTACGTGGATCAAATACCCTCTGAAGTCCCTTCCAAATTTGAGATTTTAATTCTATCACCTTGCAACATGAATATGATGTAACATGACTTTGTTCCAAATTAGAGTGTAGTACACAATCAAATCTACTATTATAAATATGCTCAGTCTAGGAATATACAAAACTTGTTGGAAAGCCAGAAAGGTTTTCATTATCTTTATTTTACATTTATTCTGTCCTGAATAAATGGGTAGCGTCCTCAAAAGACTACAGAGAATCAGACAAATGCAAGCCCTTTTATGCTGCTTCCATTTGGATTTCCTGCCTTGTTCCTACCTTCAAAATTGGGATTGGTGCCAGCTCTTGTGGGTTACAATCTTTCTGAACTACCTGTTACACATATCTACTCCTCATTATGTACCCTCCAGCTGATAGGAGCTTGTTGCATCCCATGATCAGATAATGAGGTTCTAATTCTGTGAGGGGTGTGTCAGCTAATATGTGTGAGGCTAGTTAAGCATGTGTTTTAATGAAAAGTCGGTGACTTTTTTTTGTTTTTGAACCCCAGATAATTTGAGCTAGCTTAGCTCAGGCCTCCTCCAGGAGGAAACTTGCAGATTTCTTCCAGCTATATGATTGGAAAGGGTTCTCTACCCTTATTCTGATTTACACCTTCCAACACATCCTGTGCAGCATCTATTGTTCCTATAGAATTTGTGGAAACCAAACTGTCAGCATTTCTCATACTACTACTTAGAATCATACAATATTAAAGTTGGACAGGAGGTCAATCATATAGTTCAATTCCATTTGAGGCAACATTCCCAGAAAAGGCTATTCCAGTAAAAGGCAAACAGAACTGGAGAGAACATAAGAAAATTTGAAGGGAGAGGAAAAAAAGAGAAACAGATTACAAAATGGGGTGACTGAGGGCATAGAAGATAACTTGTGAGATAGGTTCACCCCATAGGTTCACACCTGATCCCAAGAGTAGTGGTGGATTCCCCCCACTCTCATTCCTAAGTGCTGAGTCATGAAAAGAACTGCTAACCTTGGGAAGCAACTCACTACACTTCATCAGAAGTCTTCCACAAGAGGCTAGTGGACCATTTGTTGTGATGGGCATAGATAACAGTCTTGGTCAAGTATGGGTTGGACCTGAAACCCTCTCCATCCCTTCCCAGCTCTGATATTCTTTGATTCTCTGAACCTTATGACAGTGCTCTCATTTTCTGGCACAGAATCAGAAAGGGAACAGATAGAAGGCCTCTAGAACTAGTTAACATTATACCCTACTGTTTGTCTATAGATACATCCCCCCCATAGCATCTTCTCCTGCAAATCATCAGAGTTTTTCACTTAGTGACAGAAAGCCTATCCAATTGTTTTATAGCTCAAGGAAGAAATTTGAGGCTGTAATTATATGACTAGGTACTGTCAAACGCAGAATGTCAAGTCTTTCTTTCTTTTTCTATGTTGGTCTCTCTTTCTGTCCTTCCAACTGGGATAACTTAGTTCTTTCTGTTTTTCATTCCTGTATTAGTGTAAAAGAATTTCCCTCCCCTTTTTTGTTCAGTTCAATGTCTTCTAGCTGTAACAATTTCATTACTCTTTGTAAAGAAAACTACATCTGATCTTAATTCTACACCCCTCCTTACAATGGGATAATTGCTTATTTTGTAGTTTAATTAGTTAATTGTACATGTATAAAATGCTTTAATATTTTAACGACATTGCTTTGTTTAGTTCCCAGCAAGTGGGATTAATATTGTGGTTTAGAGGATTTGTGAATAGATTGCCTTGAGGCTTTCTCTAACAATCATTACCACCTAGGGGCAAGACAATCTGACTCCTAGTAGAGGTTACAAAAGTAATGAGGTACTTATATCAAGCAAGTATTTTAAGCAGTCCCATTCTGAGGCATAATAATTCAGCTGAAATATCGCCTCTGCTTTGAAATTTTCACTGATTCCCATTCATGTTTAAAGGCATAATCTCTGTCCCCCTCTCTCTCTGTGTCTCTCTCTGTCTCTGTCTCTGTCTCTCTCTGTTTCTCTGTCTCTCTCTCTGTGTCTCTGTCTCTGTCTTTCTATCTCTCTCTCTGTCTCTCTTTCTTCCTCTCTGTCTCTCTCTCCCTTTCCAAAGTATTTCATAATTCTTTGCACACAGACAACACTTAAATGTCTATTAAATAGAAAGTTAGATGGATACTTCACCCTAGACAGAAGGTAGCTATTTCTCCTCTGAACTCTGAACCATTACTCACAGTATTTATCACATGCCATCTTGCATTATACAGTAGAATGAGAATCATAGATTCATAGCTGGAAGGGACCTTAAAGGACATCTAATTTAACCCGCTCATTTTACAGTTGAGGAAACTGAGGGACAGAGAAGTTAAGTGATTTGCTCAGGTTCACAAAGGTAGCAAGTGTCTGGAATAGGATTTGAACCACAGTCATCCTGACTCCAAGTCTATCACCTATCCATTGCCAGGGGTGGGGAACCTGTGGCCTCTGGGCCAAACGTGGCCTCTAGGTCTTTGGGTGTGGCCTTTTGACAGAGTACTTTTATAAAACAAATCTTTTTATTAAGGGAATTTGTTCTATGAAGTTTGGATTCAGTCAAATGGCAGCGCTTGAGGACCTAGAGGGCCACATGTAGCATTGAGGCATTCAAGTTCCCCACCCCTACCACTGATGCCTCATGTGAACATTTGCTTGTCTTAGATATAAACTCATTAGAGGGAAGGGCAGTAAATTGTCCATCTTCACATCCTCCATAATTACATGGTTTGTTGCCATGAAAAAAGCACTGGATTAAGAGGCTTTTGATTGGCTTCCTATTCTTTTTTTTGCCTTTTGGAGGGCAATTGGGGTTAAGTAACTTGCCCAAGGTCACACGGCTAGGTTTTTTTGTTTGTGTGTGCGCTAAGTGTCTGAGGCCAGATCCAAACTCAGGTCCTTCTGACTCCAGGGCCAACGCTCTACTCACTGCGCCACCTAGCTGCCCCCTTGGCTTCCTATTCTAATGCTGTTAGTTATAACTTATGACTTGGACATCCCATTTCATTTCTTTATGCCTCAGTTTCTTCATTTATAAAATGAGCAAGTTCAAAATGATGATTCTAATAGCTAAAAACTATAAAACCCAGTGCCCTCCCAGTACACTGTGCCCTCCTCTCCTTCTCTCTCTCTCTTTGTCTCTGTCTCTCTCTTTCTGTCTCTGTGTCTCTGTCTCTGTGTGTCTCTGTCTCTCTCTATGCGTCTCTGGCTTGCTCTCACTCTTTGGCTCTGGCTCTCTGTCTCTCTCTTTCTCTCCCTGTTTCTCTGTCTCTGTCTCTCTGTCTCTCTCTCACTCTCTGTCTCTGTCTCTCTGTCTGTTTCTCTGTCTGTCTCTCTGGTTCTCTGTCTCTGTCTCTCTGTCTCTGTCTCTGTCTCTCTCTGTCTCTCTGTCTCTGTCTCTCTCTGTCTTTCTCTCTCTCTCTCTGTCTCTCTCTCTCTCTCTTTCTCTTCCTCTCTCTCTCTGTATACACCTGTGAAGGGTTTTCCTCTGCTAGTTCAAATATCAGTAACTACTAGTCTTAGAGAGTTAACTGGGAACATTGGGAGGTGAAGGCCGTAAGCCAGTATATTTCAGAAGCACTTGAACCTAAGACTTCTAGAGTACAATCCTCTATCTTCTATACCACCATGTTTTGTCCATAGAAGGAATTTTATAATTTTTGTTTCTTGCAAAAGATATTTGAATTGATCTCTGATTGAGTGCTTTCCTATACTTACCACATGTCAAATATTCTCAGGTTTCTATTTTCTAGATCTTTTGTAGCTATTTTTTTTTCTTCAGTAGAGAGAGAGGGTGCCTTTACTACCCTGCAGTCAAAAGAAAACATAAAAAGAACCACTGACTGTCCAGCTCCCCCTAGTGGTCAGTGTTTAGCAAAGCAAATGTCCTCATTGTGGTGGTCACATTTCTGAGAGAACACAGAAGCAGAGAATGAGAGGGAGGCTTAGAGGGGTTCCAACACAACCTTCCTGCATATTATCTCTAAAAAGTTGTCATCCAGAATCTATTCAAAGACCGGCAATGTGGAGAAATCACTGCCTCAGGAGACTGTTTCTTCTACTTGTGGATGGATCCAATGGTTAGGATGTTTTCCCTTACTATAGTACAATACAAACTGTCTTAAATAAGAATATTTCCCTTTCCCTTGGCATCTTCAAAGGCAGTGTTTGGGCAATAGTAGAAACTCTATCATTCTTTCTATTGTGACAAGGGGAAAGACATTCTCGCTAAAATGGAGTCAATTCAACAAGTTTTGTTGTGGTTTTTAATACCTACTGTGTTTTAATTGAATAAGTATTGTTAGAATCTCAGGGTTGTACTACAAGGGGCACAGTGTAATAAAAAGAACATATGTTCACAGATTTAGAGGCCATCTAGCCTAAGAGTCTCATGGAGGGGGGAAGGCAGGGCAATTGGGGTTAAGTGACTTGCCTAAGGTCACACAGCTCGTAAATGTTAAGTGTCTGAGGTCTCCTTTGAACTGACTCCAGGGCAGGTGCTCCATTCACTGTGCCACCTAGCCACCCCAGAGTCTCATTTTACAGATAGGAAACTGAGGCTCATGAAAGTTAAATGATATGCCCAAGTTCACAAAGGTTAGCCTCTGAGATAGGGTCTAAACTCAGGCCCTTTGATTTTAGAGTCCAATGATCCTCTTCTCACTATACCACACTGCCTCTCAATAGATTTAGAGCCCAAACACCTGGGTTCTAATCTTAGCTTTGCCCCATGCTTCCTGTGTGAGCTTGGATGAGGAAAAACCTCTCTGGGTCTCAGTTAATGGAACTTTAAGATGAGGCAATGATATCTAAGTTCTCTTTTGGCTCTGAATGCAATGATCCTATGTATTATAAAGGATACTGACATATAGAAGATAACTGCTATTGAGTACTTGATAATCCCATGGTTGAAGAATTAATCATGGATAATATGCAGTTTATTATTGTTCAATAATTTTCAGTCATGTCTGACTCTCTGTGGCCCCATTTAAGGTTTTATTGTAAAAAATAATGGAGTGGTTTGCCATTTCCTTCTCATTTTACAAGTGAGGAATAAGGCAAACAAGTTTAAGTGACTTGCCTAGGGTCACACAGCTACTAGCATTTGAGGCCTGATTTGAACTCAGGAAAGATGAGTCTTTGTGACTGCAAGCTTGGTCCTCTATCCACTGTACCATGTAACTTCCCAAATGTGCTAGTAGGTATATTTAAGAGGTAGGATGAGTGGTTCTGATTGCAATACAAATTCTGAGAAGATCAGTGTCAACTATAATCACAAAGACTTGGTGAAATAAGTGGGAATTACCGAATGTTAGAATTGGAAGGGACTTATGTGACTATCTAGGTTTTCTTTTCTCCATTTTAAAGGGAGAAAAACTAAGACCTAAAGAGCATAAATAACTTCACTAAAGTTACACAGCTAGTTTGGGGGATGACTGGGACTTAAGGAAATGTTAAGAATCAGGTTGTCAAAGAAGAGATATGTTTGTGGGAAGGCAACAACTGAGTTAGCAGAAACACTGAATAGTGAAATAGTCATCACAAATATACTTCAGCAGCCCCACATCTCTACCTACTATTACCTATTCCATACCATCTTTCCATACCATGTGATCTAATTGTGCCCTTGTACGGAGAGAAAAGGAAAATGAAAGGAAATGTCATCCTGCTCTGTTATATCTTTAGGAAGATATTGAGAGATTTTCATGCAAGTAGTATTATGACACAATAAAAATATTGTTTTAGGGAAGTATATGTGACACTTATGTGAATAATGTATTGGTGGAGGGACAGTTGAGAGGTGGTAAATCCAGTTAGGCTGAGATATAACTAAGGATTTTGGCACCCAACATAAATACCACAGACTACAATTTGAACAACTGGAATGAAGGGACCTCCAGTGGAGGGAAAGGTCTTGGACACAATTCTATCATGTAGAGACAAAGACTATGAAGCACTAGAATGAGAACATGACTGGAGAAGCTATGGCCTAGATAAAGTGGGCAGAATAGGATTAGAAGATGTCTGCTGCATTCTAAAGGACTGCAAATACTGTCAAAAACCTCTAAATTTCATGCCTTCAGATAAGCCCTGATTGTCTTGCATGAGTTACAACTTTGCAGTTAACAAGTTATCACAATTACCCAGTTGAATAAGGATAGCAGTAGTATGGATGAAATAGAAGACAAAAGATGAATTGCATATAATGTGTGTGTGTATGTGTGTGTGTGTGTGTGTGTGTGTGTGTGTGTGTATAAAAGAATAACTCATAGGACTTAGTGAATGGAAATTCCCACTATTATGTTCCCCATAGCCAATTCCTCTATTTGAATGTGAGGAATACATTTCCACTTCAGAGAAACTCAGTTGTTGTTGTTTTTAAGGATTATAAATAATGAAATTAACTCTATCATCAAGGAAAAACACATATGCACATGCACTTAAAACAAGCACCAACAACAACAATAAAAAGCCAAGAGTTCTGGTGCCAAGTAATGTACAAATCTCCATAATTTGCTTCCATTACCCCCTTGCTAATATGCTTAGCAATAAAGGTAAGCCCCCAAAAAAGGTGCTTATGAAAAATGTTAAGATATTCAGCTCTTCTCATTGCTACTGATAATACTGAAAATGACAAACCAGCTGGAAAGTTAGTGATGGCTTCGAACACAAGTATTTTAAATGAAGTCTAAGATTTCTCTTCTTTACCACCTGATCCTGTGTGATTGCATATGGTTCTTCACAAAGGATAAATCCTACCTCCTTATGCATTTGAATTAAGGAAAACACATCCTGCTTTTTATTTCTAAAAGCTGATCGACTTAAAAGATGGGCAGAAAGTATAACAAGAGCCAAACTTCCATCTAATCACCTTCTGCTAAGCATGTAACAATATGAACCTTTACATAAAGGCAAAAGCAATCTGGAGAAGCAGGTTCAAAGCCCTCAGGAATACTGCCAAGTAGAGTAGCTTCCAGAGCTAAGCATAAATGGCTTGCAATCAGTCGAGTTCTGCCCAGGATAATGGAAGCCTCTTCTGCATTTATGAATGATGGTAAGGACACCTTGCTATTGCAGCAGTGTTAAGGGGGATGATTTGGTGATCTGAGTTTTTCAACTACTCTCATTTCCCCTTTATGGTAACTGACTCATTGCCCAGATGACTTTTTGGTCTAAATGATACTTCTCTACACTTGGAAATATGTCAAAGAATCTGTCACTCTCTTTGCCTTTTTGTCGACTTAGAATTCCCAGTCAGAAATAGCACTCTTGGAAAAATATCTCAGTATTAAATCTATCTCTGTGGCTTCTCTAGAATGTTTCTTCTGCAAAGCTGTTTCCTCTCAACTATTTTCCCAGTTAAGTAAAAGCTCTACTAGTGATTGTCATTGCTTATCACTGTTTATTTTTAAGTGAATATTTAAAACAAAGAAAGGTAAACAAACTTCCCATGATGGGGGAAGTAAGGGAAAAACCAAAAAACTTTAGACTTTAAAGAAGGAGCTCAATATGAGGAAAGGGAATGCAAGTATACAATCAGAGGGCTCTGAGCAGCACAGATTCTTCCCAATATTAAGACATTGGCATCTAATTGCCTTAAGCAGTCTTGCTCCCAAAGTCCTGGCCCCTTTTATTATTGTGGTTGCCTCTGTCTACACTTTCGCTCTTTCAGATTCACATGACTTTCTAAAACTTCCCTTTCTCCAACTCCATGTTTCTTCTGCTTGTCCAGTAAAGAACTAGATTCATCTTCAGTTTTGTCTTCTCAACTCAGTGAATAAACTTTTAGCAACAATTCAACTTTTAGCAGTGACCCTGAAGCGTGACCTATCAATCTTCATCCCATAGTCCCCCAACGGATATTTGAAATTGTAAAAATGATAAATACACACACATTTTTAACGTACACACATATATGTGTATGTGTTTGTGTGTGTCTGTGTATGTATAATATTGTACAGTTTAATATCTCATTATATCACCCCCTTTTTCATTATAAAACACTTTTATAACCCCTTTAAATAGAGAACTATATATTATAGTAGAATAGACATTAGCTCTGGAGAAAGAAAACCTGGGTTCTTATCCTCGTTTACTATACTAATTCCTTTCACTATGGGCATCAGTTTCCCCATCTGCAAAATGAAAGAGTTTGGATCATATTATTTCTAATGTCCTTCTTAGAGCTAGAAATCTGAGACTTGTTGTTCATGAAAATGGGACAATAATATAACTAGTGCCTATCTCATAGGACTTTTTAAGGCTTAACATTCTTCCAGCTCTAAATATTACTTTATCTCTCTAACCTCTGACCAGTTGACTGATTTTACACATTAAAAGCCATCAACCCAAAAGTTCCTAACATTCCTCCCATTAAATTTGGTCACTTACTAGACTGTGAAATGGCTGACCTACATATGCTGGTCAATTTAATGACCAAATTTTACCAAGCATAAAGCCATATTTCTGATTGCTTAGTGATCAACTCTCAAGAGGTCCCTATTTTGTCCTATTCACCTATGTCACTAGTTTAAATTTATCAACTAATGAGCATTTATTAAGTGTTTTTTTTTTGCATGCCAAACATTGTGCTAAGCCCTGAAAAACAAATTCTTGCTCTCAAGAAGCTTACATTATAACTGGGAAAAGTATATATAATGTAGATACATATACATACATGAATATATTCATACATACATATACACATGCATACCTATATACATATACACATACATACACATATATATATATATATAACACACAAACATTCAACACAAGGTAAGCTGAAGCAGGAAGGTAGGAACAGCTATAAGGATCAGGACATGAAAGATGACCCTCCAAGATGCAGGAGATAGGAGGGAAAGCATTCCAGACACAGGAGAAATGAAAGGGGTTGTCAAGTATGTGGGAAAGCATAAAGGCCAATAAGGAAGTTCTAGAGAGTCTGTGTAAGGGAGTAGTGTATAAGAAGGCTAGAAAAGTAGGGAAGGTTCATGTTGTAGAGAGATCTAAATGCAAAACAGGGGAATTTCTATTTGATTCTAAAAGTGACAGAAAGAAGAACTGAAATTTATTCACTATACAGTTGAGGGGTAGAAGACAGAGCCCAGACTGTCTTTTTGAAGGAGCCTTTAATGAGATTATATATTTAAAGTCCTTTGTAAATTTTTAAGAGCTATGGAAATGACAGCAATTTCTATGACTGTAAGCAAACCAAGGCTGTGTGAACATGACACAATCAAAATGTGACTATTATTATTATTATTATTATTATTTTGCATTTGGTACCATAATGATCAATTACCTTGAAATTAATTAAACTCCTATACAGCTGATCTTATTTTCTCACTAGAAAGACTGAAAGTAGCCAGGGATAATCACATTATCATTCAGTTATTTTGTATGTCTTAAAAGCTAAAGAGGATTGGCTGTGACAGTCATTCAGTGATCCTCCTCCAAATGCTCCACCCAGTGAAACAATCCATGACAACATGAACAGTTAGGACCATAGATTTTTTTTATTTTATTTTAAAGGAGCAAGGAAACTTTGAGGTCAAGTCTATTATGGTATCTTGCAGATCATAGAATTATAACAAGTCAGATTTAAAGATACTTCAAAGGTCATGTAGTCCAACCTGTCTCTGTACAGGAAATCCCTTTACAAAATTCGTTGAGCACCCAGAGACTCTAATGAAGCATTATCTAATCACTTCTGAGGCAACTTATTTCATTTTCAGACTTTTTTGGGGGGTGATTTTTAAAATTTATATGAATCAAAATATTCTACCCCATGTTCCCCCTTCCCACTCTCCATTGATACAAGGTTTTAGTTTTGCCAAGTAGGAACAATGTTTTTTCTTCAATATGGCTACACATGATATACTTGAATATAGCTACCATGTCTTCACTGAATTTTCTCTTCCTAGTATTGAACATCTGGATTTTTTTACAGCAAGTTGCCATCCACATATTTTAAGGTCCTTTACTATCTTTGTCCTTTTCATTTGAATATTCTGCTTATCTATGTCCTTTATAAAAAATAACTCTCAGAATTGGACATATTCCTTGAGATGACACCTGACCAGGCCTGCCTATAGCCACCCTCTATTACCTTCCCATCCTGAGCACTAAGCTTGTCTCAATAAACCTTAAGCAGATGCTAGATTTTTTTTTTTTGGAGAGGAAGCAAAATATTCCAATGTTGACTCACATTGAACTTAAAAAGTAAACTAAAACCCCAGATCATTTATAAACAATTATTTACTATTAGTTGTCAAGTTTTATTAGTTGCACAAGTGTTTGACTTCCAAATTTCCTTCCCTACCTCCCCCAATGGCGGCATGCAATCTGATAAAGGTTTCACATTAAACATTAGTCAAGTTGTAAAGAAGAATTATAACCAATGGAATGAAAACAAGAAAGAAGAAACAAAACAAAACAAAGTGAAAAGGGGAGAGTAAGTTTGCTTCAATCTGCATTCAGACTCCATAATTCTTTCTCTGGATGTCGATAGCCTTTTCCATCATGAGTGGTTTGGAGTTGTCTTATAAACTTGTATTGCTGAGGGGAGCCCAGATTATCAAAGTCATTTATCACTGTATCTGTAATCACTGTGTCTGTACAATGTTCTCCTGCTTCTGCTCCTCTCACCGAGCATCAGTTTTTATAAGTGCATCCAGGTTATGAAGTCTGTCTGCTCTTCATTTCTTATAGCACAATAGTATTCCATTATATTCATATACCACAACTTGTTTAGCCATTCCCCATTTGATGGGTATCCCCTTGATTTCCAATTCTTTGTCACCACAAAGGACTGCTATAAATATTTTTGTACAGACTGGTCCTTTTCCCACTTGTATGATCTCTTTGGGATATAGCCCTAGAAGTGGTATTGGTGGGTCAAAAGGTATGCCCATTTTTATAGCTCTTTGGCATAGTTCCAAATTGCTCTCCAGAATGGTTGGATAAGTTTACAACTCCATCAACAATGCATTAGTGTTTGAATTTTCCCACATCCTCTCCAGAATTTATCACTTTCCCCTTTTGTCATGTTAGTCAATCTGACTTGTGAGATGTGGTACCTAAGAGCTGTTTTTATTTGCATTTCTCTGATCAGCCATGCTTTAGAGTATTTTTTCATATGCTTATACATATCTTTAATTTCTTCCTCTGAAAACTACCTGTTCATATACTTTGACCGTTTATCAAGTGGGGAAAACTTGCACTCTTATGAATTTGACTCACTTCTCTGTATGTTTTTAAAATAAGGCTTTTATCAGAGATACTGGTTGTAAAAATTCTTTCCCAATTTTCTGCTTCCCTCCTATTTCTTTTTTTAATAGATAAAATAACCTATTGTACAGTGCTCTGTAAGCATTGTAAATAATAAAAATGTTGACGGCTATTATTAAATACTTTCTAAATTGTGCTTTGTTAATAAGAGCTGGCTTATTTAGGCTTATCAATACACAGAGAGCATTGTAAACCTCAAAGCACTATGCATATGTGAGCTTTCTCACTCCCTGTCATTACAGGATATACAGACAGCCCAAATGGAATGTGGAAGGGCTGGATTTGGCTAAAGAACAGTCTGTATGGATCTGTTTGCCTTGTGTAGGCACAGCTTCTAGCTTCTGTTTAGTTTTTGATTTCTAAAATGCACCCGTTGTCAAGACTCCTGAGTATGTGTGTGCCAAATAAAAGTATTAACAAGTAAATCTGCATTCATGTTAATTAATTGCAGCCATTGCTCTCAACCTCCCTTTGAAATGCATCTCCTTCCCACCTGCATGGTACATCATGGCTATTTTTGTTTGTAACCTGTTTCTATCATAAACTATCCATAGCTTAGGGAATTGAAAAGAAGCTGGCCTAGAGTATTTGATACTGAGATTAATAGAACTTGAAGCTAGGTTGAGTGGAATAGCTAATTCAGTCTTTTCCCAAAGGAATGGAGTGTGACTGTCTGCCATGCACCCTTCCGTGTTTTCCATGTGCCAATATGAATATCCCAGGAAACTGAACTCCCATCTGTTATCTTAGGATATTTTCCTTTTATCAAGTAGTGCTCATTTCCAGCTATTTTCAAGGATGTTTACTGTGTTGGGGGTCTCTTCTTCCCTTATTCACTGATCTCAGTTATGTTCCTAAAGCTCCAATCATTTTTGATATACTATACTTTCTGGCTTCAAGTGCTCCACACATATAATTTTTTATTGATCCTCACAATAGACTTATGTAGGATATGTGTATAGAGCTACTGAGGCTCAGAGACTTTGCATGCCTTGGCCAAGGTCACTGTGTTTTGTAAACAACAGAGCTGTATGACCCTGGGCAATTCACTTAAACCTGTTTGCCTCAGTTTCTTTATCTGTAAAATGAGTTAGAAAGGGAAATCGCAAACCATTTCAGTATCTTTGCCAAGAAAACCCCAAATAGGGTCATGAAGAGTCAGACATGACTGAAAAATGACTGAACAAGTTGAACTGCCCAGGGTGACAAAACCAGCATGTATCAAAGACTGGAATTGAACCCAGATGTTTCTGACATCCATGTTAGCTCTCAATCTATTTCTTTATTTTTAACTTCTGTCTTTTAATTTAAAAAAAAATTATTTTGTTTTCAATTACATATGAAAACAACTTTTATTAATCTTTTTTTTTAATTTGTAGTTTCAAATTCTCTCCCTCCCTCCCTCATTGAGAAGAAAAGCAATCTAATATAGGTTATATATGTATAGTCATGAAAAATATATTTCAATATTAGTCATGTGAAAGAAAACAAAGACAAAAAAAGAAAAGAAAGAAAGAGACCATAAAAAAAATAAAGTACAAAATATTAGGCTTCAGTCTGCACTCAGAATCTATCAGTTCTTTCTCAGGAGGTGGATAGTATTTTTCATCAGAAGTTCTTTGGAACTGCCTTATATCTTTATAGTACTATGAACAGCTAAGTCATTCATGGTTAACCATTGAAAGATTGTTACACAGTTCCGCTGGTTCTTCTCACTTCACTTTGCATCAATTTATGTAAATTTTTCCCGTGTTTTTTCCAAAAGCATCCTACCCATCATTTCTTATACCACAATAATATTCCATTACAATTATATATCACAACTTGTTCAGCCATATCCCAGTTGATAGGAATCCCTTCCATTTTCAATTCTTTGCCACCACAAAAAAATGCTATAAATATGTTTGTACATATAGGTCCTTTTCCCTTTTTTTAAAAATATCTTTGGGATACATTGCTTCTCCCTGTGAGGCCAAACCTCCATGTAATAGAAGACATACTTCTTTTTAACTCAGGAAGAGATAACCTCATGGGACAGTGTTGCCCAACCTCTCTAGAGTTTCAGTTCTATTGTTGTGATTTTGGTCTGGTAACAGTCTGTGTCATTCTTTTGAAGTGTTTGGTGGTATTGCATTTAAATTGGAAGTGAATCAGATCATTTTCCCCTAGGATGATGATCCTAGTGTTTTAAAACTTGAATTTTTTATTCCCCAGCCTATATGTAAGCCCATTAACTCATTCCTTATTTTTCTCCCATTTTGCTATCAGTAATTGTTTACATTTTCGTAGCACTTTTAAGATTTATAAAACACTTTTCCCTCACTAGCACAAATATTATTAGTTCCATCTTACTGAAGAAGAAAGAAAGAAACAGATTGGGTTTTGGATAGAATTGTCTTTGAAAGCCTGAGGATCTGTCTGAAGTCCTTTCCTCTGAAGGTGTGACCCTATATGAGGAACTTATTCTCTAGGCAAGTTTCTATGAAAATAAATTGAAAAAGAAGGTTCAGGCTTGCAAGACAAGGGGAAATCTCTCACCTGGAAGTTTTCTATTCCACTGAAATCACACTTCTAGTCCCTCTCCCAATATTGATGAAGAAACTTTAAGCTCCAAGGATTCCAATGATTCATACAGGTAGTGTGAGAATTGGAATTCAAATCTAGATCTCCTGAATGCTGGATCAACATGCTGTACTAGAATGCACTTGCCTCTTCATCAATCATTTCAATTAGACTTAGCATTAACAATAGCTCATATTTATGTGGTTCATTATGGCTTGCAAAACATTTTATAGGTGTTTTCCTATTTTTCATATAGAGGCATTCTTGATTTACAGATGAAGAAACCGAGGTTCAATTACCTAGTGAATTGCCCATGGTCATTGAGCAACTATGTAGAAAAAGTGGGTTTGGAATTCATGTCTTTTGGTGTTAGGCTCAGTGTGTTTTCTACTATGTCTCAATGCTCTCCTAGTTCAAGGATGGGATATACGTGTAAGTGCATGGACTTTTTTTTCCCCACAAAAAAAAAAACAAAAAACAAATCTTAGTTTGACTTCAGAAATTAACAGGGTGATGACAACAGAGCCTGGAGGATGACTTGAAGGGAACTTTTAGTATAAGAGAAGTTATATAATGTATAGGCCAAAATGAAAGCAACTCAAGAACATTTTCTGTTCTCAATTTATTCATAAGTAGTTAATCATTACAAGTTGAGCCTCATTGTTTTTACATATTATTGGGAAAAAATAAAACATTAAATTTAAAAAAAAAAGAAAGGGGTCACAGAATCCCAGGTAAGGATGTAGTCATGGAAGATGCCTAACCTTCCATTGTCCCACCTCTTTAAATATCCTTTTATCTTCTCTGTTAATAATGTTGATATTTCCACAACTATGTTAAGTTAATTTTCTCCTCTTTATCGATATTTGTATTGTTGTGTTTGTCCTTCATTTTTGAAGAGGACCATGGCATCAGGGAAATCATGACATGACTTGCAGGTGACTTTGATTTAAGGGAGGGAGGGCTGTGAAAGGTCACCAGCATCACTTTCTCCTCCAGAGCCATCTGGATCCAGTGACCAGATATTCTTGGGGATGATTGGAGATAACCCATGTTAATAGTAGACTAACAATAAGAGAAGTTCCGTGGAGCAAATCAGCCTGTGTTGCCAATGGCCCAGAGCACTTGTGCCATATATTTTGGTGCTTTGCTACTTTTTAGGCAGTCCCAACTTATTAATGGGATGTATTACAGAAGTGAACTTATAAGACAAATACTTACAGCTCAGAACACATTTCCCCACAGAAGCAAAAGTACATGTGAGAGAAGCACCAGGGTTCTGTGGAAAGAGTGCTAGAGACTCTCAAGGGAGACAAAGGTTCGAATCCCAGCTCTGATGTGTTATTTCTCGATGTTCCTTTTGGGTCTCAGGGTTCTATTCCATATAATGGGGATAATAACGTTTATTATGCTAACTTTACTGAGTTATTGTAAAAGTCACTCACTAGACCTTGAGGTATGATAGAAATATAAGCTACTTGTGTTACATAGTGATTAGTTTTCCAGAGCAATTAATAGAATTTAACCCATAATCCAGTTGAACTATAATCCTCAAGTAAAAACTTGACCTCTGAGTCTTTGAACTAGGGCACCACATGGCACAGTACTGAGAAGAAAGAAAATTTCCTCTCCTTTTCCTGGGCATAAGGCTAGCTCCTTCCAGAACTTTGATATAGGTGAAGATTGTCATCAAACATCTCTTTCTAACTCTCCCTCCTTCTAATGCCTTTTTGCTCATTTATGTGTGTCCTTCTGCTTTAAGACTTATTGTTGTGCTCTACCCATGCCTGTCCTACCTCCCAAACTTCTCCATTTTAATCAACAAATATTTATTAATTATGTACTGTGTGCAAGGCATTATCCTAAGTTTTGGGGTTAAAAAGACAAAGCAGATGGAAATAAGCATGTATTTATTAAGTAACTACTTAATGAATTAATTAAGTACCTACTTAGTGGCTGGTACAGTGCTCACTAAGTACTTTGTAAATGTTACCGAATTTTATCCTCACAAAAACTCAGGGAGGTAAGGATTATTATTGTCTCTATTTTACAGTTGAGTAAAGGAGGCAGGCAGGGATGTTCATTGACTTGCCCCAGGTAACACAGCTTGTAAATTTCTGAGGCTGGATTTGAACTGAGGTCTTTCTGACTCTAGGTTCACAGCTTTCTCCATTGTGCCACCTAGCTGCTTCTAGCAGGAAGAGTCCTTGTTCTCAATCAACTGAGGGGATATAACAAACGCAACAAAATAGTAAAAAGTCATTTCAGAAGGGAAATACAAGGGCAAGTTTCAGGCAGAAGACTGCAATAAATTTGGTTTTGAAGGAAACTAGGGATTCTATGAAATGTTGGTTTGGATCTCTGTCAGCCAGCCCCAACTGGAGCCCCATTACTTGGAGCTGATCTCAGATGTTTTTTAGAGGAAAGCAACCTTATTGAACTAGTTCATGCTAATGTGTAGAAGGTTGACATTTCCTTCTGGAAGGATTTGTTTTTTTTTTCTTTTGGAGGGCAATTGGGGTTAAGTGACTTGCCTGAGGTCACATGGCTAGTTTTTGTGTTAAGTTTCTGCAACCGAATTTGAACTCAGGTTCTCCTGACTCCAGGGCCGATGCTCTATTCACTGTGCCACCTAGCCACCCATGGATTAGTATTTTTAAAAGAGAATGCTCATTAGGCTGAGGAATTCTCCAATCCTGGAATTATAGGCAAAATAACAAAACTAAAGTGAAAATTTTCAGGTGGTTTTAGGGAATATCAAGTTCATAGATCCAGAGTTGAAGGGACCTTGGAAGTCTTACAGTCCAACCCTTCATTTTTATAGAGAAGCCCAAGAGAGTAAAATGATTTTGCCAAATCACAAAAATGCCATGTGAGATATGGACCATTTACCCAAGACCTCTAACTTGGGAGTCACTGCTGTTTCCATTGTACCAAATGCTAGGAGAGAGAGGAAGATACCTTCCTAAGAGTCTGCTTCTTGGGTCATCTCATCTGTAACTTTCTTGCTTTTCATTTTTTCTTCCTTTTTTCCTTAGAGATCTTAGAGTTGCTGCCTGTGACTACAGGGACTATTTTGCATTTTGCATGATCTGGGTTGGTTTGTTAGTCAACTATCAAATATTTATTGAGTTCCAACTATGTGCCAAGACATTGTGCAAAATACTGACATGCTGGGGGTACAAATGAGAGTAAAGACAGTCTCTGACCTTCTGGAGCTTAAAATAAAATGAAGGAAGACAAAGGAAGTGGAAAAGGGTGGGGATGGGGGTGTGGTACCTGGAAAATACCTAACCCAGGCATGGAAAGTCTCAGCCAAAGAAGTCCCAAGGTAGTACAGCCAGGTGAGAAATGAACTGAAATCTCTTCTGAGCTGAGATATTGAGGTTTGAAATTCATGGTCCCACCCTCCAATCAGAAAGGCAGAAGGTGGTGATGAGACAGAGTACTGAGACTGCTGAGATCTTCTAGGATGAGCTTCTTGGGGCCTGAGAGAAAAGTTATAGAAGTGCCAAAGGAGGACAGCCAGGTAAGATATGTGAATGGAAAGACCAGCCTCTAATGTCATCGTATTGCTCGCTATTTCTTTCACAGACCAACGAATTTAGAACTAGTAAAGATCTTCAGACTTGGATATAGTCCAAGTATCTCTGTTTTTTACTGATGAGGACACTTAGACTCACACACTGAAGTCAAGTAAATTGACCAATGTAGTACACGTCACAAGTGGCAGATCTGAGATCTAAGATCTGAACCCAGGCCTTTGACTATAAATCCATGGCTCATCTTAGGGACATAAATCTTAGCCAAATAAATTATTTTTTCCTGGAAACTTCTTCTGTAGACCTATAGGTAGTAGCAGTTTTCTAAATATAGAAGGGGCTTTATCTTTATAGACTGAACTGAACGGAACACTCAGAGTATATAAGCTACTCCCCAGAAAAAAATGTGTTTGGTGGTTTAGGAAACTTGTCCTGGATAGAAAAAGGTTCTTTATTTAATGTTTATTACTTACTCACAGCACCTTAGCAGCTGGCTGCTGATTGTGACATCGCTAGGCACAGATACTGCTTTTAAAGAGCTTAGATTTTGAATAGGATGCAGATTGTGGGAGCCTGGTTTCCCAGGAGACTTTATGAGTATTTTTTTTTCAAAAAAAGTAAAATAAAAACCCTTCCTTTACATACTTTTATTCAGTTCTACTTTTGGAACCATATTTGTTGAAACGTGGAACATTTCACAATTTCAACTCAACACGTCCTTTGCTTCTCCTTGCTCCAAAATCAAAATAAAAAATGCTTGGGTTAGAAAGGAGAAAAAAGAGGAAGGAAAGAAGGAAGGAAGTAAGGAAGAAGGGAAGGAAGGAGGAAAGGAGGGAAGGAAGGAAGGAAGGAAGGAAGGAAGGAAGGAAGGAAGGAAGGAAGGAAGGAAGGAAGGAAAGAAAAAGATTTCTTAAGGAAATCAAAAGCCTTTGAACTTGGTGAAATAATGTGAAAGTTCAGAATTTGTTCAAGATTGGAAAGTTGTCATTTCTTTCCTGTGAAAAAAGTTTCTCCTTGCTAGAAGGGGTAACATTTTATCTTGGTCCAAATTTTTTTTTACCTCAACGTCGTTATATTCTTTTTTTTTGGTTATTGTTTTTTTTTTATTAATAATAGTATTTATATATATTTGAAACATTTAATGTTAAGACCTCAAATTTCAGATCCATTTCCTTCCTCCCTTGTCACTCATTCCCTCTGGGGAGATAAGTAATTCAGTATATGTTGTACATGCCTAGCTATGCAAAACATTATCATAGTAAATATATTGTACATGGCTGCTTATAATTCCCTCCCACTCATCTCACCCCCCACCTGGTCCATTCCCTACATGATCCTGTCCCTCTTCTATAGTGGGTACTTCCAACATCCCCTCCCCCCAAGGATGCCCTCCCATCCATCATCCCTCTTCTCATCCCCATTCCCCCTATTCTGCTGCAGGTTGAGATATCCCATTTAGTATGTATGTCATTCTCTCCCTGAACCTAATTCAATGAGAATGTGCTTTTGCCTTTTTTGCCTTCCTATTCTCCTCCTCCCTTGTAACCACTTCCCCTTGCTTCTTCTACATGAGATAGTTTACCCTACCCTGTCTCTCCCCATCTCCTCTTGCCACTTTCCTCTCTCACCTCATAATTTCATCCCTTGAGTATTCTCCCTTCCCAACAAATTCAACCTATGCCCTCTATCCACATATAACTGTAACTGTATACACACACATTCACATATGTATTCGTATGACCACACCCCCTTCTTCCATTATTTTCATAGTGGGAAAGATATCATCAGTCACAGTTATTGCTTTTCCATATAGGAATGTAAATAGTTCGATTTTGATAAGTTCCTTTTGATTTCTTTTCCCTGATTACCTTCTCAGGCATCTCTTCCTTCTTCTGTCTGGATGTCAAATTTTCTATTCAATTCTGTTTTTTTCCTCAAGAATGCTTGAAAGTCCTCTATTCCACTGAATGACCATATTTTCCCCTGAAACAAAATACTCAGTTTTGCTGGGTAGGTGACCCTTGGGTTCATTCCCAGTTCTTTTGCCCTCTGGAATATCATATTCCATGCCCTTTGATCCCTCAGTGTAGAAGCTGCCAGGCCCTGGGCTATTCAGATTGTGTTTCCACAATATTGAAATTGTTTCTTCCTGGCTGCTTGTAGTATTTTCTCCTTGATCTGGGGATTCTGGAACCTGGCTATAATATTCCTGGGAGTTTTCTTTTTGGGGTCTTTTTCAGGAGGTGATCTCTGGATTCTTTCAACCTCTATTTTGCCCTCTGGATCTAAAATAGCAGGGCAATTTTCCTTGACAATTTCTTGAAGGGTGATTTCTGGGTTCTTTCTTTGATCATGGCTTTCAGGTAGTCCAATAATTTTTAAATTGTCTCTCCTGGATCTATTCTCCAGGTCAGTGGTTTTTCCCATGAGATATTTCACATTGCCTTCTAATCTTTCGTTTGTTTGGATCTGCTTAACAGCATCTTGATTTCTCATAAAGTCATTAGCTTCCATTTGCTCCAGTCTAACTCTGAAGGAATGAATCTCCTCAGTGAACTTTTGAGATTCTTTTTCCATCTGGCAAATTCGACTTTTTAAGGCATTCTTCTCCTCATTGCCCTTTTGGCCCTCCTTTGCCATTTGAGTTAGTCTATTTTTAAGGTGTTGTTTTCTTCAGTCAGGCTGTTGACCCTCATTTCATACTTTTCCTGCATCCTTCTCATTTCTCTTTCCAATTTTTCCTCCACTTCTCTTATTTGATTTTTAAAGTGCTTCTTAAGGTCCTCTATGACCTGCAACCCGCTCATGTTTTCCCCTGGGGCTTTTTGAACAGGACTTCTGACCTCACAGTCCTTTTCCCACTCTATGCCCCCAAAATAGGAGTCTAGGGTTGCATTTTTCTGTTTCCTTTGCCTTGGCATGTTGCCACTTAATTGCTTGACTTTTGGGCTTGTTGCCACACTATGGCTTTAAGGCCAGATAGAGGAATTTTCGTCCCGAACGTGTGGGGGGCAACTTCCGTTTCTGGCAAGCTGTAAACCCACCCACGACTTCCACCCTAGATCACAATCCAGATCCAGGGAGGTTAAAGCAAGAGCGATTACCCCCCAAGACTGATCGCTGGATCTCCCTACAATTCGCAGGCCAGGAGCTGGAGCTGCCTCTGAAAACTACAAAATGGCGTGTCTCCTCAGTGGCTTCTAGCCCCCAGGGGAGGGAGCCAACGCATTCCCCAAATACTGGTCCCAAAGTCCATAGGACACTAACCCCTTACTTTGTCTTAGGCATGTCTATGTTGCTAATTCTGGAGTTGCCACAGCTCCTGGTGTTCTGGGGTTCCTCCAGCCAGCTGCTGGCCCTGCCGCCCTGTGGCTAAAACCTCGGCTCACGGGGACCTGGGTTCCTCTCGGCTCGGCTTCCCAAGCTCTGCGCGCTGTGCACTGCCGGCTCCCAGAGCACTGGGCTGGTCCTTCCTGCAGGGCTGCTGGGCTGTCCTCAGCGGGAGGTTAGCTTCTCTGTTTCGTTCTGTGTGTGCTGGGGCTCCAGAAGTTGTTCAGAGTCCCCTTTTACATAGTTTGGGGGGAATCTGGGGGCAGAGTGGCTTGGATGAGCTGTTTCTACTCCACCATCTTGGATCTGCCCCTCAACGTCCTTGGTCCAAATTTGTTAATGCTGAAATCCTAGAAAACATGTCTGCATTCTGGGGCCCAATTCAGTGAAGTTGGAAATACTTCCATTAACCTTATTGGGCAGGGGACTTTCAAACCAATTTAAGGACTGCTTTGGTGTTAGTGATCATGTCAATAGCATCATAAAATGAGTCTATGTCTAATCATAGATGCCTAGATCTAAAGTTTAAGGGATATCAAACTGGCCAATCCAACCTCTTATTTTATAGTCAAAGAAACTACAGATCCACCTCCCACCCACCCTTTTTGCTTAACTTTTCAATAGAATAACTTTAGATTCCTATATGTAGTTTGTAATTCTACAAATAATAGGAGAGAAATCTTGAATACATGTGAAAAGGTCACAGTGTGTTTACAAAATAAGAGGGCAGTATTTCTTTTTCTTTTTTTTTAAAGCTATTGTGGTTAAGTAACTTGCTCAAGGTTACAAGGCCAGTCATTATTTATGTGTGGGTGCTCATTTTCTGAGACTGGATCTGATCCCAGGTCATCCCAACTCCAGGCCTGGCACTCTTACTCACTGCACCACCAAACCACCCCATGAGGACAGTATATTTAAATGATAGAATCATAGAAGATCTCTTTAGACTTTCTAGTCCAAGACCTCTGTTTTTCAAATTAAAAAAAAAAGCCAAAAACTAAGACCTAAATAAAGGAAGTGACTTTCACAGGGTGATACATCCAGTAAATAGTGGAGTGAAGAGGTCTCTCAATCCTTTCTAGCACAGGGCTCTTTCCACTATGCCACAGCTGATTCTTCAGTTCAGGCCTCCTCTTCCCAGAATTTTCCCATTCCATCTCTATTAATTGGTCAGGCTTCAGACATCTCTATAGAAAAACAGATTACGTTCCTTAAGGTGAGTTTCTCAAATTTCTTTTCTAATCTCTTCGATGCTTTTAGGTGGAGGTCCATCTGCCACAACCCAAAATCTCTAAGGAGATTCTAATCTTTTAATAACCACAGGAGGTATTATCTACATGCATCTTAATTCCTGTACTTCTATTCTGATCAGTTTGATTTATGACACAGGCAAGCAGCCAACTTCTCTATATATGTGGACAGATGGAAAAGAATTGTCCAATAACTACCATGTACAGATCCTCTGTGGTAATTCCCTGACCACCATTCCCATGGGACAATACGGTTGAGGAATAATCTCCTTTTTGATTACAGGGCTCTCTTGGCAGAACACTAATTAGTATGCTTGCCTTAAAGTGTAAAAATGTACACTCTCTTATTCTTCACTTTGACTCAGGTATTATCAAGTATTTTGTAAGGATTATGTTAGATACTCAGGATCGGGGAAGATGGTGATGCATGGAAAACACAGTCCTTGTTATTTTAGACATTGGAACTTTATTTCTTTGAGACCAGGGACCATGACTTATACTTTCTGGTAACCTCTACAGTGGATAGCAAAGGCCTTTGCACACAGCAGACTTTATTTTCCCAAATGCTTTATTACCTTCTGGTTTACATCATTCATTTCCACCAGATTTTTGAGTTACAATTTTTCCCCATTTTCTCCCCCACCCACCACCCCAGAATAGCAGTCCCACAGAATACCCTCATCCAATCTGCTCTCTCCCATATCTTCTCCCATACCCCCTTCGACTTTTCCAGTAGGGCAAGGTGAATCTCTGTGCCCCAATACCTGTATATCTTATTTCCCAATTATATGCAAAATAGTATTAATAACAGTATTTATATATTTTTAAAATATTTGGTTTTAAAACTTCAATTTCCAGATTCATTCCCTTCCTCCCTTGTCACCCACCCTTACTGGGAAGACAAGCAATTCAGTATATGTTGTACACGTGTAGCTATGCAAAACACCACTATGGTAGATAAATTGTAAAAGACTGACTATATTTCCCTCCCTCCTATCCCACCTCCTACTTGGTCTATTCCCTACTTTGATCCCGTCCCTTTTCAAAAGTGGGTGCTTACTACCAACTATGACAGACTGGACTCTTCTCAGCAATGCAGTGATATAAGTCAATCCAAAAAGACTCATGAAGGAAAGAGATGCCTACATCCAGAGAAATAACTAGAAAGAATTGAGTTTTAATCCTGATGGAAGCAAACTACTAGATCTTTTTCTTTTCATTGTTTGGTTTTATTTCCTCTTTACCATTTTTCATTCCATCTAGTACAATACAAACTTTGTAACCTGACTAATGTCTAATGTGAAAGTATTTGCAGATCCTTACTGGACTATATGCCATTGTGGGCGGTGGGAAGAGGGAGAGAAGGGAAATTTGAAACTCAAGGAACTATGGAATTGAGTCCTGTAAACTAAAAATAAACAAACAAATTAATGAATAAAAAAGTGGGTGCTTCCAATTTCCCTCCCATCCTCCCTTCCATCATCCCCACTCTCATCCCCTTCCCCCCTACTCTCATGTAGGGAGAGATATACTATTTAATATGTATGTCATTCTCTCCCTGAGCCAAATTGAATGAGAACAAGGTTTTGCCTTTTTGCCTTCCTATTCTTCCCCTCCCTTGTAACCATTTTCCCTTGCCTCTTCTATATGAGATAGTCCACCCCATACTGTCTCTCCTCATTTCCTCTTGTTATACCCCTCTCTCACCTCTTGATCTCACCTTTTAAGTATCATCCCTTCCTATTAAATTGGACCTGTGCCCTCTAACTATGTATACCTGTACACATATATGCACACATTCACATATGTATTCATATGCCCATATACCCTTCTTCAACTATTTTCATACTGAGAAAGGTTTCATCAGTTTTAGTTATCATTTTTCCATGTAGGAATGTAAATAGGTCAACTTTGATAAGTTCCTTATGATTTCTTTTCCCTGTTTACCTTCTCAAGCATCTCTTGCTTCTTGCATCTGAATGTCAAATTTTCTATTCAACTCTGGTTTCTTCATCAAGAAGGCTTGAAAGTCCTCTATTCCACTGATGACCATATTTTCCCCTGAAACATGATACTCAGTTTTACTGGGTAGGTGATCCTTGGTTTTAATCCCAGCTCCTTTGGCCTCCAGAATATCATATTCCAGGCCCTTTGTTCCCTCATTGTAGAAGCTGCCACAACCTGGGCTATCCTGATTGTGTTTCCACAGTATTGAAATTGTTTCTTCCTGGCTGCTTGTAATATTCTCTCCTTGATCTGGGAATTCTGGAATTTGGCTATAATATTCCTAGGAGTTTTCTTTTTGGGATCTTTTTCAGGAGGCGATCTGTGGATTCTTTCAACCACTATTTCCCCCTCTGGGTCTAAAACATCAGGGCAATTTTCCTTGAGAATTTCTTGAAGGATGATTTCTAGGTTCTTTCTTTGATCATGGCTTTCAGATAGTCCGATAATTTTTATATTATCTCTCTTGGATCTATTTTCCAGGTCAGTGGTTTTTCCCATGAGATATTTCACATTGCCTTCTGTTCTTTCATTTGTTTGGATCTGCTTAACAGCATCTTGATTTCTCATAAAGTCACTAGTTCCATTTGCTCCAGTCTAATTCTGAAGGAATGATTCTCCTCAGTGAGCTTTTGAGATTCTTTTTCCATCTGGCAAATTTGGCTTTTTAAGGCATTCTTCTCCTCACTGCCTTTTTGAGCCTCTTTTGCCATTTGAGTTAGTCTATTTTTTAAGGTGTTATTTTCCTCAGTCAGTCAGTTGATTCTCATTTCATACTTTTCTTGCATCTTTCTCATTTCTCTTCCCAATTTTCCCCCCACTTTTCTTATCTGCTTCTTAAGGTCCTCTATGGCCTGTAGCCAGCTTATATTTTCATTTGGGGCTTTTGGTGCAGGAGTTCTGACCTCACAGTCCCCCTCCTGTTCCATGCTTTGATCCTCTTTGCCCCCAAAATAGGAGTCTAATGTTGAATGTTTCTGTTTATTTTGTTTCCTTTGCCTTGGCATGTTGCCACTCAATTATTTGACTTTTGGGCTTGTTGCCACAGCAGGACTCTGCCGCCAGCCAGGGAAGCCTCCGTCCTAAACACTGGGGTTTTCTCAACTGCCGTAGGTATTAGTTGGGTGCCCTCTCTGAAGCCCCCACACGCTCTGGCATGCTGGTCATACACCCCAAGACCTCCACCCCAGACCGCAATCCAGATCCAAGAAGGTTATAGCAAGAGCGATTACCTCCCCCCATAGTGATCTCAGGTCCCCCTACAGTCTGCAGGCCAGGAACTGAAGCTGCAACATGGCAGCTGCGCTGCATCTATTCAGTGGCTTCTCACCCCCAGGGAAAGAGGCCAATATGCTCTCTCATCCAGTCCCAAAGTCCATAATACACTAACCTCTCACTTTGTCCTAGGCATCTATGTGTTGGTCATTCTAGAAATGCCACAGCTGCTGGTATTCTGGAGTCCCTCCAGCCAGCTTCTGGTCTGGCCACCCTGGGGCTAAAATCTTGGACTCACACAGGCCTGGGCTCAGCTCCCAGAGCACTTCTCTGGCTGCTCCCTGCCGGGCTGTCCTCAGCGGGAGGTTAGCTTCTCTGTGTCATTTTGTGGGTTCTGGAGGTCCAGAAGTTGTTCAGTGTCCCCTTTCTATGATTTGGAAGTGGTGTGGGCAGGAGGGCCAGGGAAGTGCTATTTCTACTCTGCCATCTTGGCTCTGCCCCCACATAGCAGATTTTCAAACAACATAGGTTTTTATTTTATCTAGAAGAGTCAAGATATACACACATAACTTGGTCATATAACAAAATGAGGCAATACACAATTAAGTACCCAAGTAGGTTGCAAAGACCGCAATTGCTAGGAAGAAATTTCAGCTGAGAAAGTGTCACTTTGTTCTGAGTTAAAAGGGTGACAACAATCACATAAGGCACAAAAGGCTACCTGGAACACACTTCAGTTGGATAAATTGATTCCCATTTACTGTAACATGTTCAGCAATTGGCCAATTTCCACAAGACTTTTGATTTTAAGGTAACTGTAGCTCAGTGAAATGGCAAAAAAAAATATTCTGACTTTTCTAATGTAGACTGTAAAAGCTTAGAATCTTCTTTCATGTGGCCCTTGGGTCTTTGCTATTATGTCCCAAGTAAGTTCCCTCTACAACCATTCCACTCCATGGAATAAGGTTAGGGAAAAAAATGAGCAAACCTTTTTTCCCATAATGGTAGTACTAAGTTTTGCTCAAAGTATCGGCTGTGCTTGTGTTGGGCATGGCAAAGAACTTAGTGCACCAAAAGGAGGGGACCCTGCAATAATGTGGATCCTGAGACAATTCTCATCTATCCCTATGAATAGGGGCATGAAACCATTTGTAACACATCTGCCATCCCTAGGTCCATATTATTCTGAGAGCAAACCAGAAGCTCATGATTGCTGGAAGTGGCTGTAACTAAAGGAGATATATACAACTTGAATTTTCTGGGATGGGTGGAACAGAAATGTTGTTATAGTTCACCTCATTCTTGGTCTTGTCCATCTTTCTTGGGATTATGCAAGACTGATGGCTATTAAACCAGCAGAAGAATAGGTTTTCATGCTTGGTTTTTGTTTGTTTGTTTGTTCTCAAACTGACCGAGCAATTATTTCTAAAATGATTAGGCAGGGCTGCTGAATCATGGGGGTTGAAACAGGAATGAGGCTAAATAGATTTCTATTTCTCCCTCATCTGCTACTCCTAAAATGAACTTTTATTAGATTTTTACTATATATGGCACTCTGCATATAAAATTACATAGTTATATATAAATAACCATAATAAAAATATGAAATGAATTCATAACCATCAGCCCGGCATGACCCCAGAAAAGACTGACAAGATCATGCCAAGTACTAATAATTTAGTACCAAACAAATCCTTAAGAAGTCATAATCAATCACTAGAATTATATGCTAGAAATTCTTTTTTTTTAAATAACAGACAATGATTCTCCATATGACAAATAGAAATCTCCATATATCTTTGAGAATTGTTTTGCTCAATTGTACAGGAATGAGAACATTATTATAAACAAAACTTTTGCCCAGAATCATCTAGACATAACACTGGCCACAAAGAACTTTTTTTTTAAACAAATGCTTTATTAACTTCTGCTTTACATCATTCATTTCCGCCAGATTTTGAGTTACAATAATTTTCCCCCCATTATTCCCCTACCCAACCTCCCAGAATAGTAGTCCCACAAGATATCGCTTCCTCCAATCTGCTCTCTCCCATACCTTCTCCCATACCCCCATTGACTTTTCCATTAGAGGAAGGTGAGTCTTTGTGTCCCAATGCCTGCACATCTTATCTCCCTATTACAAGCAAAAGAGTATTAATAATAGTATTTATATATATTTGAAACATTTAATGTTAAGACCTCGAATTTCAGATCCATTTCCTTCCTCCCTTGTCACCCATTCCCTCTGGGGAGATAAGTAATTCAGTATATGTTGTACATGTCTAGCTATGCAAAACATTATCATAGTAGATATATTGTACAAGGCTGCTTATAATTCCCTCCCACTCATCCCACCCCCCCCCTGGTCCATTCCCTACATGATCCTGTCCCTCTTTTATAGTGGGTACTTCCAACCTCCCCTCACCCCAAGGATGCCCTCCCATCCATCATCCCTCCTCCCATCCCCCTTCCCCCTATCCTGCTGCAGGTTGAGATATCCCATTTACTATGTATGTCATTTTCTCCCTGAACCAAATTCAGTTTGAATGTGGTTTTGCCTTTTTAGCCTTCCTTATTCTCCCCCTCTTTTGCAACCACTTCCCCTTGCTTCTTCTGCATGGGATAGTTTACACTACCCTGTCTCTCCCCATCTCCTCTTGCCACTTTCCTCTCTCACCTCATAATTTCATCCCTTGAGTATTCTCCCTTCCCAACAAACTCAACTTATGCCCTCTATCCATATATAACTGTAACCATATACACACATTCACATATGTATTCATATGACCACACCCCCTTCTTCCATTATTTTCATAGTGAGAAGGATATCATCAGTCACAGTTATTGCTTTTCCATATAGGAATGTAAATAGTTCAACTTTGATAAGTTCCTTTTGATTTCTTTTCCGTGATTACCTTCTCAGGCATCTCTTCCTTCTTGTGTCTGGGTGTCAAATTTTCTTTTCAATTCTGGTTTTTTCCTCAAGAATGCTTGAAAGTCTTCTATTCCACTGAATGACCATATTTTCCCCTGAAACAAAATACTCAGTTTTGCTGCGTGGGTGACCCTTGGGTTCATTCCCAGTTCTTTTGCCCTCTGGAATATCATATTCCATGCCCTTTGATCCCTCAGTGTAGAAGCTGCCAGGTCCTGGGCTATTCTGATTGTGTTTCCACAATATTGAAATTGTTTCTTCCTGGCTGCTTGTAGTATTTTCTCCTTGATCTGGGGATTCTGGAACCTGGCTATAATATTCCTGGGAGTTTTCTTTTTGGGATCTTTTTCAGGAGGTGATCGGTGGATTCTTTCAACCTCTATTTTGCCCTCTGGATCTAAAACATCAGGGCAGTTTTCCTTGAGAATTTCTTGAAGGGTGATTTCTAGGTTCTTTCTTTGATCATGGCTTTCAGGTAGTCCAATAATTTTTAAATTGTCTCTCCTGGATCTATTTTCCAGGTCAGTGGTTTTTCCCATGAGATATTTCACATTGCCTTCTAATCTTTCATTTGTTTGGATCTGCTTAACAGCATCTTGATTTCTCATAAAGTCATTAGCTTCCATTTGCTCCAGTCTAACTCTGAAGGAATGAATCTCCTCAGTGAACTTTTGAGATTCTTTTTCCATCTGGCAAATTCGACTTTTTAAGGCATTCTTCTCCTCATTGCCCTTTTGGGCCTCCTTTGCCATTTGAGTTAGTCTATTTTTTAAGGTATTGTTTTCCTGAGTCAGGCTGTTGACCCTCATTTCATACTTTTCCTGAATCCTTCTCATTTCTCTTTCCAATTTTTCCTCCACTTCTCTTATTTGATTTTTAAAGTCCTTCTTAAGGTCCTCTATGGCCTGCAACCCACTCATGGTTTCCCCTGGGGCTTTTGGAGCATGACTTCTGATCTCACAGTCCTTTTCTTGCTCTATGCCCCCAAAATAGGAGTCTAGGGTTGCATTTTTCTGTTTCCTTTGCCTTGGCATGTTGCCACTTAATTGCTTGACTTTTGGGCTTGTTGCCACACTATGGCTTTAAGGCCAGATAGAGGAATTTTCGTCCCGAACGTGTGGGGGGCAACTTCCGTTTCTGGCAAGCTGTAAACCCACCCACGACTTCCACCCTAGATCACAATCCAGATCCAGGGAGGTTAAAGCAAGAGCGATTACCCCCCAAGACTGATCGCTGGATCTCCTTACAAATTTGCAGGCTGGGAGCGGGAGCTGCCTCTGAAAACTACAAAATGGCGTTTGTCCTCAGCGGCTTCTAACCCCCAGGGGAGGGAGCCGATGCATTCCCTAATATCAGTCCCAAAGTCCATAGGACACTAACCTCTTACTTTGTCCCAGGCAAGTCTATGTTGATAGTTCTGGAGTCGCCACAGCTCCTGGTGTTCTGGGGTTCCTCCAGCTGGTTGCTGGCCCTGCCGCCCTGGGGCTAAAACCTCGGCTCATGCGGACCTGGGCTCGGCTGGGCTCCTGCGCTCTGCGTGCTGCACACTGCCAGGTCCCAGACCACTGCACTGGTCCTTCCTGCAGGGCTGCTGGGCTGTCCTAAGCGGGAGTTTAGCTTCTCTGTGTCGTTCTGTGGGTGCTGGGACTCCAGAAGTTGTTCAGAGTCCCCTTTTACATCGTTTGGGCGGAATGTGGGGGCAGAGTGGCTTTGATGAGCTGTTTCTACTCCGCCATCTTGGCTCCGCCCCCCCACAAAGAACTTTTTTAAAAAAATATTTTAATTGAAGTAATCATATCACATTTGTAACTGCTGAATTATTTGGAACAAAATCCTCTCAAAAGTAGCAGCCGGGGGTGGCTAGGTGGCACATTGAGTAGAGCGTTGGCCCTGAGTCAGAAGGACCTGAGTTTGGATCTGGCCTCAGATACTTAATGCACATGCAAAACGAAAACCTTGCTGTGTGACCTTGGGCCAGTTACTTAAACCCCAATTGCCCTCCAAAAAGCAAAAAAAAAAAAAAAGTAGCAGCTGACCTAGTAGAAAACAAAGCAAAACAAAATTAAAACCATATAGAAATGAGAAGTATATTTCATCCCAATCATACTGTGTATTATTGTAATTTTTCCTATTTTTTTCCATGAGCCAATAGTTGAACTTAAATCCCAACGCTTTCCTTTAATTGCAAAAAAAATCAATTACCTCACATAATCTGTATAATCATTTTTGAATATTAAATATAAAAGTAGGATAGTCAATGATATCAGAATCATATTTGCAGCAATCTTATGAGAAAGGTGGTGTTTTATCTTCTATTTTATAGAAGAGAAATTTGAGCTTAAGAGAGGGTATGTGACCTAGAAAGTATATGAAAATTTTCAAGTTCATGTATGCATATGTGATAAGAAGAAAAGTGGCTGAATGGGGGACAGGGAGAAATCTTCATATCGTATTCTCTAATAGGAGTTTGGGACAAAAGATATATAAATACCTAACAGAGATATAGAAGACCAAAAGTCATTTCCAATAGCTATGTGGTCAAAGGATATAAACAAAGAGTTGACAGAAGAAGAACCACAAACTATCCAAAATCATAAGAAAGAATGTTCCAAATTACTTATAATAAGAGAAATATGAATCAAAGCAACCCTGCAGCTTCATGTCACACCCAGAAAATTGGCAAAGATGACAAAAATTGGAGGGATTGTGGGATGATAATCACAGTAAAGCATTGTTGGTGAAACTGTGAATCAGTGCCACCATTTTGAAAAGCAATTTGGAATTAGGAAAATAAAATGAATTAAATAACACTTTGACCCAGAAATTCTAGAAGGAAGTCACTGATAAAAAGAAAGACTACATATATACTAAAATTTTTAAGGAAGCATATGTGTGTATGTAGTAGTAGTTGGTAGTAGTAGTAGTAGTAGTAGTAGTAGTAGCAGCAGCAGCAGCAATAGAAGAAGAAGAAGCAGAAGGAGAAGAAGAAGAGGAAGAAGAAGAAGAAGAAGAAGAAGAAGAAGAAGAAGAGAAACAAAGAACTGGAAAGTAATGACTATCCTCCAATTGAGAAAATCAGTAAACAGATTGTGGCTCATAAATATAATGAAATATTACAATCCTACAAAAAAGTTATATATGTGACAAGTAGAGAAAAGCACAGAAAGGCTTATGTGAAATGACACAGTATATAGTAAGCAGAGTCAAGAAAACAATCCATACAATGACTACAGTATTTTCAATGGAAAGAACAACAACATAAAAAAATAAATGTTCTGAAGTTACAAAGAACAAAAATGACCCTGAAGAAGAGATATGAGAACACGCACCACACACACACACACACACACACACACTCCACATTCCTTTTGCCAGTGATGGGATATCCAGAAGGGTGGAACACAGTATATCTTTTCAGATATTGGGGGATGTCTGGTCAGATTTGCTGGTTTTATTTTTCCTTTTCTTTATATTTCTCTTTTTTAAAAAATTCTTTTGTTACATGGGAAAGCTTTGTGGGAGAAGGGAGGAAGAAGCATGTGAGGGAAATTTTGGACCATGTGAAAACAAAAGATATCAATAACATTTAATATTTACGAAACCATATGAAGTGGGATTCAAGCATATTTATGCCTTATTCCACATGCAATGCTGGTTCACTAGCAGAAACAGCAAGGCATTCTGAGGCAAAGACAAATAATAGCTTGTGTCAGGCAAGTCACACCACTGCCATGACCTCAGGCGATGATGGAAACAAAGGAGGACCTAGAAATTAAAGGCCTAGGAAATAGCCTTCCCTTCCTCCCCAGTCCCTCAGGCCATGTATGTCTTGCTTCAAGTGTAGTTTTTCCCACTGCCATAGAAGATAACCACCCTTATGGAAATTCAACCTAGCAGCAGCTCTGAAGGTAGCACACCCCTCTCTTCCTCATCACACATATTTACTGCAGGCTTAGAAATAAAGGTTCTTGCCACCAAACCTTAGTGTTGTCAGAAATAGATATAGATTTATCCATGGAAATGACATTAAAGAAGATGCATTACTATTTGCTTTGTTCTGCACCCTAAAATCCATGAGGTCTTTCTATCTGACTTGCTGCTGATACTTGTTATGAATATTGTCTCAGCAATTGGAATGTCAGCTGCTTGTAAGCAGGGATGGTCCTGGCTTTTCTGTTTGCATTTTCAGCTCATAATGTAGTGCTTTGCACTTAGCAAATATTTGATAATTGGTTTTTTTTTCATTGATTAATATGCCTTAAAAGATGCAGCATTAACTTCAGTTTTAAAAGAGATATGATAAAATCACAAATATAGTACCAGAACACAACAAAACAGGTACTTAAGAAAGCTTTGTTGTTTTTCTCTTGTTTCAATTATGTCCAATTATTCATGACACCATGTGGGTTTACTTTTTTAACAAAGACCCTGGAGAGGTTTGTCATTTCCTTCTCCATCATAAGAAGGGTACAGAGGGCTAAAAGATTAGAAAGTACTCCATTTCTTGAGACACATAGTGTAAAAAAAAAAGATCTTTCAGTTGCCAGATAATTTGATCAGTGGAGTGAAACATATGAAATAATATGGGTACAATGGAATTCTAGGCTTAGACTCAATATTAACTGTGTACTTTTAAATCATTTGTCCATACAATCTAATAACCAGACAGTTGTAGAGTATAATCTCACATGGAATTTAAATAGATTTGCCATAGATAATCAAATAGTGTAGAAAGGCCATAAAAGACTAGACTGTGTTTTTGCCATGCCACATTTGTTTTGTGGGCCATAAATCAGTTTGTGACCATGGAATCAAGGGGAAAATATTCTGAAATATGCATACATGATACTCATTTTTTGAGGGACTAGATTCGGGCACTTATCCATCTGAGGAAACAATCCCTTCTCCCTCAAATATCTAGTTGAAACTTCCAGTAGAAAGCTACATACACTGACCAATTATTTAATAATTCAGAAGGCTAGATGCCTTCATAGGTAGAGATATGTCCATATAATACAGTCTGTCTGAATTATGACTATTCCTAGTGAAAGTTTTCAGGCATTGGTGCTCCCAGCACTAACTTGGAGATGTGCTAAGATACCATCTACTCAGTGATTTCTTGGTCACCTACTGAGGAGTGAAGACCCTTTATAGTTATTGAAACCAGAACCAAATGGAGCTAAATTCTCACCTTAGGGAAAGTGATAACTGTAAATGAGACTGATCCACATCAAAATGCTAACCTTCCACCAGCAACTTTTCAGTAAACTAAAAGAAAAATCTGGGTATTCTGTGCCCTTTCAGCAAATTAGTCACCATTGTGGGCAGCATCAGGGAGAGAAAGAAAAATGTGGAAGACCTGACCCTATTTTAAAGGGACAACCTCACTTGTCCTGTGACCACCTCAGAAAGCCAATTAAGGAAGCTGCTTAGTGAGGATCTTGGAAGTAAACATACAAGTCTGTCAGGAGCTGCTTTCTTAGGATCTTGCTGTGAACCCTGTGTTCTGTCAGCTTCTGCTAGTTGAAAATAATTGAAGCAGGTGCTATATTAATATTTATCATTCCTCCCTAAAACAGCATTTGATCTAGTGGTACAAAATGCCACACACAGAATTTTTCCCATGAGCCTCTTCTTCAATGTCCTACTTCTTCCTCTCATCTTCCTTACAGTTTGATAGCATAATTTCCCATTAATTACATGGTACTACTTAGCTTTATTCCACCACAGAAAGAGCCAAGGAAATGTCCTTTTCTCTCAGGTCTGCTTGGAGACCCTGAGCTCTCTACTGGGACTGAGTCCATATTGGGACTGGTCAGGGAGGACATATTAAAATGACTTGGACCTTAGTTTTGTTCTCATTTCATTTTCGAAACTGGTTTTGTCTAATCACTGTTTGTTTTTTTAAGCAATTGGGGTTAAGTAACTTGCTCAAGGTTACACGGCTAGTCATTATTTATGTGTGGGTGCTCATTTTCTGAGGCCGGATTTGATCTCGGGTCATCCCAACTCCGAGGCCGGTGCTCTTACTCACTGCACCACCTAGCTGCCCCTTTTTTAGGGCAACTGGGGTTAAGTAACTTGCCCTAGGTCACACGGCTAGGTTTTTTTTGTTTGTGTGGGTTAAGTGTCTGAGGCCGGATCAGAACTCAGGTCCTTCTGACTCCAGGGCCGACGCTCTACTCACTGCGCCACCTAGCCGCCCCTGTCACTGTTTTTTAATGGTTTAACTCACGAAGAAATTCATTCAATTAAAACTAAAAAATTACCAAATAGTGTAAGTCAGTGGCATCAAACTCAAATTGAAATGGCATACACTAAATCATACATAAGGATGCCTACAGGCCTCATATTGACTTAGAAAACCACACATGTATATCTATTTCTTCTGTTATTAATATGTCAACCCAGTCAGATAGGAACTACTTCTAATCTGGTTTGGGCCACACTTAGGAGTGTTGTGAGCTTGGCCCTGTGTTTGACAATTCTGTTCTAAGTAACAAGGAGAAATGTAGACCAGGAACTCAGAAAGTAAGACAACTGGGGGCAGCTAGGTGGAGGATTGAATAGAGCACCATCCCGGAAGTCAAGAGGACCTCAATTCAAATCTGACCTCAGACACTTCACACTTGAATAGTTGTGTGACCTTGGGGAAGTCACTTAACCTCAATTGCCTTGCCTTCCTCCCTCAAAAAAAAAAATACAACTGTGCTTCAAGGAAGAGTTAGAGGAGGTGACTTCAAAGGTTTCTTCTGTCTCTCATATTCTCTGATTTTCAACTTGTAATAAGGTTTCTAGTGGAATATTTTCATGGATCTATCCATGACTTTGTGTTTTTAAAAAGAAAAAAAAAATATCAGTGATCTGGATGAAAGTTCAAAGAAGAAGCTTGTCAAATTTTCAAGCAATGCAAAATTGGATTAAATAGCAGAGTAGCGATCCAAAAATTTCCATGGTAGCTTAGAAGATTGTTCTAAATCTAATAATATAAAATTTTATAGAGATAAACAAAAATGACAGAATTGTGGTTTTAAAAATATCACCTTTACAAATACATGATAGAGGCAAAATAGCTAGAAAGAAATTTGCAACAACAAAAAAATCTATAATTTCTAATGGCCAGGAATCTCAATATAAGTCATTAGCAAGAAGTGTCAGGCATAAAAACTATTGGAATATTAGATTATAATCAGCGAAATATAGGATATAGAACAAGGGGATTTTGTTCTGATCATTAGAGTATAGTGTTGACATCTAAGTACCAAAATTAAGGGAGGATGTGGACAAACTTTACAGTATACCCAAAAGAAAATGCTGTTTGAATGACATTTGGAAGAATTGGTGATGGAAAATTTAGGAGGAAAATAAAAGTTTTACTCTACTTCTCATAGAGTCCATAATGAGGGCATTTTCTCCTGAAAGATAAATACATATATAGGAGGAGGAGTTTACAAAATGGCAAAATCTTTCATGCATGGATAATGGGTAAGGCAGCACATATTTCACATTCCCTGGTGACTTGGCTAATGAGGGCTTAGAAACTATCACCCCTTGCTTTCATACATAGCCTGTAAAGTTACCAGTCCCTCAATGTCTGCAGCACTCGTCTGCCTATTTTGCTGATCCAATTTCCATAAGTCCTGTGCAGTAATTTGGAACGACATGAGCTGCTGGTCATGTGAAATTGCTAGCCACTTTGCTCTATTTCCTCTATAGCCCTTCCCAGGTAGATTGAAACATGACAGACACAGAGTATATTTGTGCTTACTCTTTTTTTTTTTTTAAAGCAATTGGGGTTAAGTAACTTGCTCAAGGTTACGGCTAGTCATTATTTATGCGTGGGTGCTCATTTTCTGAGGCCGGATCTGATCTCGGGTCATCCAAACTCCAAGGCCGGCGCTCTTACTCACTGCGCCACCTAGCCGCCCCTTTAGGGCAATTGGGGTTAAGTAACTTGCCCAAGGTTACAAGGCTAGGTTTTTGTTTGTGCGGATTAAGTGTCAGAGGCCGGCTCCGAACTCAGGTCCTTCTGATTCCAGGGCCGGCGCTCTATTCACTGCGCCACCTAGCCGCCCCTACTCTTTTTTTTTTTTTTAAAGCAATTGGCGTTAAGTAACTTGCTCAAGGTTACCAGGCTAGTCATTATGTATGCGTGGGTGCTCATTTTCTGAGGCCGGATTCGATCTCAGGTCATCCCAACTCTGAGGCCGGCGCTCTTACTCACTGCACCACCTAGCTGCCCCCAGTATTTGTGCTTACTCTTAGGCATCTTTCCAAAGCTCAGGATACCATACATTTTGTCCCTGTATTTGCCAGTCATTGTGGGGCCACTTGCCAGACTAGACAATAAGTCCATTGGCTACTTCCCAGAAAATTTAGAACTAGTTGTAATGGTAATGGGCATTTGAGTATCTTCCCTGCCTATTAATAATCCTGGGGGAATTGGAAGACCTTCCCTGCTTTGAAAATAAACTCTTCCCCCTCATAGGCTGAATGTAGTCACATGGAGCCTGTGGTGAAGGAGTTTGCTGAAGGGTGGATCAGAGTCCACAGGAAGCTGGGAGTCAGAGCCAGATAAATGATGGGAGAGAGAGGATGCTAAGGCAAGGAATTCAGCCAGGCTTGTGAGTAAAAGTTGGTCTTGTATTGGTTTGTGGGAAGGCTAAAATATACTGTGGTGTTGTGGCTTATTACCTTCTTCGTTATTTATCAGTGGATGGGTGAGGTGCAAGAGGGAGAGAGAGAATTTTAAATCAAAATATAAAATAAAAGAATGACAAAATAAATAATAAACAAAAAGAAAAAAAAACAGAAAACAAAAAGAATTATTGGTCTAAGATGGCCCAGCATCCTCAGAACTGCTGGGTTATGACTATAATCAAGAAATACCAGTTGAAGTGCCCTGATATATACCTAAAGAAGGGGAAGACAAAGAGGGTCCCAGATTAGATCAGGGCAAACACGCCCAGTGTTTTGGATACTTACTGGGAAAGATCACACTGACAGAAAGGGGGTAGTAATACATCAAACACACTTTAATAATAAGGCACACAGAGAAGGAAGACAGACAGTCTAGTCTGTGGGGAATGTGGTGGGAGAGGGACACAGATGGTATGCGGAAGAGAGAGGTAGGGAGAAGGGCACATAGTGTCATTTATGTAACTATGGATCTAAGGTGGAAGTTCTCAGGAAGAATGGGCCACTGCCAGGTAGAGGAGTGTTCTAGGTATTTTGTAGTCCCATTTTTTTTTAATTTTATGTTTATTTTTAGTTTACAACATTCATTTCCACAAGCTTTTGAGTTACAAATTTTCTCCCCTTCTTACCCCTATTCACCATCCCAAAAGAACAATCCCACTGAATACCCCCTGCCCCAATCTGCTTTCTCCAATATCCTCCCCCATCCACCCTCTGACTGTGGGCAAGACGGATCTCCATACCCCAGTACCTGTATATATTATATCCCAGTTGCATGTGAAAAATAATAATAATTATTATTATTATATTTTTAGTGTTTTAAAATTGTTATATTTTAATTTTCCAATTACATATAAAAATGATTTTAACATTAAAAACAATTATTAACATTTAAAACAATTTTGAGTTCCAAATTCTCTCCCTCCCTCAGCCCTCTTTGAGAAAGCGAGCAATTTGATATAAGTTATATGTGTGCAGTCTTACAAAACATAGACCCCCAAAAAAGTTTTTTTAAAAAGTATGCTTCATCTGCATTCAGATTTCATCCATTCTTTCTCTGAAAGTAGATGGTATTTTTCATCAAAAGTCCTTTGGAATTTTCTTGGTTCATTGTATTTCTGAGAATAGCTAGGTCATTCACAGTTGATCATCACACAATAGTGCTGCTACTATGTTCAATGTTCTCCTGGTTCTGCTCATTGCACTTTGCATCAGTTCATATAAATCTTCCCAGGTTTTTCAGAACCCATCCTGCTCATCATTATACCACAACTTGTTCAGTCATTCTCCAATTGATGGACACCCCTTCAACTTTCAGTTCTTTACCACAAAAAGAACTGCTAGAAATATTTTTATATAAAAAGGTCTTTTTCCCTTTGCTTTGATCTCTTTGAGATGGGGCATCTAGATGGTGAAGTGGATAGAGTGTCACACCTGGAGTCAGTTCAAATCCAGCATCAGACACTTACTAACTGTATGACCCTGGGCAAGTCACATAACCCAGTTTGCCTCAGTTTCCTCATCTGTAAAATGAGCTGGAGAAGGAAATGGCAAACTAGTCTAATATTTTTGCCAAGAAAACTCCAAATGGGGGCATGAAGAGTCAGACACAACTGAACCCAACTTTGAGATACAGTTCTGTATTTTTTGAGTCACAGTGCTTTCCTTGCATTAAACCTGTGCAAATATCATTATCCTCATTCTACTTTCTTTTGTTTTTAAACAAATGCTTTATTAACTTCTGTTTTACATCATTCATTTCTGCCAGATTTTGAGTTACAATCATTTTCCCCCCGTTATTCCCCTACCCAACCTCTCAGAATAGCAGTCCCACAAGATATCGATTCCTCCAATCTGCTCTCTCCCATACCTTCTCCCATACCCCCTTCGACTTTTCCATTAGAGGAAGGTGAATCTTTGTGTCCCAATGCCTGCACATCTTATCTCCCAATTACAAGCAAAAGAGTATTAATAATAGTATATATATTTGAAACAGTCTTAAAACCTCGAATTTCAGATCAATTTCCTTCCTCTCCTGTCACCCATTCCCTCTGGGGAGATAAGTAATTCAGTATATGTTGTACATGTCTAGCTATGCAAAACATTATCATAGTAGATATATTGTACAAGGCTGCTTATAATTCCCTCCCACTCATCCCACCCCCCACCTGGTCCATTCCCTACATGATCCTGTCCCTCTTCTATAGTGGGTACTTCCAACATCCCCTCCCCCCAAGGATGCCCTCCCATCCATCATCCCTCCTCTCATCCCCCTTCCCCCTATTCTGCTGCAGGTTGAGATATCCCATTTAGTATGTATGTCATTCTCTCCCTGAACCAAATGCAATGAGAATGTGGTTTTGCCTTTTTTGCCTTCCTATTCTCCCCCTCCCTTGCAGCCACTTCCCCTTGCTTCTTCTACATGAGATAGTTTACCCTACCCTGTCTTTCCCCATCTCCTCTTGCCACTTTCCTCTCTCACCTCATAATTTCATCCCTTGAGTATTCTCCCTTCCCAACTATTATTACATTTTTAAACATTTGATTTTAAAACTTTGAATTCCAAATTCCCTTCCTCCCTTGTCACCCACCCTTACTGGGAAGATAAGCTATTCAATATAGGTTGTATATGTGTAGTTGTGCAAAACATTTCCAGAGTGGATATATTGTGAAAGACTGACTATACTTCCTTCCTTCCTATATGGCCCCCACTTGTTCTATTTTCTCCTTTGACCCTGTCCCTTTTCAAAAATGGGTGCTTCTAACTACCCTACCTCTCCCCCAATGTGCCCTCCCTTCTATCATGCCCCTTCTTATCCCTTTCCCTCCTACTTTCCTGTAGGGTAAGTTAACCAATTTATTGTGCATGTTATTCCCTCCTTAAGTCAAATTCAATTAGAGTAAGGTTGACCCATTCCCTTTTACCTTCCTGCTCTTCCCCACCATTGTAACAGTTTTCCCTTGCCTCTTTTATATGAGATAATTTACCCTATTCTGTCTCTCCCCATTTCCCTCATTATATTCCTCCCTCACTTCTTAATTTTATTTTTTAAATATCATCCCTTCCTATTCAAATGATCCTGTGCCCTTTGTATATTTATACTTATACACATATATACACACACTCACATATGCATTTATAGGCACATATATCATCCTATATAGACATATGTATGTATGTATGTATGTATGTATCTATATACATTTATATTCCCTTCAACTATCCTCATACTAAGAAAAGTTTCATAAGATACAATTATAATTTTTCCATTTAGGAATGTAAATAGTTCAACTTTAATAAGTTCCTTATGATTTCTTTTCCCTGTTTACTTTCTCATGCTTCTCTTGTTTCTTGTATTTGAATTTCAAATTTTCTCTTCACCTCTGGTTTTTTCATCAAGAATGCTTGAAAGTCCTCTATTTCATTGAATGACCATATTTTCCCCTGAAACATTATACTCAGTTTTGCTAGGTAGGTAATTCTTGATTTTAATCCTAGCTCCTTTGACCTCTGGAATATCATATTCCAAGCCCTTCAATCCCTTAAGGTAGAACCTGCTAGATCTTGTGTTATATTGATTGTGTTTCCACAATATTTGAATTGTTTCTTCTTGACTGCTTGTAATATTTTTTCCTTGATCTGGGAACTCTGGAATTTGGCTATAATTTTCCTAGGAGTTTTCTTTTTGGGATCTTTTTCAAGAGGTGATCAGTGAATTCCTTCAATTTCTATTTTGCCTTCTGGTTCTAAAATATTAGTGCAATTATCCATGAAATTTTTTTGAAGGATGATGTCTAGGATCTTTTTTGATCATGGCTTTCAGGTAGTACAATAATTTTTAAATTTTCTCCCCTGGATCTATTTTCCAGGTAAGTGGTTTTTCCAATGAGATATTTCACATTGCCTTCTTTTTTTATTTGTTTGTATGTGTTTAATAGTGTCTTGATTTGTCTAAAGTCATTACCTTCCATTTGCTCCAATCTAATTTTGAAGAAATTATTCTCTTCAGCAAGCTTTTATATTCTTTTTCCTTCCAGCAAATTCAGCTTTTTAAGGCACTCTTCTCTTCATTGGCTTTTTGGGCCTCTTTTGCCATTTGAGTTAGTCTATTTTTTAAGGTGTTATTTTCTTCAGTCAGATTGTTGACTCTTTTTTTCATGATTTTCTTGCATCATTCTCATTTCCCTTCCCAATTTTTTCTCCACTTCTCTTACTTGATTTTCAAAATCCTTCTTGAGCTCCTCTATGGCCTGTAATCAATTCATATTTTTTCTTGGAAGATTTTGGTGCAAGAGTTCTGACTTCATTGCCTTCCTTCCATTCTATGCTTTGATCCTTTTTGTCTCCCAAAGGAATTTAAGGTTTGGTTGTTGTGCTTGCTTTGTTTCCTTTGCTTGCTCATGTGGCCACTCTATTACTTGACTTTTGAGCTCTTTGCCATAGAAGAACTTTTCTTCCAGAGAGGAGAGCTTTGTCCCAAATAGCTGAGGTTTTCACAGGTGCCAGAGCTATTAGTTAGGTCCCCTCTCTGCAGGCCCCACAAGCTCTGGCTCACAGGCCACAAACCCCAGGACTTCTACCCAAGACAGCAATCCAGATCCAAGCAGGTTAAAGCAAAAGTTATTACCCTCTGAATGGTCCCTTGGTCCCCCTATGATCTGCAGGCCTGGAGCTCTGAAGCAGCCAAGTGGAGGTGGCTGCAAGGCTGCCAAGCCTCTGCCACTTCTCACCCTGGGGCCAGGGGCAAGATATTGCTCCTCTACCCCCCCCCCCCCGCCCCAGTTTCAACAGAGTTCCACACTGACCTTTTACTTTGTCTTTGATATTTATGAGTTGATAATTCTGGAAACTCTTGCAGCTGCTGGTGATGTACTCTCCCCAAGTCCACTCCAGCCACTGCTGGTCATGGACACCCTGGGGCTAAAAACCATGGGCTGATATGGGGCAGGTCTTGGCTCCTAGCATGCTGTGACAGACCTTTCCTTTCTCCCTGCCAGGTTGTCTTCCACAGGAGATTTGTTTCTCTCTGTCACTTTGTGGCTTCTGTAGCTCTAAAATTTGTTTATAGTCATATTTTATAGGTATTTGATGTGGTTACAGGGGGAGTTCATGGAGTTTTCCTGCTTCTACTTTGCCATCTTGGCTCTGCCCCCTGAAGTCCCATTCTTTAAGTGTTCTGAAGGAGTGAGATAGCCTAACTATTTTCAGTATTACTTTGGGGTTCACTCACTAACATATCAGTATCATCTCAGTTATCAATGTTAATTTAAGGTCCTTTAATTTATAGAACATTTCTCTAATTTTACCACACATGTATTAAGTTTATTTGTAACCTTCAGACCAAGTGTAAAGGTAATGGGAATTTGATGATGTTCCCTGCCTTCTAAAAGGCTGAATGTAATCACATGGAGTCTGTGTTGGGAGGAGTTTGCTGAAGGGTGGAGCAGATGCCATTAGAAGTTAGGAGTCAGAGCACCTAGACTTGAGAGAGAGAGGACAGCAGGCAAGCATAAAGCTAGGCTTGTGAGTGTTGGTTTGTGGAAAGGCTAAAGGACGGTGTGGCTCTCTGTGATATTATGTATATTAATTCCTTTGCTACTATGATGGATTTGTCTTACTGGTTTGGGGATTTGGTTTTCTGGTGTCTGAATAAATGTTTTGCTTCTATCTTTTGTATGGAGAGTCTGCTATATTTTTCAATCACCATGCAGGAATATTTATCACTATCATTGGCACTGTAAATATTACATTAGCAATACATTTGGCAGTGAGGATAGGATCATGAAATATTGGACCTCTGTTTGGAGGAGAAGGGATTTAGAAGAATAAATGAATATCCCAGGATGGGAGGATTTACCTTATTCTTCCCTAGCAAGGGAGCAAGTTAAAAGTATAGGCCTCTGTGAAACTGGGAACTGAGGTTACAGAAGGGAGAGTCTAGAGATTTAGAAACATGTTTGCAAGGAATATCAATAATACCAGGGAGAGAACTGGAAGGGGTTTGTAGAGGAGGCTGAGTTTTACTAACAGGTTCCTATATTATATGTGAAAGAAGAAACAAACTGTTGGAAGAGAACTCTCAGATAGAGAAGAAATTAACTGTTTTGAATGAGAAATTTTCTGTGTTACAGTGTTTGGGATCTCCTTTAGAAGAGCAAGTTGGAGGTTCTTAGATTGTAGAAGACAGTACTGTTGTGGGTTTGACTCAGAAAAAGAAGCAGAAAAGTAACAGAAAGAAGGTTCATAGAGTTTTGGCAAAGGCTGAACTTAGTTGCTCTGGCAACGACTGCCATGAGAGTACATGGGTGGAAAATGATACAATGTTACATGAGGAGGCTTTTACAAGGGCAGAAGTTTGCCCCATACTATGAAGAAAACAAGTGAATCAGGGAGGCCTAATTTGAGGGAGATAATTGAAGATTTCACTCAGTAGGAGGTTACTGACATATTAAACAGATTCACTCAAAGGATGGGAGACTCAGTAGGGTCTTGGATGGTGAGAATCAGTGATGAAGGGGTCAGAGAAGTATGGGTAGATAATGTGGATTGCTTGAAATTTATAGGTATTTGTCAGAATCCTTTTGTCCCGCAAGCTTTTAGACATTACCATATTCAAAAGGAGGTAATAATAAGACCAATCTTTTAGCTTTAGCTGCCAAGGGATGCAATAGAATGTATCCTACTGATTCTATGTGACTTAGTGCAGAGATACCCTGGTATGCTCTTAGAGACTGTATGAGAAAGCTAAAAGGGGAGGTAAATGAAAACTCTTATCATTATTGGAGATGCAGATGTGAACAAAGACATCCCCTTAGCAGTTTCTCATAAAAATATCATAGTGAAGATGCCTCCTCCTGCTTATAGGCACCTAATTCTGACTCTGCTAATTGGTAAAATAGGGCACCCACTTTCAGAGGTGTTGTATAAGATTTCACAACTAAGTGACTTAGGAGAATGGGCAAAAGATAAATTTCCTCAAGAAAGAGCAAATAGCCAGCAGATGCAGTCAGAATATATTGAAAAGAAAAGAAGTGTTTACTGCTCTATTGAGAGCAGGGGTTGGTTTTAGAAGAATTGGTGGTATTCCAACTAATGAACTATACAAAATGTATCAAGAAAAAGGATTTGATGTTAGATGGAATACAGAAGTAAGAACAGCTCATACAGATCTTACTGAACCATTGCTATGATAGTGAGTTCATCGACTCCAGAACCACAGCTGAGCCTATATTGGTTTCTTTTTGACTTTTTGTTTGTTAAATTTGTTTGCTAGATTTGTTTCCTGAGGGCTTAGTAATCTCCACTTGCAAATGCCTGATCACTTAAGCCAGATGTTACCCCCTGTCCATGACAATGATGTCTCTACTGGACCTTGCATCAACCAAACTCCAAATGTCAGCTAAAGACATGACCTCTTTAATGGGACATCTTGGTGCAGGGAGAGCTCTTCATTCAATTTCAGCAGGAAGTAGCTATAGGGGAAGAGATTTTCACCCTTTACCCTAATATTTTGAGCCTCGTTTGTTTGAGGGGGAATGATGGGGTGTTTGTGCCCAAGCTCCCACCCTAAGATATTTTTTTGCTTTGTTTTGTTTGCTTTTTTTTGCGGGGGGGGGGGGAAGGCAGGGCAATTGGGGTTAAGTGACTTGTCCAAGTTCACACAGCTAGTAGGTGTTAAGTGTCTGAGGCCAAATTTGAACTCAGATCCTCCTGACTCCAAGGCTGGTACTCTATTTACTGCACCATCTAGCCACCCCTAAGATAAAGTTTTATGTGTTTATGCTTATTTTCTGTTATCCCTGTTATATTGTTGTAAAGTTCTGTTGACACCAGTTACCCCTAAACTCCCATTAACCTATGTAATAAAATGTATTGTTGGTGTATTTTTGCTATGTCAGGGATATGAAAGATCTTGGGGCTAAATGTGATGGTAAGGGAAATTTGAAGATCTCCCCTGCCCCTTGATAAGCTTAAGGGAATTTGAAGACCTTCCTTGATTTGAAGATCTTCCCTGCCTCCTAGTCTGTTTGTTGAAGGGTGGAGTAAAGCCCAGAGGAAACTGGGAGTTGGAGCAGCTGGATCTTGGGAGAGAAAGAATGGCAGGCAAGCATACAGCTAGGCTTGTGAGTGTTGGCTTGTGGGAAGGCTTAAGGATAGTGTGGCTCTCTGTGGTGCTATGGTGTATTAACTTCTTTGCTACTATGATGGATTCAGTTTTCTGGTTTGGGGATTTGGTTTTCTGGTGTCTGAATAAATGTTTTGCTTCTGTCTTCTATATGGAAAGTCACAGTTGGTGCTGTGACTATTGTGCTGGTAATACACCAACAGGCCATTAATGGCTTCTAGCTGGCTTTAGCACATAGACTCTGAATGTCATCTTAATTTAGGAAATACTTTTTGCAGGTAGCTTCTGTTATCCTTTAAAAATCTTCAATCCTTTTTCCTATTTATTGTTACCTTATACTGACTACTTAAATACCTGCTTACAATATTAACTGATAGAATGGTCTAGGGGACCATAAGGAGATATAGTTTCAATACATAGTTCCTTCATACTCTGCTATATTGTGATTCTATGACTAGTATTATAAGGATAAAGTGTGTTTTTTGTTTCTTTTACCGATTTGCCTCTGTTAGGATAATTATAGAATCTTAGAATTAGAAGTGACATTTGAGGTCATCTAGTCTAACTTCATAACCAATGATGTATAGTTGCCTTCTAATAATACAGACAGATGATTATCATTTACCTTCTTTGTGTCCACTACCAATGTAGGGCAGCCATGGCTTCATAACATCTATTTCATTGTTGAGGAGATCTAGTTGTTAAAAATTTATTCCTCCTACCAAGTCCAAAAATCTGATTTCCCATAACTTCCATCCATGGGTCTTTGTCCTTCCCTCTGGCACATAACACAGCAATTCTTCCACATGACAACCCTTCAAATTTTTCAAGACAGCAATCTTGTCACCCCTTGGCCTTCTCTCTTCAGGCTAAATATCCCCAGTTTCTTCAACTATTCCTCTTAGGATACAGATTCCAGGTCTTTTACTGGCTTCTCACTTTCTCCTAAGAACACACTGAAGTTTGTCAGTATCTGTCCGAACTGTCCAGAATAAGATGTGGTGATATTAATAAGATTCGAGATCAGTTTAGGTCAGGGGTTCTTAACCTTTTTGTGTGTCATGGAATCCTTTGCAGTCTGAAAAAACACTCTAAACTCTCTCTCTCTCTCTCTCTCTCTCTCTCTCTCTCTCTCTCTCTCTCTCCCTCTCTCTCTCTCTCTCTCTCTGTGTCTCCACACATACACACACATAACTATATATGTAACCATAATTATATATGTATATATTTGTTTGTATATGTATATATACAGATATACTATGCATATATATATACATATATATAATTTATTAAGTGATTTTTATCTAAGAGTCACTGAGCACAGCTCTCGAGATAAAAATCTTTTTAAAATGTCTTGACCTTACGACATTTATATATATTTTGTTTGTTGCCTATATTCATAACAGAAATAAATGCTGTTTCACTCAGAGTTTAATGAAAATAGGGTAATTTTTTTTTCCATCAAAGTTCATAGAACCCCTGAAATCTATGCACAGTCCCACTGGGGTAACTGTGAAACTGATGTTAAAAATCCTTGTCTTAGGATAAGACTGCTTAAGGCCACATAAGCTTCATGAGGACTGGTATTTTAATTGGCTGTGTTTCTTTTGTTTTTCGTTTTTTTTTTGGAGGGCAATTGGGGTTAAGTAACTTGCCCAAGGTCACACGGCTAGGTTTTTGTTTGTGTGTGCATTAAGTGTCTGAGGTCGGATCCGAACTCAGGTCCTTCTGACTCCAGGGCCAATGCTCTACTCACTGCGCCACCTAGCCTCCCCTGTGTTTTTTTTGCAATGCCTAGTATAGTATTATGCACAGGTTTCAACTTCATGGATCTACAATCGCTTCAATGCTGATACTCTCTGCAAAGATTCAGATTGGGGCCCATCTGTGCCCTCTGATTCTATGCAACTCTTGTCATTTTCCTCCCTAAACCACAGAGAATTTACCCCATGCACTACGGGTTTTCCTTTAGTTCCTTTGACATAAATAGAATCTTGATAAATAATTGATGAATTGATTAATCAACCTCAAAAAGAAAGCTCGGTTTAGCCATTTTAACCATCCTCCTTCCATCAATATTGCTTTCCATTCCCATGCCCAGTTTCCTTTGGTTGAAGAAATTCTAAGCTACCCTACTACTAAGGAGTGAAAAAGACAGGTTTGGATGTCATATAACTTAAAGGGTACATAGAGAAGAGGAAGAAAATAGAAACCTTGATCAAATATATTGGTAAACTTCATTTGAGTATTAGATTTTTTTTATATATGCAGCTCCAGTATTTATGACTCATAAATTAGTAAAGACTGAAATAAGATGCTACCTAGGTTTAGGACACCCTGAATCTCTACAGCATGCTGATACAGCTATAATGAATGCCAGAATGAAAAGACGAAAACTTTTAGGTACATCATAGGGAATCTGTTGTTTCAGAAATGAATAAATGAAAAAGCATTTAATAAGTTATTTCTATGTGAAAGTTACTGAACACAGCTCTGGAGACAAAAATCTTTTTTAAAGTTCTTGACCTTAAGAGAAGTTGATACATTTGAGGAAATGATGTTCAGAGAGGGGTACATTGGAGTGGGAAGTCATAGGGATAGTGAGTGGATCCATAAGGATTTTATTTATGTGATCTTTCTTTTTAAAAATACTATTATTTTTTAAATTTTTAAAAAGTTATTTTCTTTTTAAAGGCAAACAAATGATATCAATTAATTATACATGTGAAATTATGCCAAACACATTTCCATATGTGCCATATCACAAAAAATTTAAAGTGATAAAATCAATATTCACTAAAAATTCAGTTCTCTCTCTGGAGGTGAATAGCATTTTTCATCATAAGTCCTTTGGAATTATCTTGGATCATTGTATTGATCAAAGTAGCCAAGTGCCTCACAGTTGATCATCATTACAACTTTGCTATTACTATACACAAATGATCTTCCACTTCTTCTCACTTCTCTTTGCATCAGTTCATATAGTTCTTCCCACATTTTTCTTTTTCTGAATCCTCATCCCCACTCCCCTGCCAGTCATTTCTTATATCACAATACTACTTCATCATAAGTGACAAGTTATTGAGTCATTGTCAAATTGATGGGTATCCCCTCAATTTCCACTGCTTTGCCACCTCAAAAAGAACTGCTTTTTGAGTTTACAAAAATGCTTTTGTTCATGCCAATTCTCCTTTTTAAGAAATTATTTTCTTCAGTGAATATTGTGCCTCTTTTACCATTAGACCTATTCTGAGTGATTATTCCAGTTTTTATTCCTTGCCATGCCAGTGGCATTTCTGGTCAAGTTTTTGTTGTTGTTTTGTCATTTTTCCAGGCTATTTCTTGACTTTCAACTTTATGTTAAAGTTAGGTTATTACCTAAGGGTGAGGAAGAACTGTCCAAACTTTAGGCTTTTTCATGCTGCTGTTTTCATAGCTAGTTCTGCGAATCTGCATGTTTTTGGTGTTTCCAAGGTCATGTGATCCTGAGACAGGGAGAGTCATAGTTTTCCTGGCCTGTACTCTGATCTTTCCCCTGGAGAGGCCTTTGTTCCTTTGCAGCCAGAAGTGCTTTTGGCCCTGGAACTGTGACTGGCTCCCCTTCCCCCTTGGAACTGCAAATGATAGTGCTTCTCTTTGCCTTGTAACTGTGATCAGGGCCCCTGCTTCCTTGTGACCAACAAATGCTCCTCTCCATCCTTGAACTATGACCCAGAACCAAAGGAAATAGAATCGTCAATCAGTGACAGCTGCACCCAATTGCCAGCAAGGAGTCATTTATTATCTCTTTCTGAGTAATTATACCTTACCGTCTCTACCATCTCTGAGCTGAGAGCTCCCAAACCTGCTGCTGCAGCTACTTCTGCCTCACCCAAAAACTGCTGGTGGTGCTCCTGCCATGCTCTGGGCAGGTCCACAATCTAGTGTCATAGATCTCTCCTGTTGACTTACTAAGTTGTCTAAGACTTTAAAAATGTCTCACTTTAATCTCTTGTTGACCTGGTCACTTGAAAATTTTATCTGAGACATAATTGAGGAATGTTGAGAGAGTTCAACTGGGTTTCTGTCTCTAATCTGGCATCTTGACACTGTCCCTTAAATGACTCTTCCTGGAATTATAGTGTTGTTTTGTTGTTGTTGTTGCTGTTCTTGTTTACTATTCCCAAGCTAGTGTTGGAAAGTTTAGAAGAATAAGAAGAGAAAGAATGCATGAATGGCAGCATCACACACACACACACACACACACACAAATGGAGAATAGATCATAATATATACAATAACTCATTGTCTAGAGTGCAAGGTCCCAGGCTAGGAGATGGAGAGCCCGGTTAAGGCATTTTCCATCATACTAGGAAGCAACCCTGCTGTAATTAGAATGTCAGCAGTCATCAACTTATAGCCATTCTTCTTAAGAATGACTGTCACCTAAAGAGTCAGGGAAATGAAATTAACTTGGAGGTATTTTGAAGGAAATTAGAAGATTTTAAGAGAAGTTTCAGAAGTAAACTCATGAGTTCTTAAAGTAGTGGTTAGTGAAGATGTGGTCTTATAGTGACAGTCACAGTTTTAGTAGTAAAGTTCAATTTTCTCTGTGAACTCACAGAGTATTTCATTTTGCAAAGCCAGTTAACTCATTTAGAGACCCTGATGGAGTCCATTCTTTGACCTTGTCTAGAAGGCCCCATAAAGTTGAACTATTGAAGCTGGCTTCCTGATGTGAGTCATGAGGTAGTAGAAGTATAGGATTGGTAGGCTATGTCTATGATATACATTTTATGTTCCATCATGCTGCATGATGGGCCTGAATCAGGGATAAAATTAGATTCTACCCACTGGTAGACCTCCATCCAAATAATACTTACCCTATTTCTCTTTCTTCCTCCACATCACTATAGAATCCTGGACAGATTAAGTGGTGAAATTAAAGCCTGAGACTTGGACCACAATGGTGACTCAAGGGATAGAACTCTTAAAAAAAAAAAGGTGCAATTCCTTGTTTTCATTGTGTTCATCCCTTTATAACTACTGGTCTGCTCAGACCTCACTAGATCTACTGGACAAAAAGAGCAACAGGGCTGTTCTTAATTCCTAAATGAACTAGGAATCGATAATAAGCCTTTCAATAAACTAAAGAATCATCAGGCTTTACCATCTGCCTTGACACTTCATCCTAAAGTCTTTTGAACCTTACCTGTTGCCATGAATGGTATGCCTTCCAGACTCCTGGATAAATGACTCCTTGGTGTGCCCTAATGACATTTATGCCTTGATATGTGCCCCAACATTTCATCCATTGGACTTCCAGGCTTTTTTAATCTACCCTGAAGATAGATTTTTTAATATGTTTTCTTTCCCATTTAGTGTGAGGAGCCTTAAAGTTGGGACTGCCTTAATTTTTTCTGTTTTTAGTCTCAGTTTATCACGGTGTCTGACACAAAATAGTGACTTAATCATGATCCCCCAGCCCCATTCATTCAAGAGGCTTCTAATATTAAATACAAATGGAACATTGAAGATTTTATTCATCTAGGTTCTTTGGATAACTTGCTATGAACAGGTTGAAACTCTGTCAGAATCTGAGGTCTCCAGTGTAACTTACCACACTGTCTGAACTAATACCTCCTGCTTACCAGACATGTTTCCATATGGACATCAGACAGTGAATGAGAAAGTGTATCTGCTTGAACCAGATCTGCATCCTTGCTGAATATCTTTTCCATGCAGTGGCTGAGTTAACATTTTTCAGTTATATACATGTTTGATTTTGTTTCAGTACTGAACCTAAACCATCATGTTAGCCTGAATCAAGCCTTGACTGCAAAAAACATTTTTTTTTATTTTGTTATTTTAGTACTATTAATTCAGTTATGTTATATGTTATGTTTTTGTGTGGTAACCTGGGAAACTAACCATCACTTAAAACATTGTTTCTACAGCTATATATATATATATATGTATATTCTGACTTAACAAAACTTTTGGAACATAAGCCATTTATAAGTTAGCGAATTGCTTACATAGTCAGTTCGTAATCACCTGTGCTAACAGTAGGAAAATGGTGTGAATAATCCACAGTCACATAAAAGTAATTTCTATTTTGCTTTGGAATGCATCAGGCTGTCATATTTTTCTGCATGAACTGAAAATATATATTGCCTTTACAAACACATTTTGCTTGGGCCAATCTTAACACTGAGTCTGCATTCTCCAAACAACCACAGTGCTTGATGGTGGGGGTTAGGTGAAGCTGTCAGCCTTACATGCCGAGAGGCATTATCAAACCAACCTGAGGCTCAGCACTCACAGAACAGACAAGTCACACATGGCTAATTGTGACTCTGTGGAGGTCATTTCAAAACTGAAATTTGAAAGAATAAGAATTGTGTGTGTGTGTGTGTGTGTGTGTGTGTGTGTGTGTGTGTGTGTGTGTTAAACCTAATAGACCTGATCACTTCACTTTCCTCCAAGCAAAAGAAAGTATATGCATATGAGTAATCTCCCTTATCTCTTGACAAAGTCAATATAGTTTTGTTCTGGGGAAAACACTATAATTTAGGATGTGCCATTCCTGATCAGTTCCATAGTTTACACAACCCCAAACTCTTCCTCAATTGGCAATATCACAGGACACTTGGGAAGAGCATACTTCTCCTCTGTGACATCATCCAAAACTTAGCATAGTACCTGGCACATAATAAGTAGTTAATAAATATTTGTTGATTGATCTTTAAAAGCTAATATGGTTTTCCAAATGAATCTAATTTCCCTTAAGATTCTATCCTCAACTAAAGATGTATTGAGCTTCTGCTCTGTGTCTAGGACTGTGCCCAGTGATGCTGCCAGATAATTCATACACCTGTATAATCCCTTTCAGGACCTAACCTACGTGACTTTCCCACTGTGCATAATAGTACTTCTGGTATTGATGAACATAGAAATAAGTGTAAAATTACTATTTTTGTCGGCTCCTCTTATATAAGCCCCCAGTTTCTTTCCACTAGAGTTCACCATTTGTAAAATGGAGAAAGTCAGTACTAACAATCAGATTTAGGGAACTAATTTTTAAAAGCGATGTTGTTCTTCAGTCATTCGGGTGTGCACTACCTTCGTGACCCTTTAAACCACAGCACACCAAGCTTTCTATCCTTTGCTGTCTCTCAAAGTGTATCCAAGCTCATGTTCATTGTTTTTGTGATACCATCTATCCATTTGATTCCTGGCCATCCCCTTTTCCTTTTGCCTTCAATCTTTCCCAACATTGGGGCCTTTTTATCCGATCAGTACTGTTTTCTCATTATTTTTCCAACATATTTAAAATTTAACTACAGTATTTGACCTTCCAGTGAATAGAATTTCTGTAAGTATTGATTAATTTGGCTTCCTTGCTGTCTAAGACACTCAAAAATCCTCTCTGGAACCATAATTTGAAAGCATCAATTCTGTGGCACTCAGCTTTCCTTATAGTCCAATTGTCACAACCATATGTTGTTCCTGGAAAAAAAACATAGATCTGACTTCAAGAACTTTCATCAGCAAGGGGATGTCTCTGCTTTTTTAGTATGCTGTCCAGATTTGCCATAGCTTTCTTTCCAAGGAGCAAGAATCTTTTAATTTCATGGTTACAGTCATCATCTGCAGTGATCTTTTAGCCCATAAATTATAAAATCTGACACTTTCCATTTCTTCTCCCTCTCTTTTCCAGGACATGATGGGGCCACTTGCCAAGATTTTACTTTTTATGATGTTAAGCCTCAAGCCAGATTTTATACTCTGCTCATTTGCCCTCACCAAGAGACTTCATTCCTCTTTACTTTCTGCCATTAGAGTGATTTCATCTGCATATCTGAGATTGTTGGTATTTCTCCTGTCTTAATTATGACTTTTGATTCATCCAGGCTGGCATTTCACATATTATACTCTGCATATAAATTAAATAAGGTGACAATATACAGACTTTTCCTACCCCTTTTCCAATCTTAAACCAATCAGTTGTTCCAATATTCGTTTCTAACTGCTGTTTCTTGGCCCACTACAGAAGACAAGTAAGATGATCTGGTATACTTATCTCTTTGAGGACTGGCTGCAGAGTTAAAGGCTTTGGTATAATCAATGAAGCAGAAGTAGATGGCTTTTTTGCTGTGTTTTGTTTTTCTGTAACTTTCTTGCTCTATCCACAATCCAGTGAATGTTGGCAATTTGGTCTCTTATTCCTCTGCCTCTTTGAAAATTAGTCTGCTTTTCTGGTAATTCTCAGTTAACATATAACTAAAGCCTAGTTTGCAGAATCCTAACTATAACTTTGTTAATATATGAAATGAACATAATTATTCAGTATTTTGAACATGCCTTAGCATTTCCCTTCTTTAAGACTGGAACATAAACTAATTTTTTGCAATCCAGTGGCCGCGGTTGTGTTTTCCAAATTTGCTGGCATATTGAGTGTAGCACTTTAACAACATCATCTTTTAGGATTTTAAATAGCTCAACTAGAATCCTATCACCTCCACTTGCCTTATTGTTAGCAATGCTTCCTAAGGCCCACTTCATTTCATTCTCTTAGATGTCTGGCTCTAGATCAATAACTACATCATTCGGTGGTTATCAGTCATTAGATTATTGGTAATGTTAAATCTTTCTTTTGTATATATATTTTTTCACAATATTACAACTTATATTCACAAACAGCTTATCATTTAAAAGGCCACATAGTTTCCACCAAAGTGGTAACAATATTTAGAACAAAGAACAATCATCTCAAAGTAAAATAGGCAAAGTCTTCCACTCCTAAGTTGTCAGTCACTTATTCAGCAATCAATTACTATCATACACAAATCCTCCACCCCTAGGTCACTAGTAAACTACAATTTCATCATTACTCAGTACTCAGGGAGAGGTCTTTTCATCTTGACTTGGGGCAGGTTATCAGATTCCCTGGATCCCCGGTCCCAGATTGTACCTGGATTCACCAGACTGTCACCTGGGTTGAATGGCAGACAGCTCTCAGTTCTTTGTCCAGCTCTCTGGGTAGGTCCTGCTCCACACTGAAGTTCACAAGGTCCAGTTCTTTTGCATATTTTTGCCACCCCTTCTTAATCTCTTCTGCTTCTGCTAAATCTCTGCCATTTTTATCTTTTATCATGCCTGCTTTTGCATTAAATTTTCCCTTGATACCCCTAATTTCTTGAAGAGTTCTCTTATCTTTCCAATTCTGTTGTTTTCTTCTATTTCTCTGCATTGCTCATTTAAGAAAACTTTCTCATTTCTCCTTCCTATTCTCTGGAATTCTGTATTCACTTGGGCATATGTTTCCTTTTCTCCTTTCCCTTACCCTTTTCTTCTTTCTTCAACTATTTGTAAAGCCTCATCAGATGTTATTTTGCTTTCTTGCTCTTCTTTTTCTTTAGAATATTTTTTTGTTATTGCTTCCTGTACAATATTGTGAACCTCCACTCTATATGCTAGATCTAATCCCTTAAATCTATTAATCACCTCCACTTCATATTCATAAGGAATGTTATTAAGGTCATATCTATATGGTCTGATGGTTTTTTCCACTTAAATTTAAGTGTAAATTTTGCAATAAGAAGCTCCAGATCTGGCTCCAGATCTTGTTATAATTGACTACATAGAGCCTCCCACCTTTGGCTGCAAAGCTGATAATCAATCTGATTTCTATATTAACCATCTGGTGATATCCATGTATAGAGTTGCCTTTTGGGTTATTGAAAAAGAGTGTTTGTTATGACCAAAGAGTTATCTTGACAAACTTTATTACTTTACACCCTACTTCATTTTACTCTCCATGACCAAACTTGCCTGTTATTCTAATTATCTTTTAATTTCCTAATTATTTTTTGCATGCTATTTCTAGGAGATTGTGTTGGTCTTCATAGAACTGATCAACTTCAGGCTTTTTGGCATCAGTGGCTGGAGCACAAACTTTTGTTACCATGATGTTTAATGGTTTTCAAATCTTTCCTTTTATATTTGAGTCACTTCTACCCTGGAATGAGGGTAACATAACAGTCATCAGTTCTTTGCCTATAGAGGGAAAAACCCTCTCACAGTTGGCTTGACTTTCCTCTGAACATTAAAGAGAGACAGTGCTAGTGGCCACTTAGGAGTTAAAGGGACAATATGGAGTATGGAAGAGAGAGAGATGAAGAACTGTAGGATTTTTGTTCTGTCTGCCTCAAAGACATTTCTTAGAGAAAAAGCATCTTACAGCTATTAGCAGGCACAAATGTTGCCACGGATGAATAGCTTTGTAAAACAGGTACCAGGGTGCAGATAGCCAAATAATCAGTGATTTCTCTGAATTTTCTTACAGAAAGGTTCTTATTCTTGGTCAGTCTTACAATCTTATGGTATTCATCCTTCTATGAAGAATTTTCATTTATTCCCTAGCCTTGCTGAATGCCCTCCCAGGGAGAGAGAAGTGAGATTCCTGGCCCAAACATTAGAAACAACATGACCCATTCACACTGAACTTCAGGAGGTATTACAGAAAATTCTAAGTTCTCCTTGGAAAGGGAAGTGGTTGTGCAGGGCTCAGGGCAGAAGTGAACTGGAAATTAAGAGGGATATTTCAATATTCAAATTTCTAAAATGCTTTCAGAGTGGGAAAAATGAAGATGATTTTATTTCTCTCTAGGGAAAAGGGGAATACTGAATTCACATGAGGAAGTGGCAAGCTTCAGGAAAGGAATCTGGAAAAAGCAGAGAAAATAATCTAGGTAACAGATGTTTAGGTTGTCTACACAAGGAGAATGTCATGGAAAACTGAAATAATCACCTTGGTAATTTTGAACCCAAGCACCCTTACTTCATTATCTGACATAACATAGCTAGACAGTGGGGTGCAGGGGAAAGATAATTGCTTTTGAAATCAGAACATGCAGATTTGAATCTCAGCTCCCCTACTTCCTACTTGGATGATATTAGTTAACTGTTTCACTCCTCTGGCCTTCAGTTTTGTCATTTCTAAAATGTGTTGAATGAGGAGATCTTTAAGCTCTAAATGCTAAAAGACAATTAATGATATTAGCAAAAATCTATAGAGGGCCTTAAGGCTTGCAAAATGCTTTAAATATATTATCTCATTTGATTTTTACATCAACCCTGTGAAATAGGTGTCACTATTCTTGTACACATTTTACAGATTAGGGAACTTAAATTACTTTCCCCAGGTAAGTGTCTGAAATGGGAATGGGAACTTGAAGATCTTCCCTGCCCCTTAACAGACCTATGGGGGAGTTTGAAGACCTCCCCTGCTTTGAAAGTAAACTCTGCCCCCTGATAGGATAAATGTAGTCATGTGGAGCCTGTGGTGGGAGGAGTTTTGCTGAAGGGAAGCAGAGCCCACAGGAAGCTGGTTCAGAGCTAGCCAGACACTAGGAGAGAGGACGTTCATTATGGAGACAGAGAAGTTTGTGAGTAAATATTGATCTCATATTGGTTTGTGGGAAGACTGAAGGATGATGGTGGCTCTCAGCATTATTATGGCTTCTGAATATCTTTGGTACTATGATGGAATTGGTTTCTTGGTTTTGGGATTCAGTTTTCTGGTACCTAAATAAATTCTTCAGTTCTATCCTCTATCTAGAGAATCTGGTATATTTTGTGATCAAATGTCACATGATACTTACAGTCACAGTCTTTTTTTTTTTTAAAGCAATTGGGGTTAAGTAACTTGCTCAAGGTCACACGGTTAGTCATTTGATTTATGCGTGGGTGCTCATTTTCTGAGGCCGGATCTGATCTCGGGTCATCCAAACTCCGAGGCCGGCGCTCTTACTCACTGCGCCACCTAGCCGCCCCTTTAGGGCAATTGGGGTTAAGTAACTTGCCCAATGTTACACGGCTAGGTTTTTGTTTGTGCGGATTAGGTGTCGGAGGCCGGCTCCAAACTCAGGTCCTTCTGATTCCAGGGCCGGCGCTCTATTCACTGCGCCACCTAGCCGCCCCCGCAGTCACAGTCTTTATCATGATTGTGGGTGCTGTAAATATTGCATTGGTGCTACAGTGTCTGTGGCAGAATTTGTACTCAAGTCTTCCTGATTCCAAATCGAGCTCTCTATCCAATATGCCCCGTGGCTGCTCACAGACCTAGGCCCTTTTAAAATTTTTAAGTAAAATTTTATTACAATTGTTTTATATCATCTATATCTTCGAATCTATCATTCTCCCAAAAAGCAATTCTATATAATAATTTTTTTCAGAAAAATAGGGAAACAAAAAACAGTTCAGCAAAACTAACCAAACATATAGCAAAAGACTGACATTATAAATGTAATGTTTCATGCACATAGTACCTTATTTCTACAAAGAAGAAGTGGGAAGTGCCTTCTCATATCTCTTCTTTGGGGATAAGCTTAATCATTATATTTTTGCTACATTCAGTCTCAACTGTATTTTTTCAATTTGCATAAATATAATTAATATGAATACTATTTTCTTGTTTCTACTTATTTCATTTTTCTTTATTTCCTAGAAGTCTTTCCATATATCTCTGTCTTCACCTTATTCATTGCTTCTTACCACTCAGTAATACTTCAATATATTCATCTATCACAACTTTTTTAACCATTCCCCAACCAATAAAATGTTTTGGTATTTCAGTATACAGATGATAGTACCTCATCTTGTGTCTTTCAGAGTTTTCCACATCAAATAAGACATGTAATAGCTATGAAAGTACTTTAAAAAAAACAATAAATTAATGTAATGGTTTCTTTTTCATCTAGATCAGTGGTGTCAGATCAAATAGAAGATTGGAAATTGAAGATCTCCTCCCACCTGAGGCTCCATGTGACTACATTCATCCTATCAGGGAGCAGAGTTTACTTTCAAAGCAGGGGAGGTCTTCAAACTCCCCCTTAGGTCTGTTAAGGAGCAGGGAAGATTTTTAATTCAATGCCACAAATCCACCCCTAAGGATCCCTCTAGACTTAATCCTGATTTAGTTTATTTTTTTTAGTTTTTTTCCTCTCTTTTTTATTTTTTAGTTTACATCATTTATTTCCACAAGATTTTGAGTTGCAAATTTTCTCCCCAATTTTCCCTAAAACAGTGTTCCCACTGAATATTCTCCTCCATCAATCTGCTGTCTCTCACATCTTCTCCCATTACCCCTTCGACTTTCTAATAGGGCATGGTGGATCTCTATGGTCCAGTGCCTACATATCTCATTTCCCAGTTACATGTAAAATAATAATAATAATATGTATATATATTTTTAAACATTGGATTTTAAAACTTTGGATTCCAGATTCTTTCCCTTCCTCCCTCATAGCCTATCCACACTGGGAAGATAAGCAATTCAATATAGGTTGTACATGTGTAGCTATGCAAAACATTTCTATAGTGGATATATTGTGATGGACTGACTATATTTGCCTCCATCCTATCCTACCTCCCACTTGTTTTGTTCTCTACTTTGATCCTGTCCCTTTTCAAAAGTGGGTGCTTCCAACTTCCCTCCCCCCAAGCATGCCCTACCTTCCATTATCACCCCTCTGTTCCCCTTCCTGTCTACTCTCCTGTAGGGTGAGACACCATATTTAGTGTATATGTCATTCTCTCCCTGAGCCAAATTCAATGAGAATAAAGTTGACTCACTCCCTTTTGCCTTCCTGTTCTTCCCCTCCATTGTAACAATTTTCCCTTGCCTCTTCTATATGAGATAATTTACCCCATTCTGTCTCTCCCCATCTCCTCTCATTATATCCCTCTCTTAATTCTTAATGTCACCTTTTAAGTATCATCCCTTCCTATTCAATTAGTCCTGTGCCGTCTGTCTATGTATACCTGTAGACATATATACACACTCAAATATGTATTCATATGCTCATACACTTCCTATGTAGATATATATGTATGTATACATATACACATATACATATATACACATACACACATACATACATTTATATTCCCTTCAACTATTCTCATACTAAGAAAAGTTTCATAAGTTAAAATAATCATTTTTCCATGTAGGAATATAAGTAGCTCAACTTTGATAAAGTCCTTATGATTTCTTTTCCTTGTTTATCTTCTCAAGCTTCTCTTGCTTCTTGTATCTGAATGTCAAATTTTCTATTGAACTCTGTTTTGTTCGTCCTGAACGTGTGGGGGGGCAACTTCCGTTTCTGGCAAGCTGTAAACCCACCCACGACTTCCACCCTAGATCACAATCCAGATCCAGGGAGGTTAAAGCAAGAGCGATTACCCCCCAAGACTGATCGCTGGATCTCCCTACAAATTTGCAGGCCAGGAGCTGGAGCTGCCTCTGAAAACTACAAAATGGTGTGTCTCCTCAGTGGCTTCTAGCCCCCAGGGGAGGGAACCGATGCATTCCCCAAATACAGGTCCCAAAGTCCATAGGACACTAACCTCTAACTTTGTCCTAGGCGTGTCTATGTTGATAATTCTGGAGTCGCCACAGCTTCTGGTGTTCTGGGGTTCCTCCAGCCGGCTGCTGGCCCTGCTGCCCTTGGGCTAAAACCTCGGCTCACATGGACCTGGGCTCGGCTCGGGTCCACTCCCTGCACACTGCATGCTGCCGGCTCCCAGAGCACTGCGCTCTTCCTTCCTGCAGGGCTGCTGCGCTGTCCTCAGTGGGAGGTTGGCTTCTCTGTGTTGTTCTGTGTGTGCTGGGGCTCCAGAAGTTGTTCAGAGTCCCCTTTTACATAGTTTGGGGGGAATCTGGGGGCAGAGTGGCTTGGATGAGCTGTTTCTACTCTGCCATCTTGGCTCCACCCCCCTTGAACTCTGTTTTTTTCATCAAGAATGCTTGAAAGTCCCCTATTCCACTGAATGATGATATTTTCCCCTGAGACATGATACTCAGTTTTTTTGGTTAGGTGATTTCTTGGTTTTAATCCCAGCTCCATTGACCTCTGAAATATCATATTCCAAGCTCTTCAGTCATTCAATGTAGAAGTTGCCAGGTCCTGAGTTATCCTGATTGTGTTTCCACAATATTGAAATTGTTTCTTCCTGGCTGCTTGTAATATTTTCAACTTGATCTGGGAATTTTGGGACCTGGCTATAATATTCCTAGGAGTTTTCTTTTTGAGATCTTTTTCAGGAGGTGATGGGTGAATTCTTTCAACCTCTATTTTGCCCTCTGGTTCTAAAATATCAGGGTAATTTTCCTTGAGAATTTCTTGAAAGATGATTTCTAGGTCCTTTTTTTTTGATCATGGCTTTCAGGTAGTCCAATAATTTTTAAATTATCTCCCCTGGATCTATTTTCTAGGTCAGTGGTTTTCCCAATGAGATATTTCATGTTGCCTTCTATTTTTTCATTTGTTGGGATCTGCTTAATAGTATTTTGATTTCTCATAAAGTCACTAGCTTCCATTTGCTCCAGTCTAATTCTGAAGGAATGATTCTCCTCAGTGAGCATTTGAGATTTTTTTTCCATCTGGCAAATTCAGCTTTTTAAGGCATTCTTCTCCTCATTGGCTTTTTTAGCCCCTTTTGCCATTTGAGTTAGTCTATTTTTAAAGGTTTTATTTTCTTCAGTCAGTTTGTTGAATCTCATTTTATAATTTTCTTGCATCATTCTCATTTTTCTTCCCAATTTTTCCTCCACTTCTCTTATTTGGTTTTCTAAATCCTTCTTAAGCTCCTCTATGGCCTATAAACAGCTTATTCTCTTCTTGGAAGCTTCTGGTGCAAGAGTTCTGACTTTGCTGTCTTCTTCCTATTCCATGCTTTTATCCTTTTTGCCCCTAAAATAGGAGTGTAATGTTGGGTTGCTCTGTTTGCTTTGCTTCCTTTGCTTGCTCATGTTGCCACTCAATTAATTGACTTTTGAGCCTTTTGCCACAGTAGAACTCTGCTACCAGAAACAGGAGCTTTGCTCCAAATCCTGGGGTTTTTGCAGCTGCTGAAGGTATTAGTTGGGTGCCTTCTCTGAATCTTTCATATGTTCTGGTAGACTGCTCATGCACCCCAGGACCTCCACCCTAGATAGCAATCCAGATCCAAGCAGGTTAAAGCAAGAGCAATTACCCCTCAGACTGGTCACTTGGTCTCCCTACAATCTGCAGACCAGGAGCTCTGAAGCAACCATAAGGTTGCCACTGGCCAAGGCACCTCAGCTGTTTCTTGCTCTGGGGGCAAAGGCTGGATTGCATTCCAAATTCCCAGGTCCCAAAGTCCATACTGCACTCACCTCTCACTTGGCATCTATGGGTTGACAATTCTGGAAACTGCCACAGTTGCTGGTGATCTGAAGTTCCTCCAGCCATGACTGGTCAGGCTCTCCCTGAGGCTAAAACCTCTGGCTTGAGTGGGGCCAGGGTTGGCTTCCAGAGTGCTGTTCTGGCTGCTTGCTGCTAGCCTGCCAGGCTGTCATTTTGTGGGTTCTGTAGCTCCAAAGTTTGTCTAGAGGCATTTTTTACATGAATTGGAGGAGGTGGGAGCCAGAGCTGCTAGGAAGTCCTGTTTCTACTCTACTATCTTGACTCTGCCCTCACTTTACATAGTTTTAAAATTTAATATTATCTATGTTATATTTTTTTAAACAAATGCTTTATTAACTTCTGTTTTACATCATTCATTTCCGCCAGATTTTGAGTTACAATCATTTTCCCCCCATTATTCTCCTACCCAACCTCCCAGAATAGTAGTCCCACAAGATATCGCTTCCTCCAATCTGCTCTCTCCCATACCTTCTCCCATACCCCCATCGACTTTTCCATTGGAGGAAGGTGAGTCTTTGTCTCCCAATGCCTGCACATCTTATCTCCCTATTACAAGCAAAAGAGTATTAATAATAGTATTTATATATATTTGAAACATTTAATTTTAAGACCTCGAATTTCAGATCCATTTCCTTCCTCTCTTGTCACCCATTCCCTCTGGGGAGATAAGTAATTCAGTATATGTTGTACATGTCTAGTTATGCAAAACATTATCATAGTAGATATATTGTACAAGGCTGCTTATAATTCCCTCCCACTCATCCCACCCCCCACCTGGTCCATTCCCTATATGATCCTGTCCCTCTTCTATAGTGGGTATTTCCAACCTCCCCACCCCCAAGAATGCCCTCCCATCCATCATCCCTCCTCTCATCCCCCTTCCCCCTATCCTGCTGCAGGTTGAGATATCCCATTTAGTATGTAGGTCATTCTCTCCCTGAACCAAATTCAATGTGAATGTGGTTTTGCCTTTTTAGCCTAACTTATTCTCCCCCTCCTTTGCAACCACTTCCCCTTGCTTCTTCTACATGGGATAGTTTACCATACCCTGTGTCTCCCCATCTCCTCTTGCCACTTTCCTCTCTCACCTCATAATTTCATCCCTTGAGTATTCTCCCTTCCCAACAAATTCAACCTATGCCCTCTATCCATATATAACTGTAACCATATACACACACATTCACATATGTATTCATAGGACCACACACCCTTCTTCCATTATTTTCATAGTGAGAAAGATATCATCAGTCACAGTTATTGCTTTTCCATATAGGAATGTAAATAGTTCAACTTTGGTAAGTTCCTTTGGATTTCTTTTCCCTTATTACCTTCTCAGGCATCTCTTCCTTCTTGTGTCTGGATGTTAAATTTTCTATTCAGTTCTGGTTTTTTCCTCAAGAATGCTTGAAAGTCCTCTATTCCACTGAATGACCATATTTTCCCCTGAAACAAAATACTCAGTTTTGCTGGGTAGGTAATTCTTGGCTTCAATCCCAGCTCTTTTGCCCCCTGGAATATCATATTCCATGCCCTTTGATCCCTCAGTGTAGAAGCTGCCAGGTCCTGGGCTATTCTGATTGTGTTTCCACAATATTGAATTTGTTTCTTCCTGGCTGCTTGTAGTATTTTCTCCTTGACCTGGGGATTCTGGAACCTGGCTATAATATTCCTGGGAGTTTTCTTTTCAGGGTCTTTTTCAGGAGGTGATCTCTGGATTCTTTCAACCTCTATTTTGCCCTCTGGATCTAAAACATCAGGGCAATTTTCCTTGAGAATTTCTTGAAGGGTGATTTCTAGGTTCTTTCTTTGATCATGGCTTTCAGGTAGTCCAATAATTTTTTAAATTGTCTCTCCTGGATCTATTTTCCAGGTCAGTGGTTTTTCCCATGAGATATTTCACATTGCCTTCTAATCTTTCATTTGTTTGGATCTGCTTAACAGCATCTTGATTTCTCATAAAGTCATTAGCTTCCATTTGCTCCAGTCTAATTCTGAAGGAATGAGTCTCCTCAGTGAACTTTTGAGATTCTTTTTCCATCTGGCAAATTAGACTTTTTAAGGCATTCTTCTCCTCATTGCCCTTTTGGGCCTCCTTTGCCATTTGAGTTAGTCTATTTTTTAAGGTGTTGTTTTCCTCAGTCAGGCTGTTGAGCCTCATTTCATACTTTTCTTGCATCCTTCTCATTTCTCTTTCCAATTTTTCCTCCACTTCTCTTATTTGATTTTTAAAGTCCTTTTTAAGGTCCTCTATGGCCTGCAACCTGCTCATGGTTTCCCCTGGGGCTTTTTGAGCAGTACTTCTGAACTCACAGTCCTTTTCCCACTCTATGCCCCTAAAATAGGAGTCTAGGGTTGCATTTTTCTGTTTCCTTTGCCTTGGCATGTTGCCACTTAATTGCTTGACTTTCGGGCTTGTTGCCACACTATGGCTTTAAGGCCAGATAGAGGAATTTTCGTCCTGAACATGTGGGCGGCAACTTCTGTTTCTGGCAAGCTGTAAACCCACCCACGACTTCCACCCTAGATCACAATCCAGATCCAGGGAGGTTAAAGCAAGAGCGATTACCCCGCAAGACTGATCACTGGATCTTCCTACAATTTGCAGGCCGGGAGCTGGAGCTGCCTCTGAAAACTACAAAATGGCGTGTCTCCTCAGTGGCTTCTAGCCCCCAGGGGAGGAGCCGACGCATTCCCTAAATACTCGTCCCAAAGTCCATAGGACACTAACCTCTTACTTTGTCCTAGGCATGTCTATGTTGATAATTCTGGAGTTGCCACAGCTCCTGGAGTTCTGGGGTTCCTCCAGCCGGCTGCTGGCCCTGCCACCCTGTGGCTAAAACCTCATCTCAGAGGGACCCGGGCTTGGCCCGGCTTGGCTCCTGCGCTCTGTGTGCTGTGTGCTGCCAGGTCCCAGACCACTGCGCTGTTCCTTCCTGCAGGGCTGCTCGGCTGTCCTCAGCAGAAGGTTAGCTTCTCTGTGTCGTTCTGTGGGTTCTGGGGCTCCAGAAGTTGTTCAGAGTCCCCTTTTACATAGTTTGGGGGGAATCTGGGCGCAGAGTGGCTTGGATGAGCTGTTTCTACTCCGACATCTTATCTATGTTATATTTTAATTTATTTTATTAAATATTTCCCCATTATATTTTAATCTAGTCCAGGCTTCACTTGGGAGTTTGTAATATGTTCTACAGGCCCTGTGCTTGACATTTCTGATCTGGATAACTACAAAGGATCCTGCTTAGGGATGAACCTTAAAAGGATCAGTGTGTCTAAGCAGACAAATTGATCACAACACAAGTCAATCAGCATTTATTAACCACCTATTATGTATTAGATACTTTGCTAAGCTCTAAAGACTAATTCACCCTTTTATGTCTTTTCCAGATTTCCAAGGGAATATCATCTGAGCCTTGACTTCTAGATACAAGAAGGTATTTACTTTGGTACTATGTTAGCAGATAGTGATACAGCTATGGTGCAACTTGAAGACCTAAAAATGAGGCCTCGTTGAGAGACATATCTCTCCTTCTGCTATGTTCTTGTTCCTTAATCAGCTTAAAATGACAAAACAGGCAGAAATTTTAGGTGCTGAGGGTATGGACTACTATAATAACCTAAACATTTTCTTTGTTCCCTTCTCTCTCCCTTCCAATCCAACCTTCTTAACACTTCCAGAATATTCTCTCTCTCTCTCTCTCTCTCTTTCTCTCTCTCTCTCTCTCTCTCTCTCTCTCTCTCTCTCTCTCTCTCTCTCTCTCTCTCTCTCTCTCTCTCTCTCTCTCTCTCTCTCTCTCTTCTCTCTCTCTCTTTCCCTCTCTTTCTCTCTCTCTCTCTCCAAACACACATATATTTGCCCACACTTCCATTTACAACTAAAGGAAGATTCTTTTAAAGGGTTACATAAAATAGCCTGCTTGCTTACTTATATAATGGTGAAATTGTGTATATCATAGATTATAGATTCCAAACTGGAAGGGAAGGGAACTCAGTGACCACCTGGTCTAAATCCCTCATTTTATAGAGAAGGAAGCTGAGGCCTAGAGAGGTCATGTGACTTGGATAATTCATTCAGGTAGTAAGTAGATTTGGAATTTGACATCCTGTATTTTGAATTGATATCCAACATCGATTATACTTCACCTATACAACAGAGATAATAATAATAATAGTTGCAGCACATACCTCACAGGTTTGTTGTAAGGAAAGGGTTTTGAAAGCCTTAAAGGGATGTAGAAATTGGAGCTATTACCATTATTATCTTTTATTGCTTCCAAGCATTTGGCCCTATTTTTCAGGCAAATGGCCCTAAGAAGTTCAATGGATAATTAGACCAAAATCTTTTAAACCAGTGATTATCTCAGAGTCAGTCTGCCCATTGCCCCAGGTCGGGCTGAGGCTGGGTGAAGAGTCACTGAAAAAGTAAGGAAACTTATTGCAAAAATCTTTTTTTATCCTAATTTCCAAAGTTGTTGCCACATAAGAATCAGTCATCTGTGCTGTTTTTTCCTCCCCAGTAGCTGATATATTTTCCTGCAGAAGTGATTTGGCTAAACAAGACAGTCTGAGAAGAGATACTTTTACAGATGTGGGGGAAAAATATCATCCCCATACCTTTACTGAACTTGGTAAATTAGACAGAAGTCACTGGAAATGCAGGACAGTCAGGGGAGACACACATCCTTGGGCTGTCAGTTGTTAGGATGAAAAACTGTGTACTTAGCTCTGTCCCACCTGGTATTTCCCACTCCTTGGAAGCAGCACAGATGGGGATGAGAGCAGCAGACGTTCAGAACTGGTACATTACGTGGGCACAGGCAAGTTAGTAGGGGGGAAAACATCTTTGCATGGTTAGAACAATTCTGCTCCTTTCTTGGGCAATTTCTGGAGAATTGGAAACCATAGCAACTAATATAAATGTAGCCAGTGCATTGTACATTCTCAGTCTGAAACAAAAACCCCTTAATCTATTAAAAAAAAGAGTTAAAAATAAACACAACTTAGACCACATACACTTCCAGAATCAATATAATCCTCTAAATAAACAAGTTTTGGAAAGTTAAAGGACTTGTGGGGGGAAAAGTTGGGCAGGATCAGCCTATAGCAGTATTGACTTGGGGAAGAAAGTTCTGTTGTTTTTTGTTGTTCTTGTTGTTCTTGTTGTTCTTGTTGTTTCATTATAATCCTCCAACTCAGCGTTTTTATGAAGATGGCCTGAAATATCCAGTTGCACAGGCACAGATATTCAATTAGAAGAGCAGTGAAGAGAGAGACCGCTCCCTTGTTGGCCCTCCCTGGGAGGAGGCCAGCAAAGGGATCAATTATTCTTGTTAGTAGGAGGAGAAAGAACAGGTCACACCAGGTCTATGTTGCAGCATGGAAAATTTCTACTTAAATATTTGAAAAACATCTTCAGAATCGTTAAGTGGTGGAATATGTTGGGGATGGAATAGCCATTCTTCTCCAGGGATGCTGGAGACAAAGCACTGGGGGGAATCGCTCCAGTGCCATCTGTCCTACTGAAATGATGACTTCAAGTCATTCATGAAGGTCTTTCTAATGGTTTATTTCCAATTGTCCCTTTGCTCCAACAGCTGGAAAGACTTTTGTGTTCCTTGGCTTTGTAAACCATTTTGTTTTCTCTCTAACTAACCCCTCCGTCACTGGTCTCCAGGCCCGCTATAGACCTTTACTCCTCAAAATTCCTGCAACACTAGGGACCTGGCTACTATTAAATGTACTTCATGAATGTCAAACAGAGAAAGTGATTTGCCCTAGGTCATTCAGAACAGGAGCTGATCCAGGAATAGAGCTTTTAAATTTGGACTCCCACTTTCTACATTTTAACTAAGAGACCACGCTCAGTGCCCTACATTGGGAAACAAAACTTAATTCTGGTTTGGAAAAAAAGTAGCAGCTAAACCATACACTTGAGAAATTATTTTCACATTATGTTGAGCTTTTCACATTTTGAAACATCCCGTTTCCTATCCTTAATAAGTTTGAGGCTGCTGTGCTCAGCATAATTGGGCACAACTGACTGCATTCTTTGCCATGGGGTGAGGAAAAATGGAGTTATTATTAGAGTCTGGCACAGGGAACTGCCTGGCCAATGTAAATCTCAGTGTTCAATTGTTTATTGCTTGTGACCATTGCCATCATAAGGGCACCTAGGAACTTTCCTCACTAATAGGAGTCTGGAGGTGATGACTGAGAGAAACAACAGTCGCTCTCAAAGTTGATTGGTTGTCCCATCCATGGCTTTTGAACTAACAATGAGGATATCATACCAGAAAGGCTACCCCATATATAATCAAGAGTTCTAGTGTATAGCTTTTCTAGGATGTGTTGCCGGGATTTAGAGTAAGCAAAGAAGTTAACAAAGTTTACAAGAAATAGGAATGACAGAGATCATAAGGTAAAGAACATTTGTGAGATGTGAAATGGTAAAAAGGCTCATGGATAAAACCTTTGGGAGCCAGGCCCTCAAAAACAATGTAATTAGGCTTAGGGTCAGAATGAATCTTAGAAGATTTTGAATCCATATCTTTCATCTTACATATGAGGAAACTGAGGTAGAAAGATGTTAAATGAATTGTTCAAGGTCACACACCTATGAAGTACCTGAGGCAAGATTTGAACTCAGGTCTTCCTGACTACAACTTTAGTACTCTAACCTCTACTCCACTCTGTCTCTAAGTAGGAACTTAATCAACAAGAATATTTTAAGCACTTCCTATATACTGATCTTTATGCTGGGTCCATAACAGTGCTTAAAATTTGGTTGGGAGAAACAGCAACACATCATGAAATAATAATGAACAATACAAGATAGGACAGTTAACCTCAAAATGCAGAGTTTAGAGGAAGAGATGAGAGAGTACCAAAGAATAGTAAGATAAGGCTTCTCCAAGGAGGTAGGATGTGAATTGGGGCCTTGAATGAGGAGTAGTGGTTGGAGAGATAACAGCAGATGAAAAGAACATCCTAGGTTTTAAGAAGCATGTTATCAAAGACACAGGGATGGAAAGTGGAAAGGTGCAAGCTTTATTTATGGGATAGTAAGGAGAACTGAGGATATTCTTTAGAGATATTGGAAAATAAGGTTGAATGAGGAAATAAGAACCATCAAACAAGATTGTAAGATATATTAAGGGATAGGAAGAGATACTGAAAACTTTGTACTTGAACTAACTAAAAATAGGTCCAGCATAAAGTAAAGAATAAACAAATAAAAACATTTGATCTATTGTATTATAGCAAAGAGAACTTCCCAATATTAAAAGGGAAGCTATAGTTTCATGAAAGGATAGTCAACTTATTATAATTATTGCTATAGTATTTAATCACAGAAAAATATTTTTCCTAAGCAAAGCCATAATTAATAGATCTGGGCATCTAAGGCTCCAAATTTGCATGGTGGGGAATCACATCCTCCCTGTTTAAGCACTGAGATCCCAAATCTCCCTGTTATCTGCTACTATACATCTCCAAGAGTGTCAGAGGGAAGAGAGGCCCCAAGAGAGATAAAGGAGCAGAGTAAATGAGAGCAGAGGTCAAGGAAGATGTGAAAGGGAGAATTCATCCTCTCTCCTCCATGACTGTACATATGGTTGGATTGTCTTTTCTATGCTCTCTTATATCCCTGCCCTCTAAATTCCTTATCCTTACATATGTTCCACATGCTGTGTTAGCTATCCAATTTGTTTTAGCCCTCTTTACTCCTTATAATCCTCTGCCTTTTTTTCTATTATGCTATCTCAAATCCTCCTTCATTGTTAATAAACTCTCCACTCCCCATTTTTTAAACTCAAGTTTCTCCCATCTTCTGATATTCAAAGAAATCTAGATTTCTCCAGAAAAAACCCATATCTCTCAGTGCTCTTTTTCATATTAACAAATTTTAATTTATTTGGCATTTTATTTTCCCCAGTTACATGTAAAAACAATTTTAATATTTGTTTGTAACTTTGAGTTCCAAATTCTCTCTCTTTTTTCTTCCCCTTACCCCCATCAAGAAGGCAAGCAATTTGAAAGAAGTTATACATGTGTAGTCATGCAAAACATTTCCATGATAGTCATGTTGTCAATGAAATCATAGACCAAAAAAAAGTCAAGAAAAATCAAGAAACTAAAAAAAGTATGCTTTAATTAATACTGAAATACCATTGGTTTTTTCTCTGGGCATAGATAGCATTTTCATCATAAGTTCTTCAGAGTTCTCTTGGACTGTTGCATTGCTGAGAATAGCTAAGTCATTTACAGATGGTCATCTTGCAAAATTGCTGTTACTTTGTATGCAGGACATTTCACTTTGTGTCACCCCATGAAAATCTTTCCAGGTTTTTCTGAGAGCATCTTACTCATCATTTCTTTTTTTTTTTTTTTTTAAAGCAATTGGGGTTAAGTAACTTGCTCAAGGTTACACAGCTAGTCATTATTATTTATGCGTGGGTGCTCATTTTCTGAGGCCGGATCTGATCTCGGGTCATCCCAACTCCGAGGCCGACGCTCTTACTCACTGCGCCTCCTAGCCGCCCCTTTAGGGCAATTGGGGTTAAGTAACTTGCCCAAGGTTACACGGCTAGGTTTTTGTTTGTATGGATTAAGTGTTGGACGCCGGCTCCGAACTCATCATTTCTTATAGCACAATAGTATTCCATAATAATCACATACCACAATTTGTTCAGCCATTCCCCAATTGATAGATATCCCCTCAATTTCCAATTCTTTGTCACCACAAAAGGAGCTGCTATAAATACTTTTGTATATATAGGTCTTTTTTCTTTTCCTTTTTTATCTCTTTTGGGATACAGACCTAGTTGAGGTATTGCTAGATCAAAGGGTATGCATAGTTTTATGGCCCTTTGGGCATAATTTCAAATTGTTCTACAGAATGGTTGAATCAGTTCACAACTCCACCAACAGTGCATTAGTGTCTCATTTTTCCTATATCCCCTCCAACATCTGTCATTTTCCTTGTAGCCAATCTAATAGGCATGCGGTAGCACCTAATTTAATTTACATTTTTCCAGTCAACGAGTTAGAGCATTTTTCATATGGCTATAGAAGGCTTTGATTATTTCATCTGAAAACTGTTCATATCTTTTGATGTTTATCAATTGGAGAATGTCTCTTATTTTTTTTTATAAATTTGACTCTTCTTTAAATGTTTGAGAAATGAGATCTTTACCAGAAAAACTTGTTTCAAAAATTTTCACACATTAATGTTAACTGTGTTTCCCTATGCTTTCCTCTCCCCAACATTATTTATTCTATTCTCTCTATCTTTTATCCTGTCCTTTCTCAAAAGTGTTTGGTTCTGGCTATCCCTCCCCCAATCTGCCCTCCCTTCTATCACTGCCCTCCCCCACCCATCTCCTTTCCCTCTTGGGCAAGATAGATTTCTATACCCAAACGAGTGTGTATGTTATTCCCTCTTTGATTGCATTCTGATGAGTAAGGTTCACTCACGCATCCTCACCTCCCCCCTCTTTACCTCCACTGTAAAGACTTTTTCTTGCTTTTTCTATGTGAGGTAAGTTACCCCATTCTACTTCTCCCTTTATCCCAGTACATTACTCTCTCACCCCTTAATTTGAATTTTTAGATATCGTCCCTTCATATTCAACTCACACCTGTGTCCTCGGTCTACACATACTCCTTCTATCTGCCTGTAATGGCAAGCACAGAAGTACTAAGCACCTTGTTTCAGCTATTTAGTTATTTAGCGCCTTGTTTCAGTTCAAGTTTCTTTTGAACCTTGCCCATGATTATATCATCTTTGTTAAGAAACAGAACTTCTGAAACCCATAGTGGGAGGAACTTGCTGATGCAACAGGAAGGGGCAGAACAGGGAGGAGCAATGACCATATATAAGGAGAAGCCCAAGTTGGAGAAGAGCAGAACTGAGAAGAGAGCACTTGTGGTATGCCAGCACATGTTTGTCTGCTCTGTCTGTGTTGATGTGTACTCGCGATACTTTGTACAGAAGCCCTGGGACCTTACTGGAAGCCCTAAAAGAGGATTTTCTTGTTGTCTGTTTACAGAAGTCCTGGAGCAGGGTTTTGGAGCTCCTGGGACTTTACTGATGATTTGTGTTTGACCTTGGACCTTGTTTATGGGTCTGTGTTGATTTCACAGGCAGATTGTGAATTGATAATGATGGTGCCAGCAATATGCATGAATGTTGTTTTGGCTAGGTTAAGCTTTGTCTTCCCAGAAACAGAAACTGTGAAGGACTTGAGGGAGACTGGACACTGTGAGCTTCAATATAGAACTGGACGAGGAGCTGGATGAGGAACTGAGAGTTACCTACCTATGAATCCAGGTGATGATTGGGTATATTCAGGCAGGAGTTGGACCCATGGAAGAGAAACCATGGAATTTGGAAGCCAACCTCAAATCAAGATGAAAAGACCTCTTCTTGAGTACTTAATGCTGACTTAGAAGATCATGATTTACTGTGGCTTAGGTATGGGAGAACTTTGTACTCCAGAGATTAAGACAATGTGACCTAGGGGTGGAGAACTTTGACCTTTGTACTTTGTTTTCCTTAAGGAAGGATGAGTGAGTTAAGAACTTACTGAACAAAATCTTTTGTTTAAAACTATGTGGCCACTTTGGTGAAAACTTTGTGGCCACTTCAGTGATAAGTTGTTATAACATTGTGAATGCTGTACTTTGGTTTTTGTGAATGTTTTGCTTTAATTTACTGCTGAATAAATAAAATAAATCACTATACTATGTGATCAGAACCTTAAAGTTGTTTACAGCAGCAGTCTTCTGGAAAGCTGCTTGTGCTTGGCTTTACACAGCCCTAATAATGAAAAAGGTGTTATGAGTTATAAATATCATTTCCTTGCTTTTTTTTTGGAGGGCAATTGGGTTTAAGTAACTTGCCCCAGGTCACACGGCTAGGTTTTTGTTTGTGTGTGCGTTAAGTGTCTGAGGTCGGATCCGAACTCAGGTCCTTCTGACTTCAGGGACGACGCTCTACTCACTGCACCACCTAGCCTCCCCAAAATATCATTTTCTTATGTGGAATATAAGCAGCTTAACTTTATTAAGTCCATCATGACTTCCCTTTCTTGTTTACCTTTTTATGCTTCTGCTGAGTCTTTGAATTTGAAAGTCAAATTTTCTATTCATCTTTCATCTTTTCATTAAGATTGCTTGAAAGTTCTCCATTTCTTTGAGTATCCATTTTTCTCCCTGAAGGATTATGCTCAGTTTTGCTATGTAGGTGATTCTTGGTTGTAATACTAGTTCCTTTGCCTTCCAGAATATCATATTCCAAGTCCTCCAATCCTTGAAGGTAAAATCTGCTAAATCTTATGTTATCCCAACTGTGACTCTAAGATACTTGAATTGTTTCTTTCCAGCTACTTGCAATATTTCTTCTTTGGCCTGGGGGCTCTGGAATTTGATTATAATATTCCTGAAAGTTTTCATTTGGGGATATTTTTCAGGAAGTCTTTGGTGGATTCTTTCAATTTCTATTTTACTCTATGGTTATAGGATATCAGGGCAGTTTTCCTTGATAACTTCTTGAAAGGTGATATCTAGGCTCTTGTATATCTTAATTATAGCTCTGTTTGTAGGTTGACTTTGTCCTTAACTCTAGGATGCCCATCCCACTGCAATAGAAATGTATTTTTTTAATCTTAATCCATATTAAATGTTATTATATATTAATTAATATAAATTTTGAGTAAATACACCTTTCAGTGTTAGAGAAGAATTAACATATTAGGAATCTACTTTGTACTTTGGTCAATTACATCTGTTCAGCTTTGGGCACCACAGTTTAGGAATTGGATTGTATCCAGCAAAAGCAACCAATATGGAAAAAAAAGGTCTTGAATCATTGACATATGAGAATAAGATGAAGGGATTAGGCATCTTGAGGGTAGAAATGAACAAATTTAGGGGAAATGTAATAGCTATCTCAAATACCTGAAGACTTGTCATATGGAAAACTGATTAGATTTGTTCTGCTTTGCTTCAGAGGGAAGAGCCAAAAATGGTAGGTAAAAGTTGCAAAGAGGCAAACTTTGGTTTGGTTTCAGGAAAGATTCCTTAATGAAATTGTGTCAAAGTGGAATGAGTGGTTTAAGTGTTGGATTCCTTGCCCCTCCCCCAAAGTCTCCAAATTGTCTGGACAACCATTTGTTAAGTATGTCATTATGAGGATTCTTCTTCAGATATGGACACCAGGGTCCTGTCCATCTCTGTCCTTTGATTCCCTGATACAAGGTACTTTGGTAGATAAAAAGACAAACACAAAAACCAAACAGTATCTGTCCTTTAGAAGCTTACATTATCCTGAGTGGGTGGGAAGAGGATAATCCATACACACACCGATAAAGTCTAATATGAAGTAAATTAAGGAGGGTGAAGGCTCTAATAATTGCTGGGAGGGGTTCAGAGAAGTTTTTATGGGGGAGGGAGTAGATGTATAAATTGAACCTTGAAGGAAGATAAGTAAACAAAGAGGTTGAAGTTGGGAAAGCATGCATTCTAGGTATAAGTGATGGCTTGTGTCATTACATAGAAGCCAAAGATCAAATATTGACTTTGGGAAACAGTTATCAGTTTCTCTAATCTTTTGGAGCAGACTGTGATAAAGCTGGAAAACTAATTTAAATTGGAGCCAGATTATGCTGGGTTTTACATATATCTGACCACAAAGTTTGTCTGCTAAAGAAAATGTGTATACTAAAGAAAATAAGGAGCTACTGAAGATTTTTTTTTTTTGCTTTTTTTTTTGGAGGGCAATCGGGGTTAAGTGACTTGCGCAAGGCCACATGGTTAGTTTTTGTGTTAAGTGTCTGAGGCTGGATTTGAACTCAGGTCCTCCTGACTCCAGGCCGGTGCTCTATTCACTGTGCCACCTAGCTGCCCTATTATTTTTAACGAGAAAGTGACATGATCAGATCTGTGCCTTGGAAAGATTATTTTGGCAAAGAACAGATGTAGGAAATTAAATTAACAAGCTGAAAAAATAATTAACATATTCTTGTAGTATTTGTAATTTGGATTAATCTTTAACAGTTACTTTTTGTCATCATATAAAAATAAAAACTGATTACATATTACTTCAGATGAATTTAGATCAGATTTGTTTTTAAATATGGGGGAGGAGAAAATATTGATATCATAGACTTGCAGGAGAATTTGGAGATACAAATTTTTGGAAAAAAGCATTAATCTAGTTTATAAACTCAGTCCAACCACTAACTAGCAATGTAATCTTGGCAAAATACATTTAATTTCTTTGTGCTTCATTTATGAAATAAAGATATCCTCATGATATTCTTTATTTAACACTCATAATTTTTCAAAGCAATGGCATTTCTGTCTAGGATTTTGCTGCTTCTTCTTCATTCTCTCCATCAAATTCACAAATAAAGTCTAAGATTTTTACCTAACCCAATTTTTCCCTAATAGTAAATCATAGCCAACTTGATGAAAAGATTTCACATCCTTGTAAATTCTAGCGTCATTATATCAGTTTCCTTTCCTTAGGCAGTTTCAGAACTGAAATTTGGGCCCTCAAGAATGATTGCTGATCATATAATTATAATTATAATCACAATTATAATTATTAGTATAATTATTACTATAGATTTAATCCATAGCTTAATTTCTTCACATGACAAAAAATTCAAGCAATATCCCCATGGCCAGAAAGACAGGATGAATGTCATTACAATAGGGTCATCCCAATACTTTTGGCTATCAATAACTAGGTGGGATTACACTGGAGTTGATCTAACTGACTAATATTATAGAATCATTTTAAGTGAGCAAAAGGAGAAAATCTCCCAGAATCTCTAATAATTATCTAGGTGTATCAGTTTCATCTCAGGCTAAGATTAAATAAATCTACCTATTTTCTTAGTTTCACTGGTCTATCTGCTTGATTAATTCCATTCAGTTTCAAGTGAAGACTAGATTAAGGCTGGACAAGCAGATGACTAACCAACCAATCAGTCAACAAGTATTTAACAGTATTTAATGGGGCATTGTATTGTAGAGAGGCAAGTAGGATAAGTGAAATATGCTCTACTCCTAATGTGTTTATAAGCTAATAGAGAAGACTGCTTGTTGAATAGGGCATAGAGAGGATTCTTGTTCAGAATGGACTGAATGGCCCCTTCCAATTCGGATTACGTGATCATTTTAATAATAATTTAATATCATCATAGTCATCATGGCATTTTAGTCCTAGAAGAAACTTTAGAAAACATCTAGCTTCATTCCACTTTTCAGTTGATCAATAAACCCATCAATATACACTAATTAAAGGCTAGAGTTAAGCTTACATTATTCCTCTCTCACTTTTTATGGTTCTGGCCTATCCCCAATGCTCCATTCATCTGCTAAGGGTATATAGAGAAAGACTGAGCTCTTCAAGAGAGACAAATAATATATCCCTCAGTCCAAGAAACACTATCTTATAACAGAAGTTTGTGCACAGGTCCAAAATAATGAGATAGAATCATATTTTATAAAATTAAGTCAAGAAGCTCCCCTTCTCCCTACCTCCTAAGAAAGAAGCAAATAAGATGTGTCCAGAAGAATATAAATAAGAAACTTGAATATTTTTGTAATATTATCCAAATAAGAAAACCTATCAATTAAAAATATTTGCAGTTACAAAATATTCAACATATTTCATTTCATATGATCTACCTACCAATCCCATATATTATTGTTATTCCCATTTTATAGATGAACAAATCAAATTTCAGCAATTTTAAGTGATTTCATAAAGGTCATTCAATTTGAGTGTAAACTAAGTGAAGGATTTTGTTAACTCGGTGGTCATATATGGGGATTTTTATGTTGAATTGGATGAACAAAATTACATTGAGACTTTTCCTAACATTGGTAGGGAATGAACAGAGAAGGCAAACAATTTCTTTGTGTTATTTTCTATGAAATGAATTCCTATCACAAAAGCCCATCTTTGGAGCATGAATATTCACTCAATGATGCTCTTTGGCTGTGAAAAATGGAACACAAAGCTGCCAGGGATAACAAATTTACAGATGACATAAAGGGCAGTGGAAAGTTATGAAACAGTTATAAGTTGTGACCTATGATAAATGATGAGTTGTATACAAGTATATATGAGCAGTATTCAAGCATAAAGATATCATCAAGTTTGTATGACTAGAAAAGGAGGTGACCTGGTCATGTTACAAGAGAAGGGGATAGATAATAAGGTGACAGTCATGTGCTGGGCTACAGAACATTAAGAGGTCTTTGTTTTTTTTATCATGTTGGCTGGATCCTCTGTGGAAGAATTATGAAAGGAGCAGAAAAGAAATTGCTTAGGATCAGAAGGCATGTATCAATTCATATTAAGCACTTATTAATCCTTGGATGAAAAGTGTGTCACACTTATGAGATCACCAATCCACACAAGGACTGAAGGTGGATAGAAGTTCAGTATAACATGGAGCAATAGAATATGGATGATTAGAACACAGAGTGAATCAGATCCTATTAAAAATAAGAATTACATTCATGACATGAGACTTTATGAATTGCAAATCATAGCAAATAGGCAATGCAAGTAAGTGGCAATCAGTTAGATTAAGTGACTTGTCTAAAGGCACAGAGTACATGGTGAAATAACTAGGATCTGAACTCAGGTCTTTTGATTCTAAGTTTAATTTTTTATTCCCTATAGCCTGTTATCTCTTCAGCAGGTTGTTAACAGGTTTCCACTTTGTTTTTCTGATCTGCAATATTGGGAAAATAACAGTACCTACAGTTACAATAACCTACCTACAGAAAATAACAACTACCTACAGTAGTTGTGAGGATCAGATGAGAAAAATATGTAAAATGTTATATAATTGCTAGCTCATTTTTAAAAAAAAATTCCTTTATACCACAAAACAATGAAAACATTTAACACACTAGGGAAACTAGTAGCAAACTCAATATAACTAAATAATATAGAACTAGTTTCTTCTTTCCCTTACATTCCAAAAGATGATATCCACAGAACATTAAGAGGTCTTTTGTTTGTTTTTTATCATGTTGGCTGGATCCTCTGTGGAAGAATTATGAAAGGAACAGAAAAGAAATTGCTTAGGATCAGAAGGCATGTATCAATTAGATATTAAGCACTTATTTTCGTATATTCTTCATATTGTGAAGCTGAAGGGAATGTCTGAGAGCATCATGTGAGACACTTGAGAGATGCAGGTGTGATTTTTATCTATTATCAACCACAAGAGACATGCAAATCCCCAAATCTAGTTTCACTGCAGATTAAATTTAAAACCCTTGAAGTTCACCTTTTAACATGGTTCTAGATGATCTCATATCCCTGGCAGAGAGAAGTCATGCCAACCTTAACATAAAGATACCATCATCACACAAAAATTTCTTCATTATGCAACTGATACCCTTTCTAAGGGCATGACGACAATCTGCAAATGGTTCACATCAACAATCTGGGTACAACTGAGCTTTCCTCTTGACTAGACTAAGTCTAGTCAAATTGTCCTAGTTTCTATTCCCCTGTACTAGAAATTCTATCTCCAATCTTTCTGCCTTTGTATAGGAGGTTCCCCCATAGCTGAAATTCTCTCTCTCCTTACCTTCATCTCTCGAAACCCTCAATTCCATCAGGATTTATTAAAATCAATTCTGCTACCTATAAGATGCCTTTTCTGCTTACCACCAATTGTTAGTGGTGTTCTTCTCTTGAAATTACAGTGGTGTCCAAATTGTTTGGGATACAACAAAATAATAAATTATATTGACTTGTCCAATAAAAATTAAAACATTTTCTGTCTAACCTTCATTATAGGCCATAAGTTTGTAATGGGGTTTCAATCAGGACAGTTAGATGTCAGGTCACTGAAACATATTTACTTCCACATATTAAACACATTTCTAACTTTTCATGATGCATGTTATTGTGTAAGGTTGAGTTGTATTCTAACTCTATTTGGGAATTTCTGTAATTGCAGAAGCATTTTATTTCTCAGTACATCACTATATTCATTAGAATTCATTAATTCCTCAAAGGGGACAAGATTTTTAGGCCCACTGTAAATAAAACAATTTATCCAAAACATTTTTCTGTGGCTATTTTATATGATGAAAATGCCCAGATATTACAGACTCACTTGGATTTCTCTTAACAATTGTTTTTATCATTTGTTTTTCTAATAATTTCAGTTTAGTCTTTAAAAAAGTTAATTTCGGGGCAGAGCCAAGATGGCGGAGTAGAAACAGCTCGTCCAAGCCTCTCTGCCCCCAGATTCCCCACAAACTATGTAAAAAAGGACTGTGAACAACTTCTGGAGCCCCAGCACCCACAGAACGACACAGAGAAGCTAACCTCCCGCTGAGGACAGCCCAGCAGCCCTGCAGGAAGGACCAGCGCAGCGGTCTGGGAGCCGGCAGCGCGCAGAGCGCAGAGCACAGGAGCCGAGCCGAGCAGAGCCCAGGTCCCCGTGAGCCGAGGTTTTAGCTCCAGGGCGGCAGGGCCAGCAGCCGGCTGGAGGAACCCCAGAACACCAGGAGCTGTGGCGACTCCAGAATTATCAACATAGACATGCCTAGGACAAAGTAAGAGGTTAGTGTCCTATGGACTTTGGGACCTGTATTTGGGGAATGCGTCAGCTCCCTCCCCTGGGGGCTAGAAGCCGCTGAGGAGACACGCCATTTTGTAGTTTTCAGAGGCATTTCCGGCTCCCAGCCTACAAATCGTGGGGAGATCCAGCGATCAGTCTTGGGGGGTAATCGCTCTTGCTTTAACCTCCCTGGATCTGGATTGTGATCTAGGGTGGAAGTTGTGGGTGGGTTTACAGTTTGCCAGAAACGGAAGTTGCCCCCCACACGTTCGGGACGAAAATTCCTCTATCTGGCCCTAAAGCCATAGTGTGGCAACAAGCCCAAAAGTCAAGCAATTAAGTGGCAACATGCCAAGGCAAAGGAAACAGAAAAATGCAACCCTAGACTCCTATTTTGGGGGCATAGAGCGGAAAAGGACTGTGAGGTCAGAAGTCCTGCTCCAAAAGCCCCAGGGGAAAACATGAGCGGTTGCAGGCCATAGAGGACCTTAAGAAGGACTTTAAAAATCAAATAAGAGAAGTGGAGGAAAAATTGGAAAGAGAAATGAGAAGGATGCAGGAAAAGTATGAAATGAGGGTCAACAGCCTGACTGAGGAAAACAACACCTTAAAAAATAGACTAGCTCAAATGGCAAAGGAGGCCCAAAAGGGCAAGGAGGAGAAGAACACCTTAAAAAGTCGAATTTGCCAGATGGAAAAAGAATCTCAGAAGTTCACTGAGGAGATTCATTCCTTCAGAGGTAGACTGGAGCAAATGGAAGCTAGTGACTTTATGAGAAATCAAGATGCTGTTAAGCAGATCCAAACAAACCAAAGATTAGAAGGCAATGTGAAATATCTCATGGGAAGAACCACTGACCTGGAGAATAGATCCAGGAGAGACAATTTAAAAATTATTGGACTACCTGAGAGCCATGATCAAGGAAAGAACCTAGAAATCACCCTTCAAGAAATTCTCAAGGAAAACTGTCCTGATGTTTTAGATCCAGAGGGCAAAATAGAGGTTGAAAGAATCCACCGATCACCTCCTGAAAAAGATCCCAAAAAGAAAACTCCCAGAAATATTATATCCAGGCTCCAGAATCCCCAGATCAAGGAGAAAATACTACAAGCAGCCAGGAAGAAACAATTTCTATATTGTGGAAACACAATCAGAATAGCCCAGGACCTGGCAGCTTCTACACTGAAGGATCGAAGGGCATGGAATACGATATTCCAGAGGGCAAAAGAACTGGGAATGAACCCAAGGGTCACCTATCCAGCAAAACTGAGTATTTTGTTTCAGGGGAAAATATGGTCATTCAGTGGAATAGAGGACTTTCAAGCATTCTTGAGGAAAAAACCAGAATTGAATAGAAAATTTGACATCCAGACACAAGAAGCAAGAGATACCTGAGAAGGCAATCAGGGAAAAGAAATCAAAAGGAACTTATCAAAGTTGAACTATTTACATTCCTATATGGAAAAAGCAATAACTGGGACTGATGATATCTTTCTCACTATGAAAATAATGGAAGAAGGGTGTGTGGTCATATGAATACATATGTGAATGTGTGTGTATATGGTTACAGTTATATATGGATAGACGGCATAGGTTGAATTTGTTGGGAAGGGAGAATACTCAAGGGATGAAATTATGAGGTGAGAGAGGAAAGTGGCAAGAGGAGATGGGGAGACACAGGGTAGGGTAAACTATCCCATGTAGAAGAAGCAAGGGGATGTGGTTGCAAAGGAGGGGGAGAATAAGGAAGGCTAAAAAGACAAAACCACATTCCCATTGAATTTGGCTCAGGGAGAAAATGACATACATACTAAATGGGATATCTCAACCTGCAGCAGGATAGGGGGAAGGGAGATGAGAGGAGGGATGATGGATGGGAGGGCATCCTTGGGGTGAGGGGAGGCTGGAAGTACCCACTATAGAAGAGGGACAGGATCATGTAGGGAATGGACCAGGTGGGGGGTGGGATGAGTGGGAGGAAATTATAAGCAGCCTTGTACAATATATCTACTATGATAATGTTTTGCATAGCTAGACATGTACAACATATACTGAATTGCTTATCTCCCAAGAGGGAATGGGTGACAAGGGAGGAAGGAAATGGATCTGAAATTTGAGGTCGTAATATTAAATGTTTCAAATATATATAAATACTATTAGTAATACTCTTTCGCTTGTAATAGGGAGATAAGATGTGTAGGCATTGGGACACAAAGATTCACCTTCCTCTAATGGAAAAGTCGATGGGGGTATGGGAGAAGGTATGGGAGAGAGCAGATTGGAGGAAGTGGTATCTTGTGGGACTACTATTCTGGGAGGTTGGGTAGGGGAATAATGGGGGGAAAATGATTGTAACTCAAAATCTGGCGGAAATGAATGATGTAAAACAGAAGTTAATAAAGCATTTGTTTAAAAAAAAAAGTTAATTTCATCAGATAAAGATTACCTTGTTACAATCTTTGGTACTCAGTTCTTTTTATAGTCTCATATATACATATGTGTGTGTATAATGTGTGTAGGTATATATGTGTATGATTGTATACACACACACACACATATATATATATATTTACATACATACCTACATACATACCTACATACATATTCTTACCTATAATAAGCAATTGGGGTTAAGTAACTTGGTCAAGGTTACATGGCCAGTCATTATTTATGTGTGGGTGCTCATTTTCTGAGGCCGGAATTGATCCCGGGTCATCCCGACTTTGGGGCCAGCACTCTTACTCACTGCCCCACCTAGCCACCCCCCTAAAGCATTATTTTTTTATAACAAAGGTTAGCGGTTATTTATTTAATGATCTCACTATTCTTCCTACTTAAAGAAATCAACATGGCTCTTCAGAGGAATCATTATCCATCACTCCACCTTCTAGGTTCCTCTAAAATTCTTTGCTTGTTTTTCAAAGACTGATTAATTAGAGTGTTTTGCATCAATATTTACCGGACTTCCCTTTGTGCTTTGGTGTGACCAATGTTGTTTCATTATAGTATTGAGTGATCTTTGAAATACTCTACATTCCTATACCAACAGCTACTGCAATATCTGAGTCATTTAAGTGGGTTCTTTATAAACTACAACTATGAATGTTTCCTTATACTAATATCCATTCTTTTAAAAAATTATGTTCAGTTCATGGAGCAAAGCACGCATTTTCATAACACAGTGTAATATCTATTCTTAAAAACCACTGAGGGGGGAAATACACAACAAAACATTAAACTTTATGGCATATACTCAGGCACTTAATTGACAGAAAACTACAGGTGGTGAAACCAGATCAATCCAGTATCTAGTCAAGGTCAGACATTATATGCTATCTCTGTCAATAGGCGTAAACACACATGATTATCACTGTCACAAAATGAAATTACCAGATTACTGCCTGTCCTAAATATTTCACTCATCACTCTAGTTCGCATTTTTTTTTTTTTGCAATTACTTATCTGTATACACTATTAGCTCCTGGCAGTCAGGGATTGGTCTTGGTTTTGGTTTTTAAACTTTGCATTTCCGGAACCAAGCAAAATACCTGACACTTAAGGAGTTCTTAATACACATTATTAAAATTAAATTGAACAAAAGTGAATAGGCATTTTGGGTCATGACTCAACAGAGAACTGCAGACAGGAGTGTATAAGAGTAATTTATAACTAATTCAAATCTTTTTTTCAAGGTTATACACACATGCACACAGATGTATACATGCATATATATACATACACATATATACACATGTACACATATGTACAAATATACATATATGCATATTATATATATACACACAATTTTAATGCTCTTTTCCCTTTCTGTTCCCTTTTTGTTATTCTTCTTAGATTTTATTATAGTTATATAGAAATGTTGTTGTTGTTTTTGTTAGGGAGAGGCAATCATGATTAAGTGACTTACCCAGAGTCACATAATTAATAAGTGTCTGAGGCCAGATATGACCTCAGGTCTGTTTAACTGCAGGACTGGTGCTTTCTGCACTGTGCCACCTAGCTGTCCCCAATGCTCTTGATTTTTAATTATTTAATTTGTATCCTGGAACTTAGTTAAAATGATTTTCTTAAATAGTATCTTTGCTGATATCTTAAGATATATGTGTGTGTGTATATATATATATATATATATATATATATATATATGTATATATATATATATATATATATATATATATGTTTGGCAAACCACCTTGTCATTAGCAAATAGGAATAGTTTTATTGCCTCTTTCCTTAATTTTTAACTTTTAATTTTTCTCTTCTCATATCGCTATTACTAGCATGTCTAGAAATGTATCAAATAATGAAAGGGAGAAGTTGGAATCCGGGCTTTACTCATGCCTTTGTTGGGAAAGCCTCTAGTATATCTCCTTTATATACAATACTTGTCTTTGATTTTATATAGACACTTCTTAGGATATTAAAACAGACCCTCTGTGCCTATATTTTATAGGGTTAATAAATGACATATTTTGTCAAAGGCCTTTTCTGCATCATTAAGATAATCTTGTGATTCAGGGTGTTTTTGCTTTCATGATCACGTTGATTGTTTCCCTGATGCTGGACCATTTTTGCCTTTCTGGGGTTTCTCCGACTTGCTTATCATGAACAGTCATAATTTAAAATCTCAGAATTAGGATTTTCTCAGTCCTTCTTTACCCTTAAATTAGGATGTTGTTATTGTTGATGCTCTTCTTCCTTTGTAAATTTAATATTTTACTTTTCAATATTTTTGCTCAATATTCTCTAAGCCAACCCTATTCCCACAGCTTCTCTTCCTCTTTCCATCAGTTCCCTCAGAAAAATGTGACAGGGTAAAGTTCTTTTGCTTTTTTTTTTTTTGGAGGGCAATTGGGGTTAAGTGACTTGCCCAAGGTCACATGGCTAGTTTTTATGTTAAGTGTCTGAGGCTGAATTTGAACTCAGGTCCTCCTGACTCCAGGGCCAGTGCTGTATTCACTTCGCCACCTAGCTGCCCCTTTATAGGGTAAAGTTCTGCTGTTCAATGCCACAGAATGGTGGGGTGTTGGTCAGGACAGTAGGGTGTACTGGCAGAGAATATTGTTAAACTGACATAAATTGATTTTAATTACTTTCACTAAGCAATACTATCATTCAAGCTTTGCCTCCTCATGTCATCTATTTACTTCAAGACTGCAGTTACAACTATGAATTATAGTCTGATTTAGAGGTTTCTACTATTTGAATCAAGCAGTTTCTGTTCTATCTCTTCATGTAAATAAAAATTACAAACTATGTTTTACATTTACTTTCTTAATTTGCCGGGGCGGGGGGGTTGGCAATGTGGGGTAGTACATAAAGTACTGGATTCAACCCAGTTCCGGATTGAAATTTTTCCTCTGACATGAATGACTCTGAACAAACCACCTCATTTTTTGAGCCTCAGGCAATTCCCTAAGATTATAAATAAATGTTTCCTTGTGCATAGGTGAAGGTAGCTCCCCCACTGACAAAATCACAGATCTCCAAGGTATTATTACTTCTCCCACTGCTATGGACATGATCAATAAACAGATCTTTTCAATGTTATTATGGAAGGATGTATCAAGCAGCTCTCTAGCTACAGAAGAAGCTGGAATATAGATGAATGTGTGAAACAAGGGAGCCAATTCAAGATTTTCTGCTGAAACTACTCCTCGAAAGAGTAGTTTACTTTCCCACCAAACACAACCATACCTAATTTTCCATTTCTTCTGCTAGTGAATCTTGGCTTATACATTGAACAATATTATCTTATTTGTGACAGCAGTCAGCACAACAGATGGTGTGGTCTTGTGTCACCAGCATTTTCAAAATGTAAAAAAAAAAATACTTAGTCATTTAGCTATTTTCTGTGTATATCCGCTGCTTCATTAATTCTGTAAGTGTAGCCCCAAATGCATAATTTCACAATGGAAAACACTGACACTTCCTCACAAGTATCATTATTAACAGCGAGTCAAGTCAGCTTGTATTTCTTGAGTCCTCAGCAGTATAGTAGATACTAGGTACTATGGGGATTATAGAAGATTATGCGATTTTATTCCTGTCATTAAGAAATTTGAAATATTATTTTACAGATAAGATAGAAAATAAATCAGAGGAGGACAAGAGGGAATGCTTTGGTGGAATTTTGATTTTATCATTTTGCATATTTGTTCCACTGAGGTAGATTGACATCCACTCATGACTTTCAATTTATATGTTTTCAAATAGATCTTCCACAGTGGATCTGTCCAATGAACTGGAAACTATTTACTACTTCATTTATTGTCTTAGGAATACTGAACTATCACTTAGCTTCCTTTGTAGTAGTAGTGACAATAAATATTTATATAGTGAATTAGAAATGAAGGCCATTGTAACTCCAACAAGGAGCCTGCGTTCAAACTGGGTGCTGAGGGAGAAGTAGGATTCAGACCCATTGAAACAAGTGGAAGATTCAGATGAATGAAACCGTATGAGCAAAAGCAAGGAGGTAAGAAGGAACATGGCTTGTATTGGAACAGTAATGAATTAGACTGAGTGGAGTAGAGAAATAGTGAAACAAAAACCCGGATAGTTAAGGAGAACACACCTGAAGGAGGATTGTGAATGATTAGTTGAAGAATTTTGGACTTCCTATGAGAGGTAAGAGATTTCCACCCTATAATTAATCTTCATAACAATGGTAAGAACACAAAAGCCGTGTTTTGCACAGATGAGCAGGAGAAAAGAGAGCCCAGGCATAGAGAGATCAATAGAATCATAGTGGTTGAGTCACAAGGTGATTCAAAAGTATGGAACTCCCTATGACTTTTGAAATATGCGTGATTTAAATTTCTTTCTTAAAGAATCCTTATTCAGTGTGTTTTATTGTTTTTAAGTTTATCTAATTAAAAACAGTACAACCATAATGATGTAAATGAAAAACAAAAAAATCTGAAATAGTGCTCTGCAATTATAATGACCAACACTGGCACCAAAAAACAAGAAAGTGTATTTCCCTGGTTTTTTTGACTAAGTTAGGGACTATGGGTGCAAACCATTATATAGATGGTCAGACTTGGTAGATACATTGGTCAATTTTGTTGGACTACTTCATTATATTTTTATTATTTCATTTACTGAATAGGGGAAGGGTAGATATATTTAGAAGTAGAAGTGATTTGAAAACAAAATATAAAAATAAATGTCAAGGTGTATTTGCCTATTCACAGAAAAGGCAGTTCAATATGATCTGTCAAGATGTATAGCAGTCTGGGGAAATGTTTTATTTTATTTTTACCTTTTTTGCTTTTGGAGAACAGGGCAATTGGGGTTAAGTGATGCCCAAGGTCACATGACTAGTGTTATGTTAAGCGTCTGAATTCAGATTTGAACTCAGGTCCTCCTGACTCCAGGGCCAGTGCTTTATTCACTGTGCTGCCTAGCTGCCCCAAGAAAAATGCTTTATTACTAAAATGTTTCCTTATTTGTCATCTCCACAGGAGGTACAGAGAACAGCAAGAAAGACTGCCATACTACATTAACATAACCATAATACATCTTCTAATTAGATGCAAAATATAAAAATCAACAATAATTTACCACTCTTTAATTATGTACAACGTAATGAGAAATAACAAGGCATAGTGGGTGCCTTTGGAATTGGGAAGACATAGATTCAAGTCCTCCCTTTAAAACACACTAGTAGAGTTAATGTGGAAAAACCACTTAACCTTTAAGTGCACCAAGACAATTTTTTCTTCATATAGTTGGAGATGAACTGCTAATTTGGAGAAATTTCCACAGTTTAAGTTGCCTAGGTCATGAAGATCATGAGTCTTGACAAAAGCTACTAGTACTATCATCATCATCATCATCATCATCATCATCATCATCACTACTCTATAATCACAAATCATTTGTTTGGGTAACACATGTCAATGCCCACACTGTCTTCATTATTACAGAATATTATAGCATCACAAATTGAGAGTGGTAAAGGATTTCAGGGACTAGTCCAACCCCATTTTAAAATGGAGGAAACTGAATCACAGAGAATTTAAATGACTTACCTAAAGTCATGCAGACAATAATCACCTCCATCAGTCTCTTTTCCCCTGATTGGAGGGTTATAGGAATGGCAAACTTCTACTAAAGCCTTCCTTCATAGAGCTATAGAGCATGGAAATCAAACTTTTGACTCACTCAGTTCTGCTTCTGTTCCCGTCCTGGTTTCAAATCCTCTGAATAGGATGCCCTGGGTATCCCCAGTGTTTCCTGCTCCTCCTTTTCCTGATTCCTTTGGTGTAGACTACCCTCCCCCCGCCAAGATCTTTGAGAGAAGAGACTGTATTCCATTTCCTCAATTGTATCTCCAGTTCTTCACATAGTTCCTGGCACAAAATAGGTGCTTAATAAAGATTTGTTCAGTCAAATTTGAAATAGCAGAATCAGGATTCAAACCCAATGCCTCTGACCCTAAATCAATACTCAGCACTCCATGACACTCTTATCACACCAAGAAATTTAAACATGCTTATAACAGCAACCCTAGCAATGCAGTTGTGATTTTAAGATTTGAGTTAGGTACAATCATAGGGGTAATCAAGACCAACCTTCTTATTTAAAGATGAGGCAAATTATTTTCTGAGAAATGAAGTAGGTTATCAAACATTATACAACTTGGTATAAGATGATGCCTTTATAGTGCTTTAGAATTTAATTTACATCTGTTATAGAAAATAAAATAGAAATGATAGTCATTTAAGGGATCACAAATAAAAGACACAGACCCCATTGGAAACTTATCGGTGAAATCTTAGCTCTAAATAATGAGTAAGTCAAAAAATAATTCATAGAAACAGTGAATAATTATGTGAAAAAATGTAATGATGAAACAATAGGCCCATCCATAGGGTGCAGCTAAAGCACTACTCAGGGGGAAAATGATATCCCTAGAAACATGTATTAACAAATTAGAAAAAAAAGAGGATTAATGACTGAAAATAAATTTTTAAAAATTAAAAAAATAAGCAAATCTAATGTAAACAGAAATGAGATATTAAAATAGATGAGATGGGGCGGCTAGGTGGCACAGTGAGTAGTGTCGGCCCCGGAGTCAGAAAGACCTAAGTTCGGATCCAGCCTCAGACACTTAATGCACACACAAACAAAAACCTAGCCATGTGGCCTTGGGCAAGTTACTTAACCCCAATTGCCCTCCAAAAAGAAAAAAAATAGATGAGAAATGAAAATAATACAGAAATAGTCATCAGAATCCGCACTTCCCTCACAAATGTGTAAGGTAAGTAGTGAAAGCATTAACCTCATTTTATAGACAGAAAAACCGTGGTTAATATGAGTTAAATAACTTGCTCAAGTTCCAGTGAACTTGGACACAATTAGACCATTGCAATAGATCGAGGGCTCAAAGTGACCTTGACTCTCCAGGCAGGTGCCCTTCTAATTACTGTACTCAATTATCCTCCCTCCAACAATCACTTGATTCTACACTCATAAGATATCCTTCTCTCAAACGTTTTGTCTTCCTTCTCTATGTCCAAGGTTTTAAAAAAATTTGTTTTCCCAGACCTCTGATTTTAGTGATAGAGGTGGTTCAGAAACCTGGGGACCAGTTTTCTAGCCATATTTCAGCATGCCTCTCCAATCATCTAAGAGAATCATTTTTATTCACTTCTGTGTTTACTCTATGGTCTTTTGTACCTCAGTGTTCTCTTTTCCCATTCTAATATACCAGCAAGGATTAGATGGCGTTATGTTAAGCTGGTAAAGAGGCAGGCACAGTTTTCAGTCCCTCTTCTTCATCTTTCTCCCAATTTATTTATTTATTTTTTCACTACCTGGCCTACTTCTCTTCTCATGTGCAACCTTTCTCCAGCTACTGTTTCGGATCTCTCCTCCTACTCACCCCCACCAATTGATTTCATCTTAAACTAAGCCCAGGAAAAAGGGTGGTTATACTTCAAAGTCAGCTAAGCTGAATAACACCACCATTGCTAACTTAATTGCCTACAGCAAGGTTCATCAGACTACTGGAAATCCAGATACTTCCTGACCACCTCTTTTTGTATGATTCCAACCTAAGAAGGATTTTTTTACATTTTTAAAAAATATATAATATTTTTGTATAAATATAATAAACTTCTAAGCAAGCTATTGAGAACAACTGCTTATCAAAAAAGTCCCTGGATGAAGAGATTCCAACTTCTGCTTTTCTGTTTCTACTGTTGATTTTTGGGCTTTATTTCTAAATTCTTTTTATCAAATCCAGTCTGAGTGCCTAGGGCTACTTGAAAAACACCGCTTTGGAAAAGCAGCTGAGGAATGAAAAAAAAAAACAGAAGTAGAGCTAATCTTGGCATCTTGGCACCTTACTATCCAATCCATCATGCCTATTGGGCAGCTTTGTGAATAGAGCTGTGATATCTTTGCAAAGGGGAGAGGGGAAACTAAACCTAAAAAGTTAGAACTTTCAGAAAACAACTGTGAGACCAGACTAAAATGCCAAATAGTCTCTAATGGGCAAACTGGCATTCAGTCAGGCAGTGAATATTTCTTTATTAGGCACCTAATGTGTACCTGGTGCCAGAGTTACAAAAAGAAGGCAAAAGACATGTATTATTGGGATGGCTAGGTGGCTCAGTGAATAGAGCACTGGTCTTGGAGTCAGGAAGACCTGAGTTCAAAATCCAGCCTCAGACACTTAACACTTACTAGCCATGTGACCTTGGGCAAGTCACTTAACCCCAACTGCCCTGCCTTCCCTCCTGCAAAAAAAAAAAAAAGACATTTCTTTTTGAGAAACTCACACTCTAATGGGGGAGACAACAGACAAATAATTATGTACCAAAAAGTTATATACAGGATAAATAGGAAATCCAAGAGAGAGAAGACTCTAGAATTATGGATTAGAAAGAGCTTCTGGTAGAAAGTGAGATTTTAGCTGGAATTGGAAGGAAGCCAAGAAAGCCAGGAAGCAAAAGTGAGGAGGGAGAGTATTCCAGGCATGAGGGAGAAGCAGTGAAAATGCCCAGGGTCAAAAGATGGGTATCTTAAAGGAGGAACAGCAAAAAGGACAGCGTCACTGCTTCAATAGTCCAGCCCTATAGAAAAGGAGTTCTTGGCTCTATTCTGCTAGTTTTATCGGTTTTTGCACATTTATTCTCCACACAGCCCCTCTTTTTCACTAACACATCAATAAGAGTTTGAGGGAAGAAACAAATTACATCCAAGAAGGAAGCTTTTATGAAAATTCTATGGTGAGGTAGATTGAATCCCGTGTTCACCCTGAGAGTAATCTGAAACGGCAATCTCAATCTTTGATATACATATACACACATATAGACACATAGACACATAGATAAACATAGACACATATACATATAGACATATATACACATACATATATCTGTGTATGTAAATGTGTACACATGTGTATACATATACATATGCATGTGCATAGACATATACACCTATTATACCTCTCAAAATAGTGGTAATCCAATCAAGTATTCACTAATTGGTTGGAGACACTGATTATTCCATATCTACTCTCTTCTAGATCCCAAGATACTTGGAAGTAAATTTGCTTCCATGGCATCTAAATTTATATCACAAAAACATTAGGAAGAAAAAAAAGAAAAACCATTCATAGTCAACCACATAATCATGATGCATACTAAATTTCAGGGTCAGGGAGATGATCAGAGAATTCATTTGAGCTATTCAAGTGAAAACTAATTAAACATTGTATTTGGGGAAAAAATAATGGTGAGTCGTGAATATTTGAGGTCAGCACATAAATCATTTTTTTTAAAAGACATTTTTATTTAAAGGGGTTCAGAAAGTTAGAATTAATGGATAAAACTCATCATTTATCTTTCAGCAGAGAGAAAAAGAAACACTTTTCAGCATTCTTTCCTTTAATAAAACTAACTAAAGGGAGATTAATAAGATTCAACTAGTGCAATATCAATGTTGATTGACTCTTAAAAGCATTCTCATTAGTTGAGATATGCATTGTGATTTGTTTTCAATATTTTGTCAACAGAAGATGCTATGAAAGGGGATGTTTCACTTCATTGTTTACATCAAAAATAACTTTAACTTGATATGGAGAAACAATGGAATATAGTGAGTGAATAATTAGATATATGTAGTATCTGGAGTGAAACTCTCCCTCAATTAAGATCAAGTAGATGGTGAAATGGCCAGCCTGCCTGAAGACATGAGGAATTAAAATCTGAAAATTCTTGAATTAGAACTGTAAAACAAAGGACTAATTACCACCATGGACTTGTACTGCTCACAGCTGGATAATTTTCATATGTCAGGTCTTAGATCTTGATATCTACCCCTTTCATCCTGTGACAGAAAAAAGGAAAAAAATTATTATAGATTATGAAAGGTGAAGTGCAGCTAGATGAGTCAGTGGACAGCCCTGGAGTCAGAAGACTCAAGGTCAAATCCATCCTCGGACATTGCTAACTGTGTGACCCTGGAAAACTCATTTAATGCTGTTTGCCTTAGTTTCCTCATCTGTAAAATGACTTGGAGAAAGAAATGACAAACCATTCTAATATCTTAGCCAGGAAAAACCCCAAATGGGGATGCAGTAAGTAAGAACTGACTAACTAACACACACTAAAAGAAATTCTGGGTAGGTAGGTGGATAGAGAGGATAGAGTGCTAGGCTTAGAATCAGGAAGACATCGCTATGAGTTCAAATCTAGCCTCAGACACTTGTTAGCTGTGTGGCCCTGGGCAAATCACTTAACCCTGTTTGCCTCAGTTTCCTCATTTGTAAAATGAGCTGGAGAATGAAATGACAAACCACTCTACTATCTCTGCCGAGAAAACCCCAAATGGGGTCATAAGGAGGCAGACATGACTGAAGAAAAACTTACTTCAAAATTTTTCAAAAAGAAAAAAATTACTTTTACAGGTTCAATGGATAGAATTCTGGGCATGGACGCAGGAAGACTTTGAGTTCAAATACAGCCTCAGATACTTCCTAGCTGTTTGACCCTGGGCAAGTCAAGTACCTTTGGTTGCCTGCCAAAATGGATCCACTGGATCCACTCGAGAAGGACATGGCAAGCCACTGCAGTATCTTTGCCAAACCCATATGAGGTCAGAAAGGGTTGGACACAACTAAGAAGACTAAACAACAAAATAATACAAAGTGAGTCTGTCTTAATAAAGTAACATGGATACTTTTTGAAAGAACAGTGATGTACTCAAAATACAGCTTTGGATGCACACACATATGTTTGTGTTGCATATAGACAATGAGGAAATTTGTTTTTCTTGACTGTGCACACATTTTACAAAGTTTTTTTTCCCCAAGAAGTGGGAAGGGGGCACCAACCATCTATACAATAGATACATTGCTGCTGTAGGAAACAGAAAGAGAATGCAAGGGCAGCTAGGGGGCACAGTGGATAGACCACCAGCCCTGGAGTCAGGAAGACCTGAGATCAAATCCAGCCTCAGACACTTAACACAAAAAAACTAGTCTTGTGACCTTGGGCAAGTCATTTAACCCCGGTTGTCCTCAAAAAAATAAACAAACAACTAATTGTAACAATTATGGGCAGCTAGGTAGCGCAGTGAATAGAGCACCAGCCCTGGAGTTAGGAGGACCTGAGTTCAAATCCAGCCTCAGACACTTAACACAAAATTAGCTATGTGACCTTGGGCAAGTCACTTAACCCCAATTGCCCTCCAAAAAGCGAAAGAGAAAGAAAGAAAGAAAGAGAGAGAGAGAGAGAGAGAGAGAGAGAGAGAGAGAGAGAGAGAGAGAAAGGAAGGAAGGAAGGAAGGAAGGAAGGAAGGAAGGAAGGAAGGAAGGAAGGAAGGAAGGAAGGAAGGAAGGAAAGAAGGAAGGAAGGAAGAAAGGAAGAAAGAAAGAAAAAGAGAATGAGAAAGAATACTATCAAAAATGGATTGAAGGGGCGGCTAGGTGGTGCAATGAGTAGAGTGCTGGCCCTGAAGTCAGAAGGACCTGAGTTCGGATCCGGCCTCAGACACTTAACGCACACACAAAAACAAAAACAAAAAAAACCTAGCCGTGTGACCTTAGGCAAGTTACTTAACCCCAATAGCCCTCCCCCAAAAAAATGGATGGAAGAGTAAGCTCAGAGATTGATCTATAAAATGACAGCTGCATTTCAACAAGGAAAAATTCCTCCCGCTCTTCACCAGAAGGGACTATAATCCCACCTCCTCCTATCTCCTGGAACCTCCTCGAACTGGTGCGATGCCAGCACCCCATATGGGAGGGCTCCCTATGATGCCATTGATGGGCCCCCCTCCTCCAGGAGTGATGTCTGTGAGACCTGCTCCTGGGATGAAGCCGCCTATGGGAGGTCACACTCCTATGATACCTGGACCTCCAGTGATGAGACCTCCTGCCTGTCCCATGATAGTGCCCACTAGGCCAGGAATGACTCACCTAGACAGATAAGAATAAAGTGTTCGTGTCATTTTTTTAATTCCTTGTTCTGATCCACCCAAACACCATGGTTCTGCACCTTCTGCTGTTTTCTAACAGCATGGCAAGGAAGACTTGATCCTCTTTTGTTAAAGAAGAAACCATTTGGAAGAGAGCAGTGGGACAGAAATGCAGCTTACATTTATGTTGTGATGTGTAAAAATAAAATTATTTTCTGTTTTAGCTTTTAAAAAGTGGGGAGTGAATTTTTTTCATTAATTAGAAAGTTAAATTAAAATTTAAAAATAAGGTAAGTAGGGGAAGCTAGGTGGTGCGATGAGTAGAGCGCCAGCCCTGGAGTCAGGAGGACCTGGATTCGGATCCAGCCTCAGACACTTAACACAAATACCCAAAAAAAAGAAAAAAAAAACCCTAGCCGTGTGACCTTGGGCAAGTTACTTAACCCCAACTGCCCTCCAAAAAGCAAAATAATAATAATAATAAGGTAAGTAAACTCAGAGGATAATGGAATATCCAAGTTGGATGATGTTTATACACAAGATTATAACTTTTCCTTGGAAGTAATATCCAAATCTTTTATTCTCTCATTAGATTTTAGTATGTCACACTCATCTTCTTGGGTGTCAGATGAGCTACATTCAAATGCCACAGTAGAACCTAGGCTATTTCTTTATTATTTAGTTTAAGGTCTAACATCTACTTCCATCAAACTCCTCTATATCTTACATTTTGTCTACATGACATGAATACATTTGGTTAATACAATCAATTTATTGAGAAAAGAGGCTAAAACTACTTTTGAGGGACATTGCATAATGCTGAGTCAACTGCTTGACTTCACATTGAGTATTTCTTTATTCATCCAAGAAATATTAATTTAACACTCACTCCTTGACAGACCCAGTGCTAGACATTGAGAGGAATATGACGGCAAATAAGACATGTCTCAATTGTCCAAGACTAATTGTTTCCATGCCCACTAGTTACTGTTTTAGTTTCTTAATTTGTATTGTAATCATTAGAGAAATGTTTTGCTGATCCAGCCTTCCACACAGACCTCATGCCTTGCCTATTTTGTGCTTGTTTTCAGGGATGACTGGTCAGAATGATGTATTCTCAGTAACATTCCTTTAACAACAATGGCATTTTTGACAGCTGGTCCAACAAATTGAATCATAGAATCACAAAATTTTGGAGCTAGAATGGACTTTTGCTGTCATCTAGTCTAGGGGTTAGTATTGATTATTACATCTTAAATAAAGTTTTATTGTATGTAAGAATGAAAAAAAATTCTTTTCTCTCAGGCTATATAAAAATAGATGGCTCTTGGTCAGTAGCCCTGATATAGTCCAATCACCTCTTTCCTGCTTCATACACATCTTTCCATCAATAGCATCCACAAGAGAAAGGAGCTCTGGCCTCCTTTATGCAATCACACATGTTGTAAAAAGTGTTGTGTTTAAATCAGAAGTGACCTATACTTGTAATCATAAAATTTGATTTATCAAAGGCCCACCCCAGTCCTCTAAGAACATTTGCAATAGTACTCCCTAGACCCAAGTGTGTGCTTCCAAAGTGAAGATGAACTAGGTCATAATAGGCCAATCATATTTATGAACCCAGAGTTGTTTTCAGTGATCATGAAAATCAAGCTTGGATCCATCTCTACACATGATGATGTTCGCTAAAACTTATTTCACTTCAGCATCATTTAGATCTTTGAAAATATAGCAGCTACTTAGTAAGCTGTATTACCCCAAGATAAATCAAGAAAATACTAATTGATTTTCACTGTACCAGACATTATGCTAAGGGTAAAAGATACAAAGAAAAAAATATGGAAAATGTTCTGCCCTCAGAGAGCTTCAGTCCTATCCACTGGCAGTTAGGTGATGCAGTAAGGTGCTGGACTTGGAGCCAGGAAGAGCTGAGTCTGAATACTGGCTCATACCTAGCCCTAGACAAAGTCATTTCAACTCTTGCACTTGACTTCCTTTGCCTTATCTAATAAATGGAGATAATAATAGCAGCTACCTCACAGGATTGTTGTAAGGATTTAATGAAATACTGTATGTAAAACACTTTTCAAACTTCAAAACACTTATATAAATGCTAGCTATTATTAGTAGTATTACTGTTATTATTACCATAACCATCAAATGTTGGGATATAAAGGAGAGTTAGACTGTCTACATTGCCACAGGGGTCTGAATATTCTAAGTAATAAAACATTTCTATTCTTTATAAGTGGCAGGGCTGGCATCTTTAGTCTCTATTAGTGATACAGATGAGCCATCACAAATTGGATAGGGAAGGATATTTCAATCACATATAATAAATTATTTGTGTACAGGCAATATCCCATTCATTTTTAACAACTGTTGGCTTTATAGATAATACAGTCCTTCCTATTTCATATCCATGAATCATAAGGATTGACTTGGGTCTGGGTTCCATGAGAATGTATAGTAAATTAAATTATAGATAAGAACTGTCAAACTTGTAATGTAGTGTTAAGTACACCAGTAGAAGTTGTACTGAATCTTGTATTGACTTAATGTCATTATCTTAACATCTTTTCATTGTCTTAACATTGTCAATTGAGGAAGATGGAACAATGGCTATCTTTGGGAATTTATCATTAGGAGTATTGTCTAAATGCAATGACTCTCCTTTTTTCACTCAAAAAACAAGCAAATCAATTTTCTAAGACAAAATCAGCTCATACCAGAAGAGAAAAAGAGCACAGGAGATTGGAAAGCTATATCCCTACCAGTTCATTGTGACCCTATTAAGCATATCATGCCAATACTGTCTATTAGGTCATCTTGGTAAAGATACTAAAGTGGTTGGCCTTTGCCTTCTCCAGTAGATTAAGGCAAATGAAGGTTCAATGACCTGCACAAAATCACAGAGCTAGTGAGTGTCTGAGCTTGGATTTGAACTCAGGTCTTCCTGACTCCAGGTCAAACACTTTATCCACTGATCCACCTAGCTGCCTCCCTTTTTATTTTATCCAATTATTATTCTTACTTAAGTTGTGTTGTTTCTACTCTGATGAAAGAATATAAGTGCTATTAGTGTTTTCTAAAATTTATTACTATAGAGAAAAGCTCCTGTCACATCATCTTAGTTTTTTCACTGCATGTAATGATCAAGAATAATAATAAAAAATAAGGATGATCAACATATGCTGGAAAGCTATTCTGCATGATACATTGTGCTGGGAAAGTATAAATCTGACCAGAAAAAATAAAATGTACCTGGGGAGATAGGACATATACATGTAATATACATATACACATAATATAGTTATGTATGTATATAAATGTGAACACACAGAAATATACACATCATGTTTATGTATAAACATAGATATAAAATATATATTTGTGTCCAAGTAATCATATAATATACATATATTATATGACAAAATGAGGCATGACTAGTGATAAATGAATCAAATTTTAAAAATCAACACTGAAAGTCTTCAAAACAAGAAGAGTTCACTTCCAATTGAGGTGGTCAAGGGAGTATTAAGTTAGAGATGAATTAAGATTTGTTTGGGTTCTTGACGTAAGGGTCAAATTTAAATTGAAGATTGTAAGGACCATGTAGAGGAAAGGATAAACAAATTTGTGAGAGAGTAGACATATGCTCACAGCACACTTAAGTCTTTAAATATCTGTGATTTGTCTTAATGTGCCTCAATTTGGTTCGGAGTAAAAGTGAAAAAAACCACCTTACTATCATCATTCATTTAGGACAGTGGTTCTTAAAGTATATGGAGACCCCTAAAGGTCTCTGAGACCCTTTCAGGGAATCTGAAAAGTCAAAACAATTTTCATAACAATATTAAGATATTGTAAGTTCTAGTATGATATATATTCATAGCCATTACCCGAATAAAAGAAAACTCTTGAGGTGGAGTTCTCAATAATTTTTATGAATATTTAGGGGTCCTGAGATCAAAACTATTTAGGAGAATAACCCAAATAACTTGTGTTGATTCCTTGATGAGGGTAGTACAATTTGAAATATATATATATATATATATGTGCATATATATTTTAATGTATATGTGATATACACATACACACATGTCTCTTCAATTAAAGTTTCAGCTAACTTTCCTGACTTCATTTTTTAAAGCACCAATATCAGTCCCCATCATCCATCTCATCACCAGGTGGACCTTAGTGTGATTTTTTTTCAGCCTAAATATAAACTATCTACTAAGAAATGGAAGGATTTTGATCTGCATTGGTGAAGACATAAAATTATGAATCCTTTAATTATTGAAATGTCACTTCTTACTCAAGGGCAGCAGATAGAGTTGGCATAGTCTAAGCATAATGCTTCTATTATTATCACTAAAAATAATTTTCACATATAAAAAAATCTAAGCAGGTTTGTTCTATCTTACATCTGTTTAATATCTTCTTTCCTGTTTCATCTATAAATGTTCTCATAATAATAAGGCTAGATATGTCAAGCTTTTGTAGACTGATGCAGTCAAATGAAAGCTCAAGTCTTCTAAGATTCTTCTGGGGTTTTGTAAATTAGCTTGTTCTGTGGTTTGATCAAATTTCTCTGAAAGATAGTGACAGAGAAGAGTCAATTTCTTTATTTTTATCCATTTCCTAGTTTTGTTTTGCTTTTTTCTTAAATATTGAAAGAAATTATATTAGGAATGCCATAATCTCACAATGTCTTTTTATCCTTACCTTTTTATGGAATTTGGTATTTATCTTGATCACTTCTCCAACAGTCACCTGAGTGAATGAGGACAGTTAAATCAACTCTCTGTCCATAATTAGAATTTTCCTACATGGTCAGGTCAGAATGCATGTTTTTTGAGAGCAGAGATTGCCTCCTTTTTGTCGCTGTATCCTCAGAGCTTTGTACATATTAGGTGCTTAATAAATGCTCATGAACTCATTGTTAACTTTAAAATATATTTGTAGAATTCAAATATATTTACATATATGAATATATGTGTGCACATATGCTCTATATATACACATATTATATAGCATTGTATTTGTATGGGAGAGAAATTATTATTTCTCTTAAAATAGTCAATCATTTAATTATGACTAAGCCCCACCCCACCCCTTCTATTTTCTCATTTCCTGTAGGCTTTGCAGGCAGCCTTTGAAGGGCTGGGCTGATAAAGAGATAAAATCTTGGGCAGATGCACCCCCATGGGAAAGTTTAGATCTGACCAAAAGGTAAAGAAACTTTAGTTTTAGGTAAATTGCTGGACTCCCACACATTGTGTTTTAGTCAAACAGCTCTAGGAAGGAGTGGATCCTCCCTTTTGTCTAGATTACTCTAAATAGGGTGATATGATTATAGATAAGTCTCTTTGACCAAGTCTGAGTGATCAGAGTCCCTGAGTGATCAGTCTTCTAGACCCTCACTAGAATAATCCCATCTCTCATTATATAAGCATTTTCTTATTACTTTTTAACCAATCAAACTTGATTTCCATCTTCAGGAACACCCACCCTTCCAAGGGCATGTAAGTATTGAGTTGGGCTCATGAGGGGTCTTTGGCATTTGAGAGTACCATTGACACACTGACCCTTTTTATTAACTATCTGCTAATATAATTAATAAAATGATTAATTACCCAGAAACTGCATCACTTGAACTTTTTTTTTAAGCAATTGGGGTTAAGTAACTTGCTCAAGGTTACACGGCTAGTCATGATTTATGTGTGGGTGCGCATTTTCTGAGGCCAGATTCGATCTCGGGTCATCCCAACACCGAGGCCGGTGCTCTTACTCACTGCACCACCTAGCCTCCCCTGAACTTTTTTTTTAATCTGTGTGTGTGTGTGTATCTATATATTACACACTGTGCTAGATGCTGGGGATACAAGATAAAACATGAAGTAGTCTCTACCCTTAACAAGCTAACATTCCGCTAGAATTGACCTAACATCTATACAGGAGAGTAAATACCAGTGTGTCAAGAAGGGTTCCTTCTTGGTGAGAAAGGATATTTACAAGGGAAAAACGTGTTCCTAATAACAAGTCATATTTGTAAAGTACATTGCAGGACACAAAGAGCTTTTCTAATAATAATGCCTTGAGGAAGGTAATAACATAATAATGCACATTTCACTGAGGAAAAAAATGAGGTTTAGTAGGGATATCTGTATGTAGAAAGGACTAAAACATTTGTGTCCATGTCCCCAGTGCCATCAAGACCCCATGTATGGATTATGGCAAACTAAAATCACAGAATTTTTGGTCACATGCCCTTTGGTCATGTGTTACTATATGCAAGTGGTACTATATGCCATTTGCATATAGCTACAACCTGTGAAAGTTTGAGGGATGTGGACGAATCCTGAGATATCCCTCGAATTCATTGCTTGCCTCAGTTGGGTGCTGCTACAGAAATTTCCACAGACACACTAATAGAAAAGATTTATTTGAGTTCTCATGTAAATAACACAGCTGTAATGAGTTAGTATCTTCAAAACCAAAAGACTGATTTATATAGTCTTGTTTTGCATGTAAAATATTAGATATGGGTATGTTGGTACAATATTTACACATCTCAAAGTCGTCTTCCGGGAGGATGAAATGGAAAATTATTAGAACAATATGGGACCTTCATTAAGTTCTACTCACATCCTAGGTTTATGTGTGTTTATTTTGATTTGCTCTCTGCCATCATTGCATTTTCCCTCAATGATAAATGGCACTCAGTCATTAGTTAATAATTATCTCTTCAGTGAGGAGGGTGGGGAAAGAATTGTTATTATTATTATTATTTTTAGTTAGCACAACTGGTTCAGAATTTCACATCAGGCATCAACCTGGGCACATTTGTCTCTTCCATAGTTATTTCTCTATTCATCCCAAACCTCATCTGAACAGATAATAAACCACTTCATGAACAGATGTGCCACTTATTCATCTAGTTCTGTAATGATAATGAAGAAAATTTAATCTGGAGTGTCTATGGAAGATGATCTAAAAGCCAGATTGATATGAATAATAAAAACTCCATTGAAATTTCAAGCCCCACATGAAAAAGAGATCATTAAGTACTTGACAATGCTGCCTTTGATATAGTCCAATAGTGGATAAAAACAACCACCTCTTGGGTGCTGGACTCCACATGGAGCTCTACTTCCTACAGATGTAAATGTTCTAAATTGCTTTTACTTTAAAGGAGCATAAAGGAAAAATTCTCTTACAGCTGGAAGCAACATCTGACATTGCAAAACGTTGCAAATATGTTAGAAAGGATGAAAAGTTCAGATACATTCAAGGTGAGCAAGGGGAAAAAACAACCCTGTGTAGCTCAACATTTGTGGGAGAAATAAACAAATTGAGACTAACACAGAAAATGGTAGAAAATGATCTCTTGGGGGTTAACAATTAGCTTAAAATCTGCTATACTTTTGAACTTGGTTTCATACCCACCCATTAGTTACTCCCAACATAACAAGCAGATGGTCTCCGTGGCCAGGAGGCAGGTGTATATTTTCTGAGAAGTACCAAGTATAGATTTGTTGAATGGATTAGATGACTTTCATGGCTCCCACCCATCTTAACATCCTATACAGAGGTTTAGGAACTCAAAGACTGATACTCTCATCTGTTACAGACTTAATGCCTACTCTCTCACTCTACCTACCTCAGAACTGCAGTTTCCTTATTTGGAAAGTGAAAGATAGAACTATGGGCTTATATCCTAAACCTCAGGGCTAGCATTGTTCAAGTTTCCATAGTTATAGATTTTTTTTATTATTGTGTTAAGGTTGGAATAGACATCTGTGAATTAAGTGAGACCAAATGAGATGATATATGTAAAGCACTTTGTAAATCATAAATTTCTGCATAAATATTAGTTACTATCTATGTAATACTTTATTACTGACAGTGGGGTACGAAATCAATGTTCTTTTTTTTTACTTTAATATAATGGTGATAGTGTTACTCTACTTGAAATAAATAGGTATAGAGACTTTCTGTACTTAGACTGTGATTCTTCCATATTTTAGAATGCAGTTGTTATGGATAAATGTGGGGATTTGTTTCACTCTTATGGTGAGGTTGTGTTTTTTTTAACAGTTCTACGTCAAGTGGGGGAAGTGGTAGGGAGAGATAATAAACACTTGTAAAAGTAATTTCAAAAACTTTTAAAACTGCACAGAAGAAAACAGAAGATAGTTCATAGGAAAACACAAATAGGATAGCTTTGAAAATAAAATGTAAAATTGATTGTATACCTTTTTAAAAAGAAACCTGTGCCCAACAGAGATACATAACTTAGAAATTCTCTCTCTCTCTCTCTCTCTCTCTCTCTCTCTCTCTCTCTCTCTCTTCCTCTCTCCCTTTGTCACTTGCCTCTCTCTGTCTCTCCATGTTCAAATTCATATTTTTTTTAAAATTAAAAATACAAATTATCATGGTTAAAAAATATAGCCTGGTGCACATTCCTCTGGAGACAAACGTCTCTAAATTTAATCCATCTAATTCTAGGTAAGTGTCAAGGAGACCACTTCCAGGCCACACTTGACATCTTTCTTATCTTTCTAGCATGGTAGGACCATCTGGAATAAGTGCTTTTCAGGTATAAGTTTTGAGAATCCAGTATCACTTCAGTGTATGATTTTGAAGTAGGTCTTTAGTGCAGATCATTTTAAAAGTCAATGAAAAATACTTTGAAGAGCAAATAATTATCTTCAAAGTTCATATGGCCAAAGCCATAAATGGTAATTCTAGCATATGAGACAAGTCTCAAGCAGGCCACGGGAATTGGCAAGAGTGGAGGGGAGAGAATAAGCCTGGAATCAAATATATAACCAATAATATGTGTGATTGAGGTACATTAGAAACAGAGGTTATAGGACTTGAGGAGGCTGACTAATTAAAAGACAAGTGTATTTGAAAAAGTTGGTGTGGATAAAAAAAATGTGAGCCCATTAGATGGCACAGGATCTGGATTGGTTAGAGCTAGCATTAAAGGAGGAGAGATGGTTGATGAGTGACGGTGGCAGAATGTGAAAGTGGAAATGAAGAATGAGGCATGTGAAAACTCCTGGCCCTGTGTGTCAGGGAGTTTCAGAGAAGCAGCCAGTCTTGGAGAAAGTGCCAAGAGATGTGGTGCTGTCTTTAGGAGAAAGCTAGATTTCAGGGAGTGCCAAACAAAAGGCAGGTGGTCAAAGAAAAGTTCTAGGATGATTGATTTAGAGCTGTTGGAGTCTTGGAACTTAATTGAGGCCAATAATCCTATTTTTTAGATCAGGAATCTGAGGACAAAAGCAATAAATTGACTCCCTGTGCTGACACAAGTAGTCAGTGTCATGGGCAGGATTTGTACTCAGATCCTCTCATTAAATACAGCTATTAAATCACTGCATTGCAATGAAAAAAGGTTCTCAGAAGGTATAGTGAAAAGTGAAGGGAGCAAAGGAATGGGGAAGGCCAAGGCTGACTTTTCAATGGAGGTGATGGTGGTTAGTATTGTATTGCATTGGCCAGTGAGGACAGAGGTAGGTGCCCTTTACAGATAGTATAGAATAAAAAAAGGTTTTTGAAAAATTGCATCAGAGCAACAATTTCATTCTTAGGATTTTTGATGATTATTAGACTAATGAAAGGTCTGATAGTCCTCTAAACACTTATAGAATTTTGTATGTAGGAGTATTGTGAGACTCAAACATGATCATATAAAGCACTCTGCAAACCTTAAAATGCTATATAAATGCACGTTATTATTATTATTAGGCTTAAGTCACCACGCCCCCAGATTGGTGATGACTTCATTCACTGTACTTTTTACTGCACTCCTGCTGAGCTCAAACACTTTTATAAAGCAACATAAGGGGGTGCTGGTAAACGCTTAACAAACAAGTTGGGGGTTGGGGGAGTGGAGTGAAGGTGTAGGCATAGGCACCTTAAAATTTAATCTACATTACTAACATTTTCTTAAGTCTAAAATTCAACAAAACAATAAATCAAGTCACAATTTGCAGATACTGCAGATTTCTGAGGTGCAAACACTTACACTAACAATTTAACATTTGGGTCTTATAGGCTCTTTAGAGTTGACTCCAGCACACCCCGTTTATGCTGCTTCAATGCACTTATATTCTATATTTTTATTGTAAGTTCAATGAACCTGTCTTCTTTTCTATTAAATTACAGACTCTTAAAGGCAAGGACCATTTCTAATTTATCTTTGTAACCTCCTCATTGGCCTAGTGAGCAGCTTGGTATAGTATTTAAATTTGCCAACTTGTTATTCATGATTTAATCAGGGTGATTGATTTTAATCTCCTGGGAGTAAAGAGTGTTAACATTTTTGTTTTTGTGTACCTAGTTCCTAGCAAATATCCTGTAACATAGTCAGGGCTTAATAAATGTTTGTTGATTATAAATGTTCCTTCTACTAATGTAAATAGTAGCTCTTCCATATGTTCTCATTTTGTGCAGTTCTTCTCAGTGCCTTAGCGTGAGAACTTTAGGATAATAGACCTAGAAAGGAAGGGACCTCTGAGGCATATGGGTCAACTTGGTTATTTTGAAGGTGAGGAAACTGAGGCTCACTAAGTTTAAGAGACTTGTACAAATTCATGAATGTCAGCATTATAGTCAGGCTTTGTACTTAAGTCCTCTGACTGCTCAGTGTACCTGTCCCTCTTCCCTTTCTCATTTTATTTTAGTATTTTTAGAAGTCACAGTATTTAGAGTTGGAACAAACCTCAGAGGTCACCTGGCCCAATTCCTCATTTTAAAAATGGAGGAAATTGAGACCATTTCATTAACTTATTCAAGGCCACACCAACTCCAATCCACCGTCTACTTAGGCACACAAATTAATTTCCCAAAATAGGAGTCTGACCATATTACTTCCCTATTCAATAAACTCTAGTGGCTTTTTATTGCTTCTAGGTGCTGATATAAATACCATTGGTTGGTAATTTAAAAGTCCTTCACAACCTGATTCCAACTTACTTGCTAGTTTCATTGTTCATTATTCACTTTCCCACACTGTACCAGCAAGCCAAACTGGACTCCTACCTGTTATTCTCAAAAGAGACTTCATCTCTCATTTTTATTCCTCAGCACTGGCCATCTCCCATGCTTAGAATATATTCTTTCTTCCTCTTTTCTCCCTTTTTACTGAAGAATGCTTTACTTCTTTCAAGACTCAGCTCAGTAGCATTGTCTATGACTATGATTTTAGGAATTACTATCTAGGATCCTTGGAACTATTGTGGAAGTTCTATCTAATACCTAGAAACTAGAGATTTCCGTGGCCATGGATCCTGGGAAACTAAACTCTAAAAAGGATAATAAAATCCTCCTTACAACAAGTTTCAGCATACTTATGTTGACTAAGTATGTCACAGTTTTTTTTAATGGTTTCTTTTACTGTAAACTTAATCATCAAAAACTAATATTCTAATAAAAAAAGAACATGAAAGAGTTACATAGGAAACCATGCTTTGAAACTGCATATTAAATTTAACAAAGTTTATACAAAATTGCTGCTTCTTTGGGTCCCTCTGAACTTTATTTTTTGTTTTCTTACACAGATAGGCCTTTGCAATAACAAGCAGATTGAGATTACCTATATTTCTAAAATTTGTAATATCAAAAAAACTATTCCTATTAAATGCTAGAACCCATATACTCTCTAAGTTGTTTAGTTCAACTCAAAATGCACACATTGATGAAATGAATCTACTGCCCATCTGTCTATTACATACAGAGCTTGTTTTTCATCCACTTTGCTTTTTTTAGTGTGAAGTCAAATCAATCTTTTTCTCATTGTCGAACATTTCACAAAACATGTTTTCTATTGTGAAGAGTTGTGATGCAAATAGAAAAGTGATATTTGCAAATAGGAACACTTCACCTACTGAAGGGATTCCTTCTTTTGTTTTGGATTTCAAACAAAACCTCTGCCATGACAGTGATGAAAGTATCTGGCAGGTATATTTCCCTATTTGTTTCCTCCCTTAGTAATTCTAAGCAGAGAACTGAGTCGAGTTAACTCTGCAGTCATGTATGCAATACAATGGCATATGGTTTTCCTTCAGTGTCATTCAAAGACAGTAATTTTTTAGGTGGAAATTGTCCACAGCTGAGATATATTTAGAGAAATGGAAAAGGTGAGACTAGTACCACACATTAAGGTCCAAAGAAACTATGAAAAGTGGGTTGGCTCTGAAGCCAGAGGAACTGAGTTCAAGTCATGGCTCTACTCTTTACCACCTGTGTGACCTTGGACATTTAGTCTTCTGAGCCTCAGTTTCTTCAACTATAAAATAAGATACTGGAGCTGGACCCACTGACAGGCTGAGGAGCGGGCTGAGCTGAGCTGGGCAGCAATGCTGAACAAGTTCCTGGGGCCGTGCTACAAGGAGCTGGTGAAGTACTGGCCTCCCACAGCAGCCACAGGGGGTGCTGTTGGTGCTGTAGGGCTAGTTTGGGCCACTGACTGGCATCTGATTCTGGATTGGGTACCATACATCAATGGCAAATTTAAGAAGTACAATTAAGTTATCTTTTCAATCTTCTGGTGTAGGGATGGAGGACTTTTGGGGACTGCTCTTCTCGGGGATCCTGATCAGACACAAATGTGAAATGCTCAGGGTAGACTCCAAGGACCTCGTCGTCTCTCAGTGACCACCTTTGATGTATCACTTGTATAGGGGTGATTAAACCTCCCTCTGAAACTTGCTGGCTACTTTGGTATTGAGCACAGAAATAACTATCACAACAGATTGAATTATATCAGATTCACAGTGACATTATGGAATTAAAAAACCTCCAAGGTCAAGTTTGAAAAAAAAATAAGATACTGAAACTATGGTATCTTTGAGGCAACTTCCAGGTATAGCCATATGATCCTATGAGGTTCAGAAGGACAAATTATGTACAGAAGTTTTGCTCAAGCTCAAATTTAATTGGATGCATAGTGATGATATGATTATATATCTAAAGGTACATAGTCAAACAGTAAACCTACCCCTCAAAAAGTAATCTTCATAAAACTGGCCATTAATGTAAGAAGATAAGAGCCTTGTTGGCTTCCTCGCCACTTTTCATTTTGTCCTTTTTTCTAAGAAACTTTGCAGCATATGTAAACACATAGTACACATAAACTTTAGAAGGTAAGTAGTCCCACTCCAAACTTCTGAACAATGGAATTGTACAAAAAGGAAACAGGTTTCTTCCAGTAGTGATAAATTCCTTTTGGAGAGGGGGCCAAATGAGATGACCCTGAAACTCCCTTTTACCTCTAAAATTCTTTTTGATACTCTTTTTTGTTGTTGTTTTTGCTGCTGCTGCTGTTTGTTGCTTTTTGATTCATTCATTCATTCATTCATTCATTCATTCATTCATTTATTAGTTTATTTATTTATTTGTTTGTTTATTTGCTTATTTGTTTATTTTACTTAGGGGCACTGTAGATGAGACTATATTATATTCAAAAACAGTCAAATGGAGGTAATCCCTTTTCTGAATGTACCAATCTGAGATTCAGGAGTCCCCAATGCACATTTGATAGGCAAGTCAGAAAAGAAGGCATACCCAAATTTCTGCTTTGTTTTGGCACTCTGTGAATCCACCAGTTATTTTTGGCTGTTTCTATCCATGCTTTCTGTGTCACCACCACCACTCTGAGAGAAATGATTCTTAATAACCAATGATTTGGAAAGATCCAAAATACCCCCTGTTTTCTAAAGTATTGATTTTAAAACGTTTAGTCTCTTGAAGGATATTACTGATAATGACATTCGACTAAATGTGTTGCTCATACTCTACCCAAGTCGAGAAGTCACTGTGTTCTGCTCAGGTTTGGGCAGGTCATACATTCTTGGAATAGATTGCCCAAGACTAGAGGTGGTTTGGGTATAGAGATAAGTCTCTCTATCCAAGGGTGACATGATGTTATTGAACACCTACTCTTCAAAGCCCCTCCCAGTCTGATTTTTTTTTTAGTCAAAAAACTAAATTATCTTTTGACTCATGTCTTACCTAGCCTTAAATCACTAAATGGGTGTTTCCTCAGACAAACTGAGACCTGGGAGAGACCTCAGCTTAAAATGTCCAAGGTCTCCCACTGCATCTGCGGTCAACTCTAGTAGTCTTGACCTATGTCTTGCTACTAGACTTAGATGACCCTGGAGGAAAGAGTGAGGCTGATGATTTTGCACAGAACTGCTTCACTTCAATTTACTTGCAAGTCAATATATCACCCTCCTTATGTCACTGCTCCACTTTTAGAATGAAGGAAAAACAGCAACAGCAATACTCTTCGAAGGGTATATGAACTATGAGCCTGCCCCCAAGATTGGTCAAAGAGAGACAGCCAAATGATCATACTTTTATTAATAAAATGCTAGTATTATTAATAAAATGATAAAAATATTTAGAAACTGTTTTTCAAACCTTTATAATATTGACAATCCCACTGCCTCTTATTCCTCCATGAAATGGGGAGAGACTAAGAACTACTAGGTCACATCATTCCACCCTTTATTGGAAACATGTACATATGTAGCTTTGCCCCAGACATAATATATTTTTCTCCATAGGCTGGGTCCCTGTATCATACCCAGGCTGGATGTTAAGCATTTTTATCTCTAATTTTCAAAGGTATCTTTTCCTAGTTACATGATATAAGGGATACAGCAGGATATTGGAGTGAGGGGTTATGTCATTGTCAGAATCCAAACAGATCTCAAACACTGGATCTTCTATTTGGGTAAATGCTCCCAGATTTTAGAGATTTCAGGACCAAACATACTCCCCTCAATTGTTGGAAAATATTCTTCTTGGTCCCATGCCATAAGATGCCTAAGACCTTTACAGTTTCAACAAAGTCCTGGATCTTAGATTGATTCACAGGCCCAAGTCATACCCCAAGGACTGCCAGTAATGAATCTGGGACCTTCTTTACCACCTCAGAATCAGGCCCATGAAAATGTTGTTAATAATATAATGGAAACTATGAAACCATCAAACTGTCAAAATCTCATTGGATCAAATTATGGCCCAAGGCAGGGGGCTGTGGAAGTACTCCAAGGGCAGGACTTTGAAAGTATAATAAAATTCTTCCTCTGTAAGGAAAAAGCAAACTGTGCCTCATTATTACCAGAGGGGAAGATACTATCAAAGCAGAACAGAACCAGAAAAGGCCTCCTAATATTTGGTGGTAAATGAATATTGAAAGCATCTACTATAATGATGACCATATGCTAGCTTCTAGGATGCTATCTGATTTATTCAAGCAAGATGACAATACCAGGTTTGACTAGGAGCAAGGCAGCTAGATGGTGAAGTGCATAGAGAACTATATTTGGAGTCATGAAGATCTGTTCAAATCTCACTTCAGGCATTTACTCGCTATCTGTGACCTCGTGTAAACCACTTGGCCTCAGCTTCCTCTTCAATAAAATGGGAATGATAATAGCACAAACTACATAAAGGTGCTTTGAGGAGCACCTGAAGTAACATAGATAAAGAGCTTTGCAAACCCTAGAGAGCTCTGGACATATTATCGTTGCTATTACCTCAGTACTGGTCAAGACCACCTAATTACTCATGATGTCATCTATTTTCTCCACAATTCACACTTGAGGAATTGGAGTGTGGTGACTATTTTTACTGTGGTTTCCTATAGGTCTCTAATGTTTCCCTTATTTCTACAACACTGATAGGTGGCAGTGAGTAATATTTACACGTTTTGCCAAAAGGGGAAAATCGATACAGTCTCATTTCCACAGTGTCTGATTGAATAGAGGGAGACAGCTTTTGTCACTTGGTGATATAAGCAGAGAACTCATTACTAGAAATTATCATTGGCCTCTGATGGGTTTGTTGAATCAGATCCCACGGGTTTTTCTGAATATAATTTTATCCACCCTCATTATGGTCTATGGTGCCTCCTGGAAAGTGGGAGATATTCTCTGCAAACACCAGCTGAGACAGGGTCTAGTCTTCCAAGGGTTGTCACATCCTCTAAGCAAAGAATCATCGGGAATATTGTCCTGCTAGATGTTCCTGTACTATATATCTATATTTACATTTATATATTTTTATCTACATCTATCTATCTATCCATCTGTCTGTCTGTCTATCTGTCTATCTTTTACCATTAAGCACTTTTTCACCCTGGCCAGGCTGGCTGTAAAAGCCACAACTTTGTGATTTGTGCCCATAGACGTGCCAAAAAGGATCCAGATAGGTCTATAGGAAACGATACAACATTAATAGAGACGTGACAGACATTTTTACTGAAGGCAGCCTGTAAAAGTGCATTTTCACTTGTCACATTAAATATTTTCTTCAAATCAATAAACAATTAACACAACGGAACCTTATATGTTCTACACATTTTAGCAATTACTTGAGTGACCCTAAAAATGTGATCCCTTGTATAATTTTTCGTTAAAAGCCTACCTTTACTTAGGAATTAGAATTGGAAAAGAGCCCAGAAATTATCTAGTTTAAATCTCTCCTTGCATTTTAAAATTAAAATTTTCTTTCCTATTGTGAAATCAAAGAAACGTCAACACAAACATTCTAATATCCAAAGATGAACAAGAAAAATTTCCTATTAAAACATGAACTTCTATTATTTTTAAGTATATGTTAAATTTAATGAGGTGGTAAAGTGTTTTTTTTTTTTGCTTATTCACTTCTAAACTTTTCTGTAAATGAGTTTTATTAATTTTCCTTCCTTCTTCCTTCCTTTCTCTCTCTCTTTCTTTCTTTCTTTCTTTTTCTTTCTTTCTTTCTTTCTTTCTTTCTTTCTTTCTTTCTTTCTTTCTTTCTTTCTTTCTTTCTTTCTTTCTTTCTTTCTTTCTCTTAACTTCACCACTCCTAATAGTCCTCTCTCTTCCCTCATAACTTTCCTAGAACTGCATCAGCTGAGTACTCTGTGCACATAGCAAGCTTTCACTACATATTCATCTATCAAAATTTGTTCAATCATTCTACAATTGACAGTCACTTTGTTTACAATTCTTTGCTGAAACAGAAAGTGTTTATGTATAAATACATATATACACACAAGTACATATTTATATAAATTTCCTTTCCACTTGTCTTTGTTTCTGTACTATGTGCCAGGAATGGCATCATTGGGTCAAAGATTATATATAGTTTAATGACTTTTCAGGTATAGTTACAAATTATTTTTTGAGAACAGATGAACTAACCTACAAAACCACAGTGTATAACTGTGACTGTCCTCCCACATAACTTACATTGCTTTTGTGTATAAATATCAATTCTCTCTTTAGTTATTAGGGTCTTATAAAAAGCCATTTCATGGAAATGCTTTCACCCAATCAACTTCTTCTCTTCTAATTCTAACTTCATTGATTTTGTTTGTGTGAAATAATTTCAATTCTATGTAATTAAAATCTTCCATTTTATTTCCTGCGGTCATTTACTTCTATCCTTTGTCTGGTTAAGCTTTCTTCCCCTAGGCAAAATTACAAAAGGTACAGTGCCTTTCTCAACTCTCTCTCTCTCTCTCTCTCTCTCTCTCTCTCTCTCTCTCTCTCTCTTTCTCTCTCTCCCTCTCTTGTGTTCTCTCTCTCTCTCTCCAATTTAGGTCGCATATGCATTTGGATCTTATTGTGACATATACTTTAATTTGTTAGTCTAAACCTAATTTCTGAAAGTCTGTTTTCTGGTTTTCCTTTGTGTCCAAGAGTTAGTTTCCCTAGGTTTGTCTACACTATGCTAATATATTTAATTGTTCTTAGTTTGTAGCAATGATCAATTTAAAATAAATATCCAGTACTAAATAGTTTTTTTTTATAATTATTGCTTTTTAATATAATTTGAGGTTTGAAAATGCTATTACCTCTTTCTTATTTTTTCGTTATTATCTTTGAAATTCTGGTCTTTTGCTTCTCCATATGAATCCCCCTGCCATTGATGAAAAAAAAAAACATTCTGAGAAAATAACTTTTGTATGTATTTTCTATTTTTATTTTGTTTATAGTCCTCCTTCTTTTTTTATTGTTGAATACCCTTGGGTGACTATTCTGGATCCAGCAAAGTATCTGGATAAAAGAGGGTTTCCTTGTGTTACGTAAAGTCTTCCATATATCCTTTTTGTTAATGATGCTATATTGATTTTATCAAAGGACAGAACATTGAAGAACTTTTCTGGTTGATTTCTGTAACAGCTCCAAGAGTTTTGGGCTTGACTGTTCTCTCAGAAGAGACCAACTAGATGGAAAATGTTTATTACCTAGATTTCAGTATGTACTTGAAGAGCCTTGTCCAACAGTACATATATCAGGGACATTACATATGGATAATTAACTGGGCCCAAAGATGAAAAAGAAAATAAATATGAGCTGGCTTACTTTCTAGAAATTATGCATATCTTTAATTGAACTCACACTTCACATGAAAACAAAAGCCTATCTTTTTAAAATTAACATTTTACCATAGTCACTATTTGGCAATGAAACATGGAACACCGTTGGCTCTGAAGCAATAAAGATGACTGTAGCACAGACACCAAAGGAGAAGGAGGGTACAAGTAGACTGAATCACACAACCAATGAGTAACTCCTATGAAGAACAGGAATAAAATGTATTAAATATGACAGAATAAGAAGGTATGCTGGTTATGTGATATGAGCAAGGAATATCAAGAAAATAGCTAAAGTGCTCCACTAATACCTCTTGAACCTGTAAGAAAATGAGGAAAGACTCTAGGACATTGTGTGGACTTCCTGAGGAAAACTTTTAAGGAAATATGGGCAAAAGTAACACAAAAAGGGCAGATGTAAGTTGTAAACTATGTCACTGAATAGATTCCCAAATTAATAAGGTAACAAACACATTTGAATGTTGAATTTTTAAACTTTGTTAGAACTCTCCTAGAAATCCATCTGGATATGACCTCCCATCCCCTATGTATTTTATTGTTTTATGTTTGCAATTAGATTCATTTAAATTATTATATTGCTCAACTATTCTCATAGGATTCCTGACCCATTTGCTTCCCCTTTACCGAACTATTTGAATTAATTTAAATTGCTATTTTTTCTTTCACTAATTTATTTCAATCAATAAGCATTTACAGTTTACTGTGTTGATCTCAATAAATATTAAGCACCTACTATGCACTAAGCCAAGACCTGGGAATACAAAGAGAAAAGCAAAACAGTTGCTGACCTGAAGATTCTGACATCCTAATGGAGGCAGTAACATGTATATAAAGAGATAAATACAGATGCATACAGAATATGGTAAGCTAACCATGGGGGTGAGGGAATTTGTTGGGAGAGAAGATTCTAGCAACTGAGAGGACAGAAAAAAGTCCTGCTAAAGAAAGTGGCACTTGAACTAAATCTTGAAGGAATTTAGAGATGCTAAGTTATAGAGGTAAAAATTCAGAACGTGCTAGGTATGCCAAACAGTCAATGTAAAGGCATGAAAATTGTTATACAAGTGTAAAAGCAAGAATGGCAGTTTGGCTGGATTGTAGAGTAAATAGAGGGTATCATTGTGGAATAAATCTATAGAGGAAAGATGAGATCAAGTAAGAAAGAGCTTCAAATGACAAACAAAGGAAATCAAACTACCAAAAATATTTTATAGAGCTAGTAAATATAATATCAAAATTCATCTGGAAGAACAAAAGGTCCAGAATATCAAAGGAATTAATGAAAAAAAATGCTAGGGAAGGTGGCCTAGCCATACAGAAAGCAGCAATCATCAAAACTACTTAGTTAAGAAATAGAAGGGTAAATCAGTGGAATAGATTAGGTACACAAGACACAATAGTCAATGATTATAGTAATCTACTCTTTGATTAACCCAAAGACTTCAGTTTCTGGAATAAGAACTCACTATTTGACAAAAATTGCTGGAAAAACTTGGAAATAATATGGCAGAAACTGGGCATGAACCTTTGTCTGACACCATATGCCAAAATAAAGTCAAAATGGGTACATGATTTAGATATAAAGGCTGATACTATAAACAAATTAGGGGAGCAAGAAATAGTTTACCTGCCAGATATATGGAGAATGGAGGAGTTTATGACCAAACAAGAGATAAAGAACATTATGAAATGCAAAATGGATAATTGTTATTACATTGAATTGAAAAGGTTTTGCACAAACAAAGCCAATGCAATCAAGATTAGAAAAGTTAAAACCAAAGAAAACATTTGGGAAGAGAAGGCAATCAACAGTAGCAAATGCTACAAAGAGATCAAGGATGATAAAAGTTCCTTGGGTTTGATCATTGAGTTATTAGTAATTTTATTTTTTTCCGGGGGGTGGCGTGGAAAGTGTACAACCCTAGAGTGGCTCTTGAATCTTTTTTTTTCCTTTATCAAATGCTTTATTAACTTCTAGTTTACATCATTCATTTCCGCAAGATTTTGAGTTAGAAGTTTTCTCCCCGTTTTTTCCCCTACCCACCACCCCAAAATTGCGATCCCACTGGATATGCCCTTCTCCAATCTACTCTCTCCCATATCTTTCCCCTTCCCCCCTCCAATTTTCCAGTAGGGCATGGTGGATCTCTATGACCCAGTGCCTGTATATATTATTTCCCAGTTACATATAAAATAATATTAATAATAGTATACACATATATATGTGTATATATTTCAACATTTGATTTTAAAGCTTTGAATTCCAGATTCATTTCCTTCCTCCCTTGTCACCCACCCTTCCTTATTGGGAAGATAAGCAATTCAATATAGGTTGTACATGTGTAACTATGCAAAAAATTTCCATAGTGGATATATTGTAAAAGACTATGTTTCCCTCCATCCTATCCCACCTCCCATTTGTTCTATTCTCTACTTTGGTCCTGTGCCTTTTCAAAAGTGAGTGCTTCCAACTTCCTTCCTCCCCAGGCCTGCACTCTCTTCCATCATCCCCCATCTCATCCCCTTTCCCCCCTACTCTCCTGTATGGTGAGATACCTTATTTAGTGTGTATGTCATTCCCTCCCTAAGCCAAATTCAATGAGAGGTTGATCCATTCCCTTTTGCTGTCCTGTTCTTCTCCTCCATTGTAACTGTTTTCCCTTGCCTTTTCTATATAAGATAGATTACCACATTCTGTGTCTCCCCAACTCCTCTCATTATATTCCTCTCTCACCTGTTAATTTCACCTTTTAAGTATCATCCCTTCCTGTTAAATTGGTCCTGTGCTCTTTATCTATGGTTACCTCTACCCATATATACACACACTCACTTATGTATCCATATACCCATATATCCTCCTATATAGACATATATATGTATATAGATAGATATACATTTCTATTCCCTTCAACTATTCTCATACTCAGAAAAGTTTCATAAGTTATAATTATCATTTTTTCCATGTAAGTATGTAAATAGTTCAACTTTGATAAGTTCCTCATGAATTTTTTTCTGTTTATCTTCTCATGCTTCTCTTGCTTCTTGTATCTGAATGTCAGATTTTCTATTCAACTCTGGTTTTTTCATCAAGAATGCATGTAAGTCCTCTATTGCACTGAATGACCATATTTCCCCCTGAAACATGATACTCAGTTTTGCTGGGTAGGTGATTCTTGGTTTTAATCCTAGCTCATTTGACCTCTGGAATATCATATTCCAAGCCCTTTGATCCCTCAGTGTAGAAGCTGCCAAATCCTATGTTATTCTGATTGTGTTTCCACAATATTGAAATTGTTTCTTCCTGGCTGCCTGTAATATTTTCTCCTTGATCTGGGAATTTCAGAACCTGGCTATAATATTCCTTGGAGTTTTCTTTTGGGGATGTTTTTCAGGAAGTGACTGGTCAGGCCACCCTGAGGTTAAAACCTCTGGCCTTCACAGGGCTGGGCTTGGCTCTCAACACGTTGTGCTGGCTGCTTCCTGCCGGCATGCTAGGCTGTCCTCAGTAGGAGGTTAGCTTCTCTCTGTCATTTTGTGGGTTCTGTAGCCCCAACGTTTGTATAGAATCATTTTTACATGAATTGGAGGGGGTGGAAGCAGGAGCCCCTTAGAAATGCTGTTTCTGCTCTGCCATCTTGACTCTGCCTTCCCCCCAGTTATTAGTAATTTTAAACAGAAATTTAGGGAAAGAAATAAACATTTAGATAGTGCCTACAATGTGCCATGCACTAGGCTAAATGCTTTAAAATATTATCTCATTTAATTCTCACAACTCTTAGAGGTAAGTGCTGTCATTATTCCTATTTTACAGTTGAAGAAACTGAGGCAGAGATTAGTTGAATTGCCAATGGGCACACAGTAAGTTTGTCAAAACAGATTTGAAGTCAAGTCTTCCTGACTACAAGCTAGTGTTCTCTCCACTGTGTCACCTTGCTGCCTGCAGTTTAGGGTGCATGAGTTTGGGAGCCATAACCCAAAGGGTTTAGAAAACAGTGAGTGACAAAAGAAGAAATTGAGGCATTATAATTTTTGAAGATCAGACAGCAAACTGTATACCTATTCTTTTGGTGTACTGAACATGACAGTGACCATATTGCTATCAGAAAAGAGACAAATGTAGCCACATATAGCAACTCTTCCTAAACATTATCAAAGGAAAAGCAGCATTGGCAGTGATGGGTATCTGTACCCTAAAAAGTACATGTCAGCTAGTAGGTTAATAGTCAATAAGCATTTATTTATTTTTCAATCATCAACCTTAATTTTTTTTCTTCTTCCCACTTGCCTTCAACACTGGTGGAAAAAATGAAAAATATAACCCTTGGAATAGATGTGCATAGTCAAATATATCATCCATGTCTAAAAATATGTGTTTCATTCTGCAACATAAGTCTCTCACCACTCTCTCAATATGTATGTAGCATTTTTCATCAAAAATCCCCTAGAATAATGATTAATCATTTCATTGATCAGAGTTCTCAGGTTCTTTTAAATTGGTTTTGTCATGTCTTCTTGGTTCTTTTCACTTCAGCTTGCATGTGCTCATAGAGGATTCACCAGATTTCTGAGACAATCTCTTTCTTCATTTCTTATAGCAAAATAGTATTTTATTACATTCATATACTATAATTTATTGAGTCATTCCTCAATTGAGAGAAACTCCTTAGTTTACAGATTTCTGGCATCAGAAAAAGATCTGCCTCAAATATAGTATATATGGCTCCTTTTCTTCTTTCTTTTATCTCCTTGGATGTAGGTCTGGTAATAGCATTGCTGGTTATGCATAATTTAGGAACTTTGGGGGCATATTTCTAATTTTTTTCAGCATTGCAGAGTCCATTTGCAGCTCCACCAGAAGTGCACAGGTAGCCTGTTTTCCCACAGTTTAATAGTTGGCATTTATTTAGGAAGTGTCTAACAGGGGTGAGGAAACTGTAGGCCACATGTAGCCTTCTAGATCCTTGGGTTCAGCCTTTTGATTGAATCCAAATTTTATAGAACAAATCCTTTTATTAAGGGGATTTGGTTTGGATTCAGTCAAAGGACACACTTGAGGACCTTGAGGGCCAATGTGGCTTGAAGGCTGCAGGTTACCCACCTCAGGACACTATGATAACAATTGAATTCAAGTCTTCCTTAGTCTAGTTTCAGTTCTATACTCACTAGGCCACCTAGTTTCACCCTTAAATAAGTATTTGTTAAATAATTACTATGTGCCAAGAATTATCCTAAGTGCTAGGGGTACAAAGAAATGTAATAAATAAATAATTTTTTAGAAAACCAACAGTACTGGTTTTAAGGTGCTCACAGTAGATTGGGGGAGACAACATGCACATTACTGTATGTAAAATATGTGTCCATACAGTCTAATTGGAAGTAGTCTCAGAGGGAAGGCACTAGAAATTTGGGGGGAAGGGGAGAATGGGAGCAAAGACTTTTTCTGAAGAAGGTAGCGTTTGACCTGAGTCTTGGAAAAAGTCAGGAACACCAGTAAGAATACATGAGGAGGAATAGCAGGTACTCCAGTCATGGGGGACAGCCAGGGAAAGGAGTGAGAGTTGACAAATCAAAATGTCTTTTTTGAGGAAAACCAAGGAAGCCAGCATTGCTGGATCACAAACTAAGTGGTAGCAAATAAAGTGTAGGAAGACTGAAAAGGTAGAAAAGGGCCAGAATATGAAGAGGATCTTGGAGGTGATAAGGATCCACTGGTGTTGATTGATTAGGGAGGTGACATGGTCAGTATAGCACTTAAGAAGTGGGAAGTCTTGAGACAAGGAGATGAATCAGAAGGCTATTCAATGGTGTAGACAGGAAGTGATGAAGGCATGTACAAGGGTGATGACATGTGTGGATGTAAAGAAGGGGTGTGTACAAAAGATGTTATGAAGGTGGGAACAAGATGACTACAGATTGGATAGACCTGGGTAGCATTTTTTGTCATGCATTACTTACATTTTCAGTCCTTAGCTTAGAATCTTATGTTTGAACATGAACTTGTCATTCGATGTACTTCACTGTGTCCAGAGAAATAGTTTCTAAACCTAAATCAGTGAGGTCTAATTCTAATCATATGTAGAGATGGCCATTAGTGACTATAGAAACACTAATGATTGATTGATGGCCAGCGAAGTGGTTTAATTTATGTCACTCTATGGTCATCTCACTATTTTAACCCTAGAGATCTTCCACAGAGAAACCACTGGGAAATGCCTTACCTGGTTCTTTTAGGGTGTGTTCCTTTTCCTAGGATGTACAGATATGGATAAAATCAGTTGCCACTAAATCAACTACTTTTAAATCAGGTCATTTTTCCCTCTCACCTTAACACACATTTCCTACCCAATCTATCAGCAGAGTGAAGTTGTCTGTCTGATTTATTGGGATCACTGAATATGCAGTTTTATGATCCATTGATTTAAATTCACTTTTGAATCCACTCTGTCTTAAAGTAGATGTATATAATTTAGGTACAAAAGAGTCAGGCATAGAGCAATATGTGCCTTTTCTTTCTGCTAAAATATCAGTTTCCTAAGACTTTGTGTCACCCCACTATCCAGCCCAGTGTTCTGTATTTTGTAGGTACTTAATGTTGTATTATTATTGTATTATTTTATACAATACAATGATTAATATCATATTATCCTAAGTGTAGGGAGAACATGTAGTAAAGTTGTCAGAGAGTTAGACATAAAGACAAGACCTGTATCCAGATTTCCCCTCTGATACATGCTGGCCAACTCATTTAAGCTCTTAATGCTCTTGGCAAGTTTTGTTTTGTTTTGTTTTGTTTGTAAATTGCAAAAAAAGCCAGCTAACCTCTTCTCTCAGGACCTTCCTAAAATAATAAAATCACAGATATGGTGCCTATCCCTACTTCATTCCTTAGAAAAGAAGCATGACATATTAGAAAGGGTCCAGTTCTTGGAATCAAGAAAGATCTGGTCTTGAATTCTATGTCCAACACTGATTATTTTGGTGTGGTGATAGATCAGAGAATAGTAGATCAAGAGCTAATGTAGGAGGCCCTCTAATCCTTTGCTCCCAAGAAGCCTAAGCCAGGAGAGATAAAGTAACATGCCCAATTTCATATAGGTAGTGGGGGATCAGGTGAGATATGAACCCAGGTCCTGTGCCCCCAGGGATTACATGCTCTTTCCCTCTACCACGACTGCCTCTATAATAAGTAAATTGAATAATCAATGCCTTGAGCACTTTGCTTTACCTTGCTTTGCTAATCATCTATCAGCTACAATAATTTTGATGGTATAAGAAGTAACTATGTGATTTATACTAAGAATATAGTCCTGGGTGAAAACTTGTGTGACTACACATAGCCTCAGTGATGCACAGGTTTTCACCTGTAACTCTGTGTGGCTGAAACTATGATGTAGTCCCAGGTAAATACCTGTGTCAGTTAATCTCAGTAATGAACTATAATCATCTTTGTATTTAAAAAATACTGGGTAAAAGGTGGACCTACCCAATGATGTAAAAAACAACTACAAATGTAAGACTTATGGCTTATGCTTGAGTAAAGGATCTGTATATTGAGACGTTATGGCATATTTGAGTAATGGGCCTGCTTTGAGTAAAAGGGCAAGCCTGCTCCTTGAAGTCATAGCTAGTGGACTTGCACTGAACATGAATCAAGAGAACTGTAAATAACTGTGATTTCTGTTATTTGGGGTCTCAGACTGTACTGGGCAGACTGTAGACCCCACCTTTGTTTCTCTTAATAAAGGTTGATTTCTTTGCCCAGAGAGGCTTCCTAGTTTCTTTATTTCACCTCCTTATTACTTAGATGAATTACTTAATCTCTCTGAGCCTCAGTTTCCTTATCAGTAAAATAAGGATTAAAAATACCTATAGCAATTATCTTACAAGCCTATTGTGAGGCTCCCATAAAATGATGAGCACAAAACACATTGCAAATCTGTTATTCTTATATAAAATAGCAGTAGTAGTAGTTGTTGTAGTAGTAGTAGTAGTAGTAGTAGTAGTAGTAGTAGTAGTAGTAGTAGTGGTGGTGGTGGTGGTGGTAGTGGTGGTGGTGGTGGTGGTGGCGGTGGTGTTCATCCTCTTGTTGAAACAATGGGATTTCTTTTTATTCTCATTTTTCTTCTTCTGGTAGGCTATACCATAGGTCAGAAACAAATTATCATGCTGTACCATTAGGAAATCTGACTAGAAGTTTCCGTTCCCATCCTTTATTCCATGGGATGAGATAAGACAGACAAAAACATCATGGGCAAGAACCACAACTCAAACGGAAAGAAGTAAAAAAGGGACTTGAAGCCCTAGCCATCTGGCATGGAGAAAGGAGCAACTTTTTAATCAGGCCCCTCTCACAACCAAGGACAGCCCTTTATTTCTAGTTGGCAGCTCTTCTTATGTGGGAGGATGATTTATGAGCCTGCAGAATAAACAATGCCCCTACTAATAAATGTACACACACCTGGTGCTACATTGCTGGAGGAGCCATTGCCCACTTTGCTTCCTATATTTATTTGTTAGATTTCACAGGTCAAGGAAGCCCTCATGATGATTCTGATGAAGAAGTGTGATTCATACTTGCATGGCAGTGGAGGGCATTTAAAATATAAAATCCATTTAGTACAGATTAGCCTTAGAATATTATTTATGTAATCTGTCCAAATGGCAGAGCCAACATTTTTTCTCCTTCCTTTGGAACAGTGTATCAATCACCTCTGTTCCTGACAAGCTCTTAAGAGGAACACATTTATCAGGGCATATTAGAAGAATCTAAAAATAAAAGCCCAAACTAGTGTTTATACAGAGAATACAGGCTGATTGCAAAAACTCGAGAAAAGGCTGTTTTGGCTGCAAGTCATTTCAGGCAACTGGAGAAGTCAAACTTGCAGAGATGCATTGGCACTAGCCTGGAATTGAGGGAAGTAATCTACTGGGAAATTTTAAAAAAAAACTGGTAATGTGCCCTGATGATGGAGTTTACACAATGCAGTGATTAATGTCAGACCTGTGATGAGCCACGTGAGATGCAGCGATAATTTGGTGTTTCTTAGATTTGCAAATGTCACTGAATGCAGGTTACCCGGTGGCGTCAAACAAGCAATAAAAGCCTGGTATGAGGGATGATAATACTTAGTGCTTACACTATATTGTGCTATTCATCTTGAAAATGGGAAGTGAACAACATCTCCTAGTTAGAGCAGCAATCTAGAAGTTGGTCGGTCCTATTCCCGTTTTCTTCTTGGCGAATGATTTAACTCCTTCAGTGCCCTTGTTTTGCCCTCCTGCAAAATCCAGTTTTAAGTTTCCATATCTTTCTGTTCCCCCTCATCTACAAAATTAGTCTAAAAATTTTAACCTGTTACTAAAAACCACTCCCCTTTCCATTCATCATCGTGATTACACCTTCAAATTACACCTTTCCATTTCTGATTTACTGTCACCACTCTAGTTTACCCTTATCAACTCATGCCTAGAGAGAAATATTACTATAACAGTCACCGAATCACAGAATTCCAGTCACAGTGAGAATATCAGTGGCCATCTGATTCATCCTATCAATGAAAAAGAATTATTTATCCCAGATTATAACATTGCTTCAGATCCCCATCCCCTTTCAAACCATCCTGCCCAGTGTTGCAAGATGAAGTCTTCCAAAAATATCTTCATCATATCATTCTCTTTCTTCCATGGATCCTAGTCCATTAAGAATAAAATCCAAACCCATTTGTCTGGCATTCAAGACTATTCCACAAATTAATCTTTGCCCTATCCAGTCTTAGCTCCTAATGCTCCCCTAAACAAATCATTATGCTTTATCCAAAAAGCTCTACTCATTGCCAACTGTAACTCCCATAACCTTTCTTGAATCTGCATGGATCTTCACAATCCATGGTATTAAACACACCCATATGATTGAAATCTTAAAAGTTAACTTCCAAAACCTTGGGTGATCCAGGTTAGGAGGATCATTGTTATTATGGAGAGTTCCCAGAGGAGATCACCCAAGAAAATGAAAGATTGAAGGGCCTTTAATATGTGACATATGAGGATTGGCTTAAGAACTTAGATTGCTTAGCATGGAGAACATAAGATTTAGGGGTTCATGATAGGTGTCTTCAAGTATTTGAAAGGCTGTCACATGCAAGAGGAATTAGTCTTGCTTAGTTTGGCGATAGAGGGCAAAACTAAGAAAAACATGTGGGAATTTTAAAGGTAAATTTATGCTGAATGTCAGGAAAAAACTTCTGAACAAATAGTTTTTTCAAAATTGGAATGGGCTTCCTTGGGATATGACAAGTGTCCCATCACCAGTACTCTTTAATCAGAGGCTGGATAACCATTTGATAGGTGTGTTGTGAGGTGAAGTCTTTTTTATAATTACAGGTTACACCTGACTAATGTCTACTGTGAAAGTATTTGCAGATCCTATACGGTACTATATGCCAACGTGGGGGGTGGAAAGAGGGAGGGAAGGGAAATTTGAAAATCAAGGAACAATGGAATTGAATCCTGTAACCTAAAAATAAACAAATTAATAAAAAAATAATTACAGGTTAGACTATATGGTGGGTAAGGGTCCTTCCAACTCTAAAGATTTACAATTTTGTCAAAGAATATGACTTTATTTCTTATGCTGGTGAAATGTCAGTGTTTTATACAGGTCTATTAAGCAAGATTAAATCTCTGTACCTTGGCTGGGCTCCAACTCCCACCCCCCCCTTCCGCCTCTTCATCCTTAACATTCATGAAAATCCAGCTCCTGTTTCATTATCTCCTTTATGATTTACAACCAGTTTTCCTGTGGGGAAGGCATTCAGATTTGAACATGTCCCTTAATAAAACCCATTTTCATTCCACAATCATCATGTAGCATCTCTGAACATGTTATTGATATCTTTAGAGTTGGCATTTTCACAACAAGAACGCTGCCCACAACATCATAGGGTGAAATTTGTCTGGATGCAGATGATAAGCTTCTAAGATGACTTTTATCACTGAAGAGCAAAGATCAGTTTTGCTTCATTTTAGGCAAGAGGAGACAAGAGCATTCACAGGGAAACAGAACTTACTGGTTTGGTGGAAAGAAGTACTGCAGTGAGGGAGGCTGTTATGGTTGATGGAATGGATCTACTGTAAAGTGCTTTAAGGAGCTGGCTGGCTTTTATTCTTTTTAGCAAGTGTCACCTGATATGGTATTCAGGTTTCTCTACTTATCTAATATATTGGATGGTGGGGGAAGGAGGAAGAATTAATTCAGCTACTTTTTTATTTAATTGTTTTTCAATCACAAACTAAACAAAAGATTGGGGCAAAAATAATAAGACCAGGATCCCTTGGTATGTTGGGGACATAGAGGGGAGAGGAGTCTAAAGTACATACATTGTGTGTGTGTGTGTGTGTGTGTGTGTGTGTGTGTGTGTGTGTGTGTGAGAGAGAGAGAGAGAGAGAGAGAGAGAGAGAGAGAGAGAGAGAGAGAGAGCGCGCACCACAACTCTTTGACCTCCCTCCCCTAAGAAGCTTCTTCCCCAGGTACCTTGACATTGACAATAATAGACCTGAAAATCAATTTCAGGTTACTAAGAAGCAGGCAACATTGTCCTCACTGATCAGATGTTTAATGCAGGTTGTACATTACCAGGCAGTTTGTCGACTTCCAACAGATGTTGCAAAAAGCAGCCCAGATTTGTTGTCCCCTTGCCTGGCAGCTATTATCATTTTCTCTTCTGGGGTCTGATGTTTCCTTGCAGTACACAGTGTCTGTCTGAATAACAGATATATTAAAGTGGGTTATTTTTTTTTCCAAACTAATTCCCCAGCACTGTTCTCTGATTAAATCCCAAAATGGCTGTTCCACTGGCTTCTCAAAAACAGGAGGAACAGGATTTGTTCAAAGCAGTACCAGACAATTTGAGATTAGGCATTTGCCTGATTTTTTTTAAGAACAACTAAGCAGCATTTGATTTTAGCCTAAGCTGGTCAGCTAGAACCAGCATGGGGCAGGAACACAATCATGTTTGTTTGCTGTTTAAGACATTGGTGTTGGGCTAAGCTTATCTTGGAAAGGCAGCTCTCTGGCGTGGAATATACTATGGTGAGAAAAGCAGCTGTTTGGTTTGAAGGCAGCTCATTGAGCACTAATGCTCCTCTTTTCTTGACTGGTTGACTACTCTCTTCTCTGTTTAGTAAATGCAAAGTTCTAAAGTACTGAAATCTAAAGTATTGAAGATAGAGAATACACAACTTTTCTCAACAGTTTTCCCCTGCTTTATTGGCAAGCTATATTACAGTGACTGCAAGCTAGCCTTTATAAGAAATCGGACCTTCATATCTGAACCTCTTCATCCTGATTTTGAGTCCAATGCGTCATTTACTTTATAAAGTGCCTCTTCTATGTCAGATGCTGTACTAGGCACTGAGAATACAAAGACAGAAATGAAGAAGTCATTTACATTCAACTAGGTAAAATAAGTGTGTTCACAGGTAAGTAAATACCAATACATATGAAATAACATAATATAATCATAATAGGAACAGAGCATTAGGAATTAGGGAATCTAGAAAGACCTGGTAGAGAAGGTAACATCTGAGCCATGTTTTGAATGAAGCTTAGATTCTCTGAAGAGCTGATGATGATTACTTGCATTTTATAGATATGTCAGATCATGTTTGACTGTATCTGCACAGTCACCACCTTAAATAATTTTAGTAAAGAAGAATTTTTGTCTCCACCTAGATAATAGTGACAAAAAAATGTCTTGAAGGGCAAATGAATGTTTATGTCGGGAACATCACTACAGGTTTAAAGGGATTTTACAATGGGAACAGGAGCCTTGCACTCTGCGGTACCGAAGCAGCTTCCAGCTTTGTCCTTTGCCTATTCTGCTGCTTTCTTTAAAATTTCTCTGAACCTTAGGGAAAATCAGCAAAGTCTGAATCTAGTAGGGATGATTTTGTGATAGGGGTTGGGGGGGTGAGTAAAGAAGATGACAAGAGTCAAGTGCAAGGCAAATGGAAAGATGCTAGAATGTTTTCCTCAAACTCAAAAGGTAGGGAGTTAGTGCCTAGGTCCCCACAATACTTGGGACCTGTCAGAAGGGAAGTCTTTATTTTCTTTTATCTTAAATATGAGACAAGAAACATATTTAGAAGTTTGCAGGTTTCCCTGAATAGGTATAAGATAAGAAAATGAATTAGTAAGAAGCTTTCAATAATTATGTTTGAAGTTTATATGACACTTAAAACCATGTGAAGTACTTAACATGGCATTATCTCATTTTAAGCTTATATTAACCCGATGAGGCAAATATTATAGATACTATCTTCTCCATTTCACTGAGGAAGAAAATATGAGGCTCAACAATTTAAGTGACATGGTGTAACGGTCAGTAAGAGCCACAGTCAGGATTTTAAACAATTTTTTGTTTACCCAATGTCCATTTCTCTCTCTATTTTACTATGCATATATGAACTTTGAACTTTGACTCTAAGACATGTTAGATTTGATTTAGGGGCTGTCACCACCACTATCCCAAGCTCTGAGAAAGTTAACAAGCCTGAAGGCACAGCTTCGTTGTGGTTAAAAATAATCTACAATTGACCTTAAATCAACTTCTATTATCATGAATTCTCCTTTCATGGTGTTACATCTGATTAGTCAGTGATCAGTTTGAACTATGAGCCAATCAGGCTATAAGGGACAGCATGAAAAAATAGGAAGAAAATAATACTACGAATCAGAAAATTAAGATATTCACTCCACTTCTACCACGGCATGCTCTCACCTTAGTCCTATGTATTAGGTTAATTGGTTAACTTCTCTGAGCCCCAGTTTCCTCATCTCTAAAGTAAAGAGTTTGGATTAAATCCCATCTGATTTTCTTCCTAACGCTAAGATTTTAGAGGGTATGAGAACCTAGTCCGATGACAAAAATACATTGGCTCGTCTGTCTTAATGTAACCGAATTTTAAAAATTTAAAATAGCTTTGACATCAAAATGACTTTTGAATCATCCAATGTGTAATTGCAACTTGAACTTTCAAAAATTCACTAAGGAAGATCAATCTTCAGGTAAGTCTTGAAAGGAATGATAGAAGTGAATTGGAAATAATATGGAAGGGTACTATAGGCATTCGGCTCACAAAAAAGGAAACTATTATTATATTTGAGACTCTTTCCTCTGCCAATTAAGTTCCATTCAGGTCACCAATTCCTCAAAGATTTATTAAGTGCCCCCTGGGTAAAGGGCACTGGAATAAGTGTCAGAGGAGATGCAAAGTTGTGATAAAACATATTGACTTCCTTATTTGAAACTTACACTAGAGAAGGGAGATAGACTAAACGTACCAATAGATATAAAGTGTTACATATAAAAGAGGTTAAAATGTTTTATGGAAGGACCTGAGGAGAAGATCACTAATGAATGATACTATTGGTGAAGGCTTCTGGGAGGAAAGGATATTTGAGTTGACTTTTAAAGGAAGAATTAAAATTCTTTAGGGCAGCTAAGTGGTTCAGTGGATAGAGTGTGGGACCCGAAGTCAGCAAGACTCATCTTCCCAAGTTCAAAGCTAGCCTCAGACACTTAACTAGCTGTGTGACCTTCAGTAAGTCACTCAACCCTGCCTTAATATCTTCATCTGTAAAATGACCTAGAGAAGGAAATGGCAAATCATTCTGGTATCTTTGCCAAGAAGACCCCAAAAGGAGTCATAAAGAGTCAGACACGACCGAAAAAATGACTGAATAACAACTAGAATTCTTAAAGGGACAAGGAAGGGATGTTCTAGGTATATGAAATAGTATAATATGAGCAAAGGAAAAGAAAGGAACCTGTAGTATACCTACAGGAGAGAATAATTAGTCCAATTAAATATATAAAGACTGTCCCCCACATGTAGCAAGGGGGATATCTTTGTGAGGCTTCAAGGGAGGCAGAATAGATATCTCTAGTCTCCTCTCTTTCTATCTACCTCCAAGACAGATTTTCATTCCTGCCAGGAAGGGAAGCAGGAGTTTGGGGCCAGAGACTTGGCCACTCTTCTCTCCTTAGAAAGAAGGATACCAGATTAGAATTAAATTGTTATGCTTGTTTAAATATTGTTTGACCAAGAGGTGTGGTTTTAAGGTTCAAGTTAAACTGCTGATCACTATTTCATAGTTTATAAAGTAGTACCCAAGCATTATATCCAAAGTTTGATCCCTATCCCACCAAATACCAGTTCCATAATGAACATACACAGTGAATATAAAAGGAACCTATTCATCAAACTCAGTAGCAAAAAAGAAATAATAAAAAGTGAATACATGAAAATATGTACCAGACAATAGAGAGTGAAGGAGCTCTTCTAGTGGAAGTGAGGGAATTCAGCTCAACTGAGAGAGAGACAGTCCTAGATCTCAGTCAAGGGGAAACTCCCCAAAGTCTCTAGTGTAGAAAGCTGGGAATACAGACATGCTAGAAACTGTTAGCTCTTCTCATGCTGCCTTCTTCCAAGGGTCTTATTCTCCCGTCAGCAGCCTGAAGTGGGGTTTGGAATCATCCACTTTCTCTCTTTAAGCTGGAAACCAGAAGCTACTAAAATAACTGCTGAGCTTTAAGAGACTTGAAAAGACTTTAAGAAAGTCAAGAGACTGAAGAGATTGTAGTAAGTGAAGCATCACTTCACTTACTACACTCATCTCTCCTGCTCTCACCAACTCAGTCATGGCTTTCAGCACTGATCTTCATCAATGAGAAGAGAGTCCACTACTAACAGGCTTTGGGACTAGAGTTACATAAGAATTATTTCAATCATGAAATTAGATAACCTAGAACTGAAAGGAATTTCAGATTCCATTCAGTCCAATCCTGTCATTTTACAAATGAGGAAACTGAGACCCAAGAGTTGTCGGTCTTAGATCTATATTCTTTAAGTGAAAAGATAAAAAAAGCATCATATTTTAGAACTAGAGGGGTCTTGCAGATCATTTAAATTGTCCCCTTGTTTTACACACGAGGCACCTGAGGGTCAGAGAGGGAAAGTAAATTACTATGCCCTGGTCACACAACTAAGTAGTGGCCAATTTGGGACTAAAATTCAATTTTCTTCTAATATGACCTATAGTCCTGATGCTCTTTGTACTGTGCCAAACAAGAGGAATTTGAGTCAGTTTTTTAAAATATAAAATCTTTACCCAGAGATTTCTAATGTTGCAATAAACTAAAGGGTGAAATGAATGTATTTGTAAATAAAGGTATAAAACATATGAATAAAATGTTATAAGTAAACTCTACATTACTATTCATCTACCATGGAATGATATAAATGGAAATGGTATAGCTCCACAACAGCTCATATATACAAATCTTCTGATATAAATCATATACCTTTTACTCTAAAACATTCATTAATGTTTCAAGTCTGCAGTTATAATGCTTAAAACACCAATCCTTAGTCATCTACTGTATAAGCAGTGGGTATGGGGAATGTTTGCAGCTTGATGGCTCATGTATAAAACACCTGGTGATTTAGAGTTTATTTGGAGAAAGTATCCATTTGCTCAGTTTGAAATTATTCTCATTACTGCTTATGACTATTTTTCTGATGATAGGAACTTTTTTGGGTCCATCATTTTCTCTGGGGATAGACTTGAGCCATGAAGACATGAAAGAGAGGCTACCATTCAAGATCATCTCACTTACTTCATACAGGAAGATTCCATGACCTGTAACATCATTCTTAAGGTGCAGAATTTTCATTATGTTCTTCTTTCCTTATAATACAATACTGCAAATATTTTTGAAAGCCTCAAACAGTGTTAATAAACTATAAATCTACTTTATGCCATGAGAGTCTTATTAAGGGTAATGTGGAAAATAGAAGAATCACCAGTGAAAGTAAAAGACATATTTCAATGCAATATTGGGAAGGGCAGAATTTTTATATTAAAAGAAGCACTGGTTTTAGAATCAGAGGATCTACATTCAAATCCTCCTTTTGCAACATACTCCTCATGTGACCTTGAGAAAGGAAGAACCTTGTTAGATCTCATAAGTAAAATGAATGAGTTGGGTTAAATGACCTCTTTTAAAAATATTTATTTTTAGCATTCTTTTAAAAAATTTGGTTCAAATTATCTTCCTTCCTCCAACCCCTCACCTACATGCTGAGAAAGAAAGCAATATGATATTAATTTTAAAAGTGAAGTCATGCAAAATATATTTCCATATTACCCATGTAACTAAAAAGAAAAAGAAAAAAGAAAAAGCAAGAAAAAATGAAAAAAGATGTGCTTTGCATGCAGAGTTCATCAGGTTTCACTCTGGAGTGGAATAATTTTTTCATGTGTCCTTTTGAATTATCTTGGATTACTCTCTTGATCAAAGTGGCTTAGTTTTTCAAGGTTGATCATCATTTGTTGTGCAGTCATTTCAGGCATGTCCAACTCCTCATGACTCTATTGGGAGTTTTCTTGACAAAGATACTAGAGCTATTTGCCATTTCCTTTTCCAGCTCATTTTACAGATGAGGAAACTGAAGCAAACAGGGTTAAATGACTTGCCCAGAGTCAAATAGCTAGTAAGTGTCTGATGCCAGATTTGAACTAAGGAAAATGTCTTCCTAACTCCAGGCTCATCACTCTATTCACCGAACCATCTAATTGATCATCATTACAATATTTCTATTACTATGCACAAAATCTTCTTGGTTCTGTTCACTTCATTTTGCATCAGTTCATATGAGTGTTCCCAGGTTTTTCTGAAATGCGATCATTGTCATTTCTTTTTTTAAAATTTAAATAACTTTTCCAATTAAATGTAAAAACAATTTTTAACTTAAAAAAATTTTTTTGAGATCCAAATTCTCTCCTACTTTCACTCCCCTCCCCCTTCGCTGAGAAAGCAAGCAATATGATATAGGTTATACATGTGCAATCATTCAAAATCATGATGTCCACATCCAGAGAAAAGAACTAGGGAGTTTGAATGCAGATTGAAGAAAACTACTTGCTCTCTTTTGTGTTTAGTTTTGTTTAGTTCCTTCTTTCTCATTGTTCACTTCATTGTTTATAATTCTTCTTTACAACCTGACTAATGCTTAATGCAAAGGTATTTGTAAAGCCTATATTGGATTGCATGCCACCATAGCAGGATGGGGCAGGGAAAGGAAAAGGAGGAGGAAAATTTGGAACTCAAGGGATTGTGGAACTGAATGTTGTAAACTAAAAGTAGATAAACAAATTTAATAAAATAAAAAATTTAAAAAATAAATCCTTCCTTTATCCTCTCCCCTCTCCCTATCCCCTTAGTCTTTGATTTCTTTCTGAATTTAGAATATTTTAAAAAAATTTTTCATTTAATATAGCATGACATTATTCCAACAAAATGATATGCCACAGCTCTTTCAGCCATTCACCAACTGAGGGGCATCCCCTCAATTTTCAGTTCTTTGCCATAACAAAAAACGAGCGGCTATAAATATTTTGTGTATTTATAGGTCTTTTTCCTTTACCTTTGACTTCTTTGGGGTATAGACCTACTAGTGGTATTACTGGGTCAAAGGGTATGCACGATTTTATATTACTTTGGGCATAGTTCCAAATTGCTCTCCAGAATGGTAGGAACAGTTCACAACTCCACCAATAATGCATTAGTGTTCCTATATTTAATATCCTCTTCAGCATTTATCATTTTCATTTTCTATCATGTTAGACAATCTACTAAGTATGGGGTTGTACTGCAGAGTTGTTTTGATTTGCATATCTCAAATCAATAGTAATTTAGAGCATATTTTGTTCATGTGAGCACTGATAGCTTTGATGTCTTCTTCTGAATCATAGCCTTTGACTGTTAATTAATTGAGGAATGGGTCTTATTTTTCTAAATTTTATTAAGTTCTTTCTATATATGAGAAATGAGGCTTTTATCAGAAAGAAAAAAAATGACATAAAAGTCTTCCCAGTTTCCTGTTTCTTCTCATTTTCTCTTCATTTCTTTTTTCATCCAAAAACTTTTTTTACGTTCATGCAATCAAGAATTATCCATTTTGCTTTTTCTGATCTTCTCTATCTCGTGTTTGGCTATAAACTCTTCCCTTATCTATAGATCTGACAGGCAATATCTTCCATGCCCTCCTAATTTGTTATATATCTGCCTTTATATCTAAATCATGTAACCATTTTGACCTTATCTTGGTATATGTTGCAACATATTTGTCTATGCTTATGACAAATTACTTTGCAATTTTCCCAGCAGTTTTTGTCAATGGTGAATTCTTACCCCCCAAAACAAGAATCTTTTAGTTTATCAAATATTAGATTATTATGCTACTATATTAACTCTTTGAAATATATTTTGAAATCTGGTTCCACTATTACACCTTCCTTCACATTTTTTCCCATGGATTACCTTTGATACTCTCAATCTTTCATTCTTCCTGATGAATTTTGTTATTATTTTTCAAAGTCTATTGACTAGGTGATTTCTAAGATCCCTTCTAGTTAAAAAACATGAGGTCCTATAATATCATTGTCTTATCAACAAGCATAGTGTAATACTAAGAGAATTAGATTGATTCTAGTCCTGACTTTCTGAGATTGTGATCAGTGAACTTGTTTTTTATAATGATAATTTTATTTCATATTTTCCTTTATAATCCTCTCTTTTATTTTATGTATTTAGAAACATAATTCTCTGGAGTCCAAGGCCTTCACCAGATTGCAAAAGGATCCATGACTGAAAAGGTTAAGAAATCCTAAACTAGAAGATTTTTAATTATACATCCCTGAAGTACAGCATTTTGCTATATAGAATTGCTCCTATTCCCAGTGGTTTCACTTTGGTGAATATTACTGGAATGGTCTGCACTGTCTTTGGATAAGTGAATACAAACAATAGTTATTTTTTTTTCTTTTTCCTTAGTGTTCACAGCTTTACTCTTCAATTTCTTTTCCACTGTAAGTTCTATGAGGGTACTATAGCAGCAGGGCTGTGCCCTATAGAATGTAAACTCCTTTAAGGTAGGGACTTTCTTGCTTTTGTCTTAACTTGCCTGCCATAGTTCTTCCTATGCAGTGGATACTTAATACATATTCATTGAATGTTAATTTTTCCTAGCATCACAAAATTATGGAAATTTAGAGTTGAAGGGGGTTTCTAGTCCAAATTCTTTCTGCCTATGATTCCCTAACCTAACAGGATAAAATCTCTGGTTGATAATTTCCAGTGAGGGGAAAATCCACTTGACCTTGAAGCAGTCCATTTTATTTCTGGATTGCTCTAATTTTTAGGATGGATTTTTCCTCTCTTAAACCAACCTCTCGGCAACTTCTACTTAGTGCTTCTATTTGTGTCTTCTGAGAGAACAAGAAAAATACCTTCACATGAAATCGTCTTAAATAATTAAAGTAAGCAAGTACATTTCCCATGAGTTTCTTTTTCTTTATAAAGGTTTACCACCCTCAGTTCTTTCCATTGATTCTCATGAAGCACGTTTTTGAGATCTTTCACAATCCTATTTACTTTCCACTGGATCCTTTCCAGTTTAGCAATATGCTTTCTAAAATTTGGCACCCAGAATGAAACACACTCTTCCAGATGTGTTGTGACAAAGGCCAAATACTATCAGTCCTTTGGTACTGCACAATATGACTACCTGAATATAGTCTGATGTTAGATTTTTTATTTTACCATACTATTGTCTCCTATTGAGTTCAGAGTCCCATAAAGTCCAACATCTTTTTCAGAAAAGCTGCTATCTAGCCATAATTTTATCCTACTAATAAATTGATTTTCTGACTTAAGTGCAAGATTTTAAATTTATCTTTAGTAAATTTAATCTTCTTAGATTTGCTCTGGCTTACTTGATTATCAAGCTATTTTTCTGCTCTTGACCCTTACCCTCATGTTTGAATCATCTGCAAATGTGACAAAAGCCCTTTCTACCTATGGCTTCATTGAAGGCATTGGTTAATACCACTGAACAGCATAGAAACAAAAAAGTTTTATAAGATACTTCATTAGATGCTACCTCTCTAAGGTAGCATCAGCTGATTAATAGTTACTTGTTGAATCTGGTCACCCAAGCAGTTCTAAATCTACCCAATTGTTCTGTCATTTGGTGTGTCTCTCCATCTTGTTCATAAGGATAGAAGAGATTTTTTGTTAAATGTTTTGATGAAATCTAAGACTCCTAGGACCATAACATTCCACTGATCAATTAGTCTAATTGTCCTGTCAAAAGAGAGCAAGCCTATTGTGACATGAAAGGTACTTGATAAAAGCATACAAAACTAAAAAGTGATCTCTGCTCTTCTTCCTAAATTCCATTTAATACTTTTTTAGATTTTATTTTGAAAAAAAGTCAATCTTACTGGCCTATAATTTATACATTTTATCACCCCTCCCCTTCTATTTTTCTTCTTCTTAAAAATTATAATGATATTTAATGTCCTCCAGGTCTATAGCAAACTATCCCATTCTCCAAGATATTAGAGGTGATCTTTGATTTCACAGATCATATACTTATCCTAAACCTTCTGGATCTTCTAATCACTTACTAAATCAAGACCAATCTAATGTATCTGGCATACAAGGTCCTCTATTGTTTCATTCTGACTTTCCTTTCTAGGCTTATCTGCTTAAATACCTATTATCTAACCAATGTGAATTATTCTTTAAATATTTCTAATACCTTCTCATTGCCATGACTTTGCTCATGCCCTTCCTTTAACTGGAATGTCCATTCATCCCAGAATTATGTGTCCAATTACTACTCAACCTTCAATATTTCCATGAAGTTTCACCTCTTCCACAAACCTTCCCCTGATCTCTCTAGGTTTAATTTGCTACAATCTTCTTCCTCTTTATATCCTCCAAAGTACCCAGTATGGGGCCATACACATGGTAGACACTTCAGTGACTAGTATTTGTTAAATGAATGTGTGAATGAATGAGTTATCCAATGCAGCTCACCTCCAGTAACCTTTCATTTCAGATAACTACAGCAATAAAGATCATGGATACTATTATAGCAGATTATACATTAATAACTATGCAAATATTCCTTCAGCCAAATAATAAAAACCTATGAAGATTTAAAATGGCACCATTATAATGTAAAAATATGCAGGAATGAATATCATTTAACTCCAAGGTGTTGAAGCAGTATTTTCTATCACTTAAATATCCAATATGGGACCACTGGAGGTATAACCCAGAAGAGATTATTATTTCTACATCAGCAATAAAATAACTGGTACAGGATTAATATTGCTATGATCTAGAGAGAAAAAGTAGAAATGGCATTGGAATAAGGTTAGTAGAGAAAAAAGACAACAGGAAAAGGTGTAAGGGATATATAATATACTTTTGTCTCTATTATTTGAGTCTCTAGGAAAGTCTTTACTCGGTGCCTTGTTATGGCATATTCTTGACCCTGGGTTCTCGAAGCCTATGCCAAAAGAGAATCAAGTCTCACAGTTTCTGCCTTGGAAGACAGGATTCATATATAATCTTGGTGACACATAGAGAAGTTCCTTACTACTAGTTTCTACTACTACACAATGAATTCTTTGGCTATGGATACTGATAAAACAAGTAAAAGAAAAAACAAAATCCTCTGTGAGATTCCTTTCTGCTAAGCATAATGGTAGAAGAGTAGAAGAAAAGGGTACATAAATCATTCAATGATCTATAAATAATAACATAATGATAAGTATTCTAAATTTTGTCCAGTGACCAATGAGTCAAAATAATACTGGAAGAGCTGAAATATCTCCAAATTGACATTCCTGGGATATATAAAACCCATATACCAGATGAAGTTTGCAGTGTAATGAAAGGATGTCTCATAGGATCTCCTTGAAAAGCAAACAGAAAGAATTGGTCTAGTTGATTTCATCATGTCCCAAAAAGAAATTAAATTCATCATTACATAGTGCATTTGGTCATCTGGACATTTTGTTTCTTAATGAGCATAAGCAAAAAATACTATTCTGAAGAAAATAAGAATATCAAACCTTTACAAGATAAATGCAAAATGGTTTAGAGTGTGTGTGTCTCTCTGTCTGTCCATCTGTGTAGTTGTAGAAGAGCAACAGTATCCAGGGGAGATTAAGAAATTCTTCATATAGGTCTCAGTTGATCAGGGCTTTGAAGGGAATAAGGCATGTTAAGAGACAGAAGTGAGGAAGGGATGAATCTCAGGCATGGAGGAAAGACAGTGCTAAGATACAGAAAGAAAAGATGGCATAAAGTACAAAAGGAAGACCTGTATCAAAAACAAACAGCTTAACAAGCTATAGTAACAAATATTATTATTATTATTATTATTGTTATTGTTGTTAGTCATATGATTGCTAGTCTTTATATAGTGCTTTAAAGTTTGTAAAGCACTTTTCAAATATCATCTCTTTCTTCAAACCACAACCCTAGGAAGTAGATGTTATTATTATCCCTATTTTAAGATGGAAACATATTGAAATTGTAGCAATTAGTAAAAGCAAAAGATAAAGAGGGTGTCATAAAATGGAAGACCAACTTATATTTTTGTCAAAGGATTATAAATTACTTGGCATATTTAATTCCATTGTGAATCCAAGGACAATGAAACACAAAATTTCTTGGGAAATTAGGTCTGCTTTTGCCTCATAGCATTTATGATGGGTATAGAGCAGAAGACACAAATGAATATAGTTTTGACTTATTTACCAATGTCTGTTGCATATGTTAGATAAGTAAATAAATTGTACAGACAACTTGACAAAATACTTCAAAAAAGGCAATCTTCAATGAATAGGCAACATAGAGGAGATATTTCACGTTGCCTTCTATTTTTTTCATTTGTTTGGATCTGTTTAATAGTATCTTGATTTCTCATAAAGTCCCTAGCTTCCATTTTCTCCAATCTAATTCTGAAGGAATGAGCTTTTAAGATCCTTTTTCCATCTGGCAAATTTGGCTTTTTAAAGCATTCTTCTCTTCATTGCCTTTTTGAGCTTCTTTTGCCATTTGAGTTAGTCTATTTTTAAGGTGTTATTTCCTTCAGTCAGGTTGTTGACTCTCATTTCATAATTTCCTTGCATTGTTCTCATTTCTCTTCCCAGTTTTTCCTCTATTTCTCTTATTTGCTTTTCAAAATTCTTCTTAAGGTCCTCTATGGCCTGTAATTGGCTCATATCTTTCTTTGAAGCTTTTGGTGCAGGAGTTCTGACTCCACTGTCTTCTTCCTATTCCATGCCTTGATCCTTTTTGTCCCCAAAATAGGAGTCTAATGTTGGATTCCTCTGTTTGCTTTGCTTCCCTCATTTACTCATGTTGCCACTCAATTACTTGAATTTTGGGCTTTCTGCCACAGTAGGACTCTGCTACGAGACAGGGGAGCTTTGTCCCAGATGCTGGAGTTTTTGCAGCTGCTGGAGGTATTAGTTGGGTGCCCTCTCTGAAGTCTCCACATGCTCTGGCAAGCTGGTCACACACCCCAGGACCTCCACATAGACTGCAATCCAAATCCAAGCAGGTTAAAGCAAGAGCAATTACCCCCCCAGGTCGCTTGGTCCCCCTACAATCTGCAGGCCAGGAGCTAAAGCAGCCATGTGTGGCTGTGGCTGCAGGGCCACAGTGCCTCAGCAGCTTCTCAGCCTGGGGGCAAAAGCCGACTGCACTCCCAACTACAGGATCCCAAAGTCCACACTTCACTGACCTCTCACTTTGTCCTTAGCATCTATGTGTTGATAATTCTGGAAACCACCACAGCTGCTGGTGATCTGAAGTCCCTCCAGTTGATGGTTGTTCAGATCTGACCTGGGGCTAAAACCTACTGGCTCCCTTGGGGCTGGGTTTGGCTCCCAGAAAGCTGTGTTGGCTGCTTGCTGCCAGCCTGTTGGGCTCTCCTCAGTGGAAGGTTAGCTTCTCTGTGTTATTTTGTGGGTTCTATCGCTCCTAAGTTTCTTCAGAATCACCTTTTACATGGATTGGGGAAGGTGACAGCCAGAGCCCTGAGGAAGTCCTGTTTCTACTCCACCATCTTAATTCTGCCCTCCCTTTATTGCTATTTTGAGACTTGTTTTAGACATGGCAACTCCCAGAGAAGCATTATTATAATGTTCTTTATGCATCACCTCAACTGCAATTTACTCTCAAGCTAAAATGATGATATCTTACATGAACAACTGTAGAAAAAAATAGAAAACAAATTGAGAAGAACTGGGGAAAGGATTTCTATAAATTTGGTAAAGCATCTTCCTGCTATTGAATATATTGATTAGAAAGAGTGTTCCTTGAAGTATCCCAGAAAAGAAAAAAATAACATGGCTATAAATGGACTAATATGGAAGACTGAAATTGAATCAAATGGAAATGCATTCGATGACTCACCCACCAAGTTATTTTCCAGTAAATTGGCAAATGTCTGAGTTTCATCAATTCTTGACAGGGAACCTGGCCCAGAAAGCAAAGAATAGTTCCTTTGTTTTCATTGGTGACTCATGAAATAGAAAATTGTGGAATCACAGAATGCTTAAGCTAAAGTAAACATTAGAAGTCATCTAAGTCATCCTGTTCCCATATAAGAATTCATTCTTTAACACCCAAAAAGGGGTTACCCAGTCACTTCTTGGAAACCTCTAATGAAGTATTTATTTTAAAGGCAGTTATACTTTGGATGGTTCTAATTGTCAAAATACTTACTTTACATTGCTTCACTAATACAGTGTATAATGTTCCAGCCTTTGTTTGTTTAATAGAGCTAGCCTTTCATTCTTTCTCATCATTGCCATCATCGCATACTATTTCTGAACCATACTCTCTACTCCATTAAATTATTTTGACTACAAGTTTGATTTAGAATGATCCATTAGTCAATCAGTACATATTTATTAAATACAAATTATGACAAACATTATATGGAATCTATTTTACTCAGTTATGGTGATAATCCAAATAAACTAGAGTCTAGATGGTCTGTGGTATTGTGATTGGTCCCAGCACCTACTTATGAGCTTCAAAATTTGCTATTGTATTGATTATTCACTGATTAAGATAGACAAGGACCCCTATCATCTCAAAAATCTGTTTATGCCTTAAGTACCTAGGAACCTTTGGAAATTTCTGCAACTCCAGTACATTAAAAGAATGTTGTACAGAGGTAGAGAAGTGTAATGGAAGTGTGTTGAACTAAGGAGTTCAGAGATTTATGTGATATACAAAGCAATCTGCCAATTGCTAAATGATTAAAAATTACTCAGTCCCTCCCTTTGAGGAGCTTTAGATCTGACAGACCGGGGTTCTCTACTACCTATTGGGTGGGAAGGGGAAGAGAAAAAATCATTTGTTAGGTGCCTCCTAAATATTATCTCTTTTGTTCCTCAGAATAACCCTGGGAGGTAGGTATTCTTATCATACACATTTTACAGTGGGGGAAACTGAGGTAGACAGAGGTTAAGTGTCTTGCCTGAGGTCACATAGCTAGCTAATAAGAGTAAAAGGCTGAATTTGAATTCAAGTCTTTATGACTACAGGTCCAGAGGTCTATCCTCTAAGCCACCTAGCTGCTTCCACTTTCTGTGTCACCTTAAGTAAGTTACTGAACTTCTCCAAGAGTGATTTTTTCATTTGTAAAATGGAGAAAATAATTACATTTATCACCTGCCTTACAAGACAGATAAATTAAATGAGTTTAATTCATTTAAGATCATAGACTTTGATCCAGTCCAGATTAAGAGCAATTTTATAGATAAGGAAGTAGAAGCCTGGAAAGATTACAGGACTTCCCGAGGTAATGCAGATATTAGATTTAGAGTAAGAAGTGCTGGGTTCAAATTAAAGTTCTGACATTTGGAACTAAGTGTTTGAACTAGTTGCTGTCCAAGGTTCCTTCTAACTCTACATCATGAATTTAATATAGAAATGGTGAAGCATCAGGACCATGATTCTAACACTCTCACACCAACTGTTGGGCCCTTTCTCTTATACCACACTACTCTACAATGCACAGGAAATGACTCTGGAAACTGTGCATAACACAACTTCTTATTGTTACTATTGGCATTAAAATTAACAACACTGTATTCACATTGTCATCTTTTTATTGATTGAGTTCAGATAGAAATAACAGGTTGCTGTTATTCTTTTATATATAAAGTTCTGCACATTGTTATACAAGTAGATAAATTAAATGCTTTTGATAACTAAAGTCTTTGGAATTCAGCTAATTTTCTATTAACTAATAGAATGCATTTTTGGAACAACTTCCATAGCATAATATCTTGTCCTGTTCCTTTACCCTCCTTGATCTCTTAGCAAATTTTGATATTCTTGATTATCCTTCCCTACTTGATTGTCTTTTCTATCTTGGCTTTACTCTCTTTGTTGAACCCTACCTAGTTACCATGGGGTTTACTGGCTAGATTTCTTTCTTAAAGACCATGCCTTAAACCCAATTCACCCAGGTCTCATGAATTAGACAAGAGTAGGTACCTGCCAAAACACCACTTAATGGTTATTTTTTGGGTCCTCCCGGGTCAGAGTGAATGTAATTATTAACTGTTTCTCTTTTGACCAGCAACCCTGAAGATCTTCCCTTCCCAGATTTTTTTTGTTTTGTTTTAATTAAAGGGAATAAGATTAATTAAAGTGAGAACTTGGAAAGATCTTAGCTTAAAAAGTCCAAGGTCTCCCACTGCATCCTAGGCCACCTCCAGTCATCCTGATCTATCTCTGGTTACTGCACTCAGCTGTCTCTGGAGGAGAAAGTGAGGCTGGTGACTTGGCACAGTCCTCCCTCACTCAAGTCTATTTAATGGCAAGTCATTTCATCATCTTGCTGATGTCATGGTCCTCTTTGAGAATAAAGGACAAACCACACAACCACAACCTTTCTCTTTAACTATTCCTTCTCTTTTTTATTTGTTGAGTCTTCATTTTCCTCCCCACACCATAACCTGGGTGTTTTATAAGGCTCTGGCCTCTTTTCTTCCCTTGTTTCACTTTGCAATTCCATTCATTTCTAAGACTTCAATTATCACTTTTTTTGCAAATGTTTCCCAAATGTTTTCCTTCTCTCTTCTGAGTTCTATGCCCATTTCTTCAACTGCTTATGGGATGCTTCCCCCTAGATGTACCATCAGCAAATCAAACTCAATATGCCTAAAGCCAAATTAATTATTTCCCCAACATGACTGGATCTCCTTTATGGCTTCACTATTTTTATGTGTAGCACCACTATTTTCCAATTTGTTTTCAAAACACATTAATTATGTTTCATTTGTCCCTCTCTCTCATCTCTCACATCCAAGCTGTTAGCAATAAGCATTGATTGATGCTCTCCAGAATCTCTCGCATTCACCCTCTCTTCTCACTGCTAACACCCTTGTCTTAATATGCATTTTCACCCACCACTGAAATACTTCTAACAGACGTTCCTGCTTCCACCCTCCAATCCATTCCGTTTTATGTATCCAGAATAAGAATTCTTTTTTTAAGGGAAAATGGAGTTAAGCAACTTTCCCAAAGTCACACGGCTTGTAAGTGTTAAGTATCTGAGGCTGGATTTGAACTCAGGTCCTCCTGACTCCACGCCCAGTGCTCTATTCACTGTACCACATAGCTGCCCCATAATAATTCTTTTTTAAAGTTGATTTATTTTTAGTTTTTAACATTCCCTTCTATAAGTTTAAATTTTCTTCCCTCCCCCTCCCCAAGATGGTATGTTATTTGAAATAGGCTCTACAGATGCATTCCCATTAAAATACTTTCCCTTTAATTGTTTTGTATAAAAGAACCAGAATGAATGGGAGGAACCACAAGACAGAAAAACAAAACTAACAAAGAGGAAGAAAGAAAGAAAGAAAGAAAGAAAGAAAGAAAGAAAGAAAGAAAGAAAGAAAGAAAGAAAGAAAGAAAGAAAGAAAGAAAGAGGAAGGAAGAAAGGAGGGAGGGAAGGAAGGAAGGAAGAAGGGAAGGAAGAAGGAAGGAAGGAAGGAAGGAAGGAAGGAAGAAAGGAAGGAAGGAAGGAAGGAAGGAAGGAAGGAAGGAAGGAAGGAAGGAAGGAAAGAAGGAAGGAAAGAAGGAAGGAAGGAAGGAAGGAAGGAAGGAAGGAAGGAAGAAAATAGTCTTCCTCGCTCTGTATTTAGACTCCATAGTTCTTTCTCTGGATGTGGATGACATTTTCCATCATGAGTCCTTTAGAATTGCTTTCAATCCTTGCCTTGCTGAGGAGAGTTAAGTCTATCAAAGTCAGTCATAACACACTGTGGCTGTTATTGTGTACAGTGTTCTCCTGGTTCTGCTCATTTCACTCAGCATTAGTTCATGTAAGTTTCCTGGATTTTCTGAAATTCACCTGTTCATCATTTCCTATAGCACAATAGTATTCCATTACATTCATATACCACAACTTGTTCAGCCACTCCTCAATTGGTGGGTACCCCCTCAATTTCCACTTCTTGGCCACCACAAAAAGAGCTGCTATAAATATTTATGTACATGATAGTACTTAGGAATAATATTTCTTATGCATCTGGTTGTTATATCTGTGGAATCATTGATTTAAAATTGGAAGGAGCCTTAAGAGTCATCTAATCCAAGGCCTTCATTCTGAAGAAGAGGAAACTAAGGCTTATAGATTTTAAGTGACTTGACCAACGTAACATAGCCAATTAGTAGCAGAGCTGGGTTATAGTCTCAGGTGTCCTGGCTAAAATCTACTTATCTTTCTACTGCAATACATTGGCCCTAGTCCTTTGCTTCTCACAAAATTTTGAGGAAAGTGCTATTATTATTCCTATTTTACAGATGCAGAAACTGAGGCAGAAGTTTTGTGACTTGTCCAGGATCACAGAACTGGTAAGTGACTAAGGTCAGATTTGAATTCAAAGAACTCTTTCTAGCAACGTTGTAGAGAGGATTATGATTTAGTCAAGGGTTAGATTAAATGTCCTACAAAATCCTTTCTAAGTCTGCATAAGTGTAAAGAAAATGGGATTTTTAGTTGGTATTCTTTGTTTTTGTTTGTTAGTTGTTTTTTTTTTTTTTTCCTGGAGTTCAGTTTCCTAGGCTCAGGTTAAATTGTAAACATCTGAAGGATTAATCGCCTTTGAACCCTGATGTTTCATAAATGTGCTGGGTCAGGTGGGTTTTGTGCTTTCTGGATCTGAGCCAATCAGGGACTAAATCTTTGTTATATATTCTGGGAGGTTGGCATTTTGTTTTGGGGGTTCACTTATGAGAAGGATCTTTTGATTCCCTGGGTGGGATAAGAGTTCCTACTACTCAGAGGTTTGTGCTCTCCCAATCCAGTGGTGTATATAGGTAGTTATATTACTTAGTTCAGACGGTAGGAGCCCTGTTTGAATTTGTTGAATCACTGTTCTAATTTCTTTGATTGCATTTTCTACTTATCTGAAATTAAAGTAAAATTGTTGACCCCTTTAAAAGTTGTCTTTCCATTAGTAAAGCAGATCAAAGAAGCTAGCAGGCCATTCTGGTTGGGCTATGGTTCTTGCTACTGCAGTCTGAAATTCTGTTAACCCAAATTCAATATTCTCCAAGAAGTCTTTGCTGATTCCCCTGTGTGTATGTGTCTATATGCATGTAAATGTGACTAGATAGATAATTGGACTGAGAATCAGGAAGATTTGATTAAAATACTGCTTCTGATACTTATTAACTGTGTGAACCCGGGGATGTCACTTAATCTCTCTGGGTCTCAGTTTCCTCATCTGTATAATGGAGGTGAAAATAGTAGCCTGTTTCATAGGGATGTTGTGAAGATTGTATGAGATAACTTATATAAAGGGCTTTGCAAAACTTAAAGTGCTATATAAATGCTTGCTACTGTTATTCCCACAATTTGACTCAAAGATACTTGACTTTTCCCATTCCAGTTCCAGCAACCAATTGTCTCTTTTCCTTCAGCCACTTAGAATTGTGAGAAACATGCTCACTTCTAAAAAAGAATACTCATGAAGCCAGAAAAGTTCTGGCTTTATTTTACATTCATTCCAAATGAATGGGTAACTCCCAAACGGAGTACACTTGCTCAGACAAAGGCAATCCTTTTTATGCTGTTATCAATTCAAATTCCCCATTCCTCTCTATTGGCTAGATGCAACCTCCTGAACCTCCCATTTCAACTTGATATGTTCCCCCTAAAACAGCAAATAAGCATATGTATAAACTTCTGACCTTTTACCTGACAAGAAGCCTGCTTCTACTAGGTCACAGGTCTGATTAGAACCATTCACCTCTGCCCTAGGTGGCACAGTGAATAGAGCGACGGCCCTGGAATCCGAAGGACCTGAGTTCCGAGCCGGCCTCCGACACTTAATCCATACAAACAAAAACCTAGCCGTGTAACCTTGGGCAAGTTACTTAACCCCAGTTGCCCTAAAGGGGCGGCTAGGTGGCGCAGTGAGTAAGAGTGTCGGCCTCGGAGTTGGGATGACCGGAGATCAGATCCGGACTCAGAAAATGAGCACCCAAGCATAAATAATAATGACTAGCCGTGTAACCTTGAGCAAGTTACTTAACCCCAATTGCTTTAAAAAATAAAATTAAATTAAAAAAAATAAAAAAACAAAGTTGGGAGTAGTTTTAATCCTATGGAAACAGAAGTCTTTCTTTTGTTTCTCACAGAAGCATGGTCAGAATCTGAATATCACTTGCAATTGCCTATGCTGTCTCTAATCCTAATCTATGGTCCATGTCTAAAATTGTTCCCTTCCCTTCCTCTCCATGGGGTTTCTAGACTATTTTTCCCCTAATGGTTACACAGAAAAGAGGAGTCCTGCAATTCCCTGCATATGACTGTTCTTGGGCTGCTAGGCAAAATGATTTTATCTAGTTTTGTCTAAGGATATGAGTTCAATCTGTTCAATTTATAAGGTTTTGAAAATATCAGTCCCACTATTTCTTTGTTTTGTTGGCCTCCAATCCTGAAATTCTCTTTTAGAGGACTGAATTTTCCCTGTTTCTAACCCTTTATGTCTTTAAATCAAATAGTCTAGGTTGATGGTCACCCAGAAATTTATAAAAATGGCATACAATAGCATTAATTCCAAACAAAAGAGCCAGGGATTCATTCATCTGCTTTGAGCTCCCTAGGACTGAAACCACTAGGGAACAAAATTGAATTGACTTTTCTCCCTTTTCACACTTCTTCCCTCTTCTTGATGGCTTGAGGAGGGGAAAGAGGAATCACGTCATTAGTTGGGGACAAACAGTGAGTAGCTCACCTAGCCAATCATAGAAGCTGGGGAAAAATAAAGGAGTAAGGGACAGAGTGTTGATTTCATCAATCATTCTACCATTTCCTGCATCTCTCCTCATATTGCTCTTGTCCTCCACTTATAGCCATTACCTTCCTCCACAGTGTCATTCTCCAATGGACCCTCCATGTACTCTACCTTGGATCCTTCAAGACATCCATCATGGTTTCCCTTTTTTTTCCATTCAAGTCTATCAGAACCAAACTGTACACAGTTACTTTCCACAAGCTAAGTTTCCATGGTGAGGTCTGTTACCCTATTGAATGTGGGTTGGATAAGTTTGGCCACAATCTGAAATTGCTACAATACCAATCACTTTCTCATTTCTACCACACCAGCTCTTTGCCCTTTTTGAGACCTTAAATACCAATTATTCTGTCTTGTTCTCCCAATCTATCAGCTCTCTGCTGCCTTAATTTACTTGCTTCTACCAATCAGTTAAAAAATCCTATTACTTCTATATCCACAATGACACTAGAATCCATCCGTTCCCTCTTTTCCTTTTTACTACTCATTATAGCCCTTATTACTTCTCATATGGACCCTAAAAACAAGCTCCCTGTCTACTGTTTCTCCTTATTCCAATCCATCCTACACAAGACCAGATTAAGTTTACTTACTTTTTCTACCCAGCTGCTCGCTTGTACTTCATGATCTCCAGAAACTCATCATCTTGCAGGATGAAATCAACTCTGTAACTTATACCTCTTCATATCATCTCCCAACTAGGCTGTAGGACTTCATTATATGCCCTGGGCTGGGTATTAATGATAATTCTCTAAGCCCTCCTATCAATTTCTTTTTTATGTGAATTTGATTGTGAGCTCCTTGAGGGAAGGGCTATCATGCCTTTCTTTATATCTCCAGTATTTAACACAGTACCTGTTATGTAGTAGACTCTTAACAAATGTTAATTGACTCTGGTTGCTAAGTCATAGCCCATGTCACTACACTACTCAAAAATCTTTGTGGAATCCTCACTGTCTCCTGAATAAAAATCTAACTCCTTTGCCTAGAATTCAAGGCCCTTTATCATTTGTTTTCACCGTCCTAGACTAGCAATGCCTTACTCCTCTTCATATGCCCTGTGGTCCAACTAAATTAGTATACTCACTATTCCCCCAAAATACGTTCTTTCCCCCACTCTATATATTTGTCTGTGCTGTTACCTCTTTGTGAAAAACCTTCTCCCTCATTTCCACTAGTTGAAATCCTACACACCCTTCAAGGTCTAGCTTAGATACCTCATCTTCCATTTAATCTTTCCTGATCTCTCTAGCCAAAAATCATTCCTCCTTTATATGAACTCTCATAGCATATTGTTATTCACATGCTCATTCACATTGCATTTTGTATCATAGAGATTTATGCAAATTTTATTTTCCCCCAATAGATTACAAACTCTTGAGGACAGGATCTCAGTCTTATTTATATTTGTGTTTCCCATGACACCTAGCATGATACACTGAACTTAGTATATTTTTACAATGTGTTTGTTAAGTTGAATTGATTATAACTCTATAAATAAATTTATTTTCACGTTTTGAATTTTACCATTTTTCCATTACACGCTAGGGAGCCTAGTCTAGTAAACACTTTCCTTTGCTAAGGGCAGCAATCAAGAAAGCAAGCTTCAAAGCCTCCAACAAATTCTTTCTCAGGGAGAACTCAAGTATATACACTCTCCCAATTCAAGAGTTTTCTAATTGTTCTTCCTTGCCTTTGATATTAACTGGTTTTCAGTTGTTGACTTTAAAACATACATTTCCCCAAGGGGGGAGTGGGGAAGAGGAAGCTATTCCTTTCTCATCAATATGACTGAATTTAGTGTTTATAGAGAGTTTCAAAACTGTCTGATGGAATCATTCTTCCTTTGACTCCAGCTCTACTCCCAGCAGTCCGTTTACTGAATATTTCACTCAACTTGATGCAGTGTCGAGTTGGTGAGTATTTTCAGATGATTTGTCAATACCAACTGATGTTTTCTTGTCACAGATAAACAGCCTGCATCATGAATCAATAGCATGCCAGCAATCCTGTTACAATCCCCTCTAATGTGCGTGCAGTATATTGACAGCAGATAAATTACCTTGAATGTCTGCAAATGTTAAATGGCTTAGCTATTTGTGCTCTGTCATTCTGTGCTGCTTTACAAAGTAGGACATTTGTTTTCAGAATGTCCAGGGAACATGAGTATAGAGCTGCATCTACGTGCATAGCAGCAGGAGGGATTTAAGCTCCCTTGACCATAACTTTGAGTAGAACCAATGGGCTGAAATCCATTTGCATAGCAACACACAAAGTTTAGATTATGTGGATATGCATATATGTGTATATGTATGTATGTATATGTGTATTATATATACAATGCTACTAATAACTATCAAGCATTTTTACAAATGTCTCATCTGATACTCATTTTCATCTTTTTGTCCCATCCAAAGTTAAACTGAGAACAGTCCTTGACATCATTCCGATGTGAATAGAAATGCAATTCATGTTTTGTTCTTAAGGGTCTTGAAAACACCACACTGTATCTGACCCAAGGTCCATCAGGACCTAGTTTTTCTCTTGTCCAGATCAATATTCTATATATGGTACAATGGATAATTCAGAGCTTGAGCATTCAAATAGCCCTTTTACTAAAATCCAATATCAAAGCAGTTCCCGCAGCAGTTAAAGGCAATTCAAGAAAATTAAAAAACTAATAGATGAAATCTCTGGTAAGAAGGTTAAAATGAGTAAGCAAAATTATTCCTGAGTAGCTTCTAAGCAAAGTCTTGAAAATAATACTGACATTTTTTCTTTTGTGCACTTTTCTTTCTTAAAATTTATTTATTAACATTTATTAAAAAATGAGTTCCAAATTTTCTTCTTCCTGCCCCCCCACATGCATTGAGAATACAAGCAATACAATAACAATTATATATGTTAAGTCATGTAAAATATATATATATCTATATCAGTCATGTTGGGGAAAAAAGATAGAAAAATAAAGAAAGTGAAAATGGCTTCAATTTGTATTCAGAGTTTATCAGTTCTCTCTCTGGAGGTGGATAGCATTTTTTTCATCATGAGTCTTTTGGGACTGATTTGCATGATTGTCTTGATAACAGTAGTTAAGTCTTTCACAGTTGGTCATTATTACAGTATTGCTATTACTATCTACAGTGTACTCCTGGTTCTTCTCACTTCATTCTGCATCAGTTCATATAAGTCTTTCCAGATTTTCCTGAAACCATCCCTTTGCCATTTCTTATAGCACAATATCAATTCATCAAAATCATATACCACAACTTCTTCAGCCATTCCCCAGTTGATGACCATGCCCTCAATTTCCAATTCTTTGCCACCACCAAAAAGCTGCTGTAAGTATTTTTGCACATATAAGTACTGTTCTCTTTCCTTTGATCTCTTCAGGATGCAAAAAGAGTTAATATTTCAATACCCAGGATATTTCTGGGTAAAAGGGCATACACAGTTTTATGCCTTTGGGCATAGTTCCAAATTATTTTCCAGAATGGTTTGACCAGTTCATAACTTTGACAACAGTGTGTTAATGTCTCTATTTTCCCATATTCCCTCCTGCTTTAATCATTTTACGAATATCTCATCTGATCCTCATAGTCATTTTTTTGTTCCATCCAAAGCAAAACTCAGAAGAGCCCTTGAAATCATCTGATGTGGAGAGAAATGGATTCACATGTTTTCTTATTTGTTGTTATTTTAAATGAAATTTTTCTATCTCTTCCTGTTGATAGTGTTGATAATGGAAATCCTTACTTCACCTCTGATTTTATTGGGAAAGCTTCAAATTTATATCTATTACAGTTAATGCTTGCTCTCAATTTTAGATAGCCACTGCTTATAATTTTAAGAAAGGCTGCACTTATTCTTATTCTTTCTAGTGTTTTAGATAGGAATGAGTATAGTAATTTATTAAAAGATTTTTCTTCATCTATTGATATAATCATATGATTTTTTGTTGCTTTTGATGTTGATATGGTCAATCAGTCTTATAATTTTCTAATATTTTACGAGTCCTCCATTCCAAGTATATAGCCTCACCTGCTCATAGTGTATGTGTGTGTATGTGTGTGTGATATTTCTGTCATCTCCTTCCAATTATTTTATTTAAAATTTTTGCTTCAATATTCATTAGGAAAATTGAACTATCCTTTCCCCCCATTCTGTTTTTTGCTCTCCGTGACTTAGATATTCAAACAATATTTGTGATTTATGTCAAGAAAAGAATGTGGCAGTCTCCTTTAGCCATTTTAAAAATTAGTTTATATAATATTTACATTAATTGTTGATTGTTTTGTAGAATTTACTTGTAAATTCATGTAGTTTTGTGTATTTTTTCTTAGGGAACTCATTTATGGTTTGTCTAGTTTCTTTTTCTAAGATAGGACTACTTAATATTTCCATTTCCTCTTTGGTTAAAATGGGCAATTTTATTATTTCTTTTAAAAATGTTTATCTATTTTACTTAGATTGTCAATTTTACTGGCATATAATTGGACAAAATAACTCCTACCAATTGCTTTAATTGTATCTTCTCATATTTGATACTGGTAATTTGGTTTGCTTCATTCTTCGTTTTTTAAATTAAATTAACCAATGATTTATCTATCTTTTTTCATAAAACCAGCTCCAAGTTTTATTAGTTCATTTCTTTTTACATTCAGTTTCTTAATCTCTCCTTTGATTTTCAGGAATTTCTTTTTGATGTTTAATTGGGGACTTAAAATTTGTCCTTTTCTAAAGTTTTTAACTGTATCCCCAATTCATTGATCTGATCTTCCTCTCTTATGCATTTAGAGATATAAAATTTCTACTAAGAACTGTTTTGGCTGAATCCCACAAATATTTGGATACTGTCTCACTTTTGTTATTATCATTAATGAATTATTGATTGTTTCTATGATTTCTTCTTTGATCCACTCCTTTAGGGTTAGATTGTCTAGTTTCCAAATAATTTTTAATCTATTATTCCACAATTCATTGTTGATCACAAATTTTATTACATTATGGTCTGGAAAGAGGGCATTTAATACTACTGCTTTTTGGCATTGTTTGTGAGTTTTTATGCCTTAATATAAGGTCAACTTGTGTGAAGCTACAATAAAAAGTATATTCATTTTGGTCCCTATTCAGCTTTCTCCAGAAGTCTTTCATAACTAATTCTTCTAAATTTTTTTCATCTCCTTAACTTTCTCTTTTATTTTATACTTAGATTTATCTAGCTTTTACCATCTGTTTCTGTAGCTCATTTAACTTTCTCCTTAAGAATTTTAATGCTATGCTGTTCAGTGCATATATAATTGATATTAAGATTACTTCATCGCCTATGTTACCTTTTAGCAAGATGTAGTTTCTCTAAATATCTCTCCTAATTAGGTCTATTTTTGCTTTTACTTTGAGATCATGATTGCTATTCTTGCCTTGTTTGTTTTAGCTGAAGAAAAGTAGAATCCATTTCAGCTTCTTATTTTTACTCTGTGTCTTTTGCTTCAAGTATGTTTCTTGTAAAAAAAACAAACAAACAAGCAAACAAACAACATATTGTTGGTTTCTGATTTCTAATACGTTCTGCTATTCACTTCCATTTTATGGGTGACTTCATCCCATTCACATTAACAATTATGATTACTAAATGTAAATTTCCCTCTATCCTATTTTGTCCTGTTTTTTTCACTCCCTTTTCCTCCATCTCTCTCCTCAAAATGCTGTTTTACTTACTACCTCTCTTAATTCATCTTCACCCCCCCTTTTTTTTACCTCCTCTTTCTTTTATCCTTTTCCACTCCTAATTACTGTTGGGTAAGATATATTTCTATATCTGACTATGTGCATCTATATTTATTTATTTATTTTCTATCTAACAATCTATTTATCTATATTCTTTTTTCTTTGGACAAATTTATATAAGAATGAGTCTTAAGGGGCGGCTAGGTGGCGCAGTGAATAGAGCACCAGCCCTGGAGTCAGAAGGACCTGAGTTCAGAGCCGGCCTCAGACACTTAATCCACACAAACAAAAACCTAGCCGTGTAACCTTGGGCAAGTTACTTAACCCCAATTGCCCTAAAGGGGCGGCTAGGTGGCGCAGTGAGTAAGAGCACTGGCCTCAGATCCGGCCTCAGAAAATGAGCACCCACGCATAAACAATGACTAGCCGTGTAACCTTGAGCAAGTTACTTAACCCCAATTGCTTTTAAAATAAAAAATAAAAATAAAAAAAAGAATGAGTCTTAAATATCACCCACCTATTTTCCATTCCACAGTAAAAGCTCTTCATTGCATGCCTCTTTTATGTGAAATATTTCCCCATTCTTCCTTCCTCTTCCCCCTTCTTCCAGTGTATCCCTCTTTCTCACAAATACATTTTTTGAGATCAGAAAAACATAAGCAACCCATAATAGCCTCTGTTTATGCAGAGTCCTTCTAACTGTCCTAATAATGATAAAGTTTTCAGAAGTTGCATAACTTCCCATACAGGAATGTAAATAGTTCAAACTTATTAAGTCCCTTATGATTTTTAGGTCATTTTAATGTTTTTATCATTATTTTAAGTCACGTACTTAAATCAAATTTTCTATTCATTTCTGGTTTTTTCCTCAGGAATTCTTGAAATTCCTCTATTTCATTAATGTCTTTTTTTTTTCTTCTGAAAGATTTTACTAATTTTTTTCTGGGTAGATTCTTCTTTATTGTAATCCTATTTCCTATGCATAATATTATATTCCAAGTCCTCTGCTCCTTTAAGATGGAAGTTGCTAAATCTTGTGTGATCTTGACTTTGACTGTATAGTATTTGAATAGTTTCTTTCTGGATGCTTGAAGTATTTTTCTTTGATTTAGGAGCTCTAGAATTTGGCACTTATATTCCTGGGAATTTTCATTTTGGGATCTCATTCAGGAAATGATAGGTAGATGTTTTCTTTTCTATTTTACCCTCTGGCTCTAGGATATTAAAGCATTTTTCCTTGATAATTTCTTGGAATATGGGGTTTTGCTCTTTGTTTCCAAACAGTTCCATAATTCTTGAATTATGTCTCTTCAGTCAAATTTTTAGATCAGTTATTTTTCCAGTGAGCTATTTCTTATCTTCTATTTTTAAAAATTCTTTTGACTGTTTTGTTGTTTCTTGATGTCTTGTGGAATTTTTTTTTTGCCTTTTTGTACCTTTTGTACCTTTTTATCCAGTTAGCCAATTGAGTTTTTCTATGAGTTATTTTCATCGGTGAAGTACCCCTTTTGCCATTTGGCCAATTCTATTTTTAAAAGGAATTACATTCTTAAGTATTTTTCTGCTTCTTTTATCAAGTTATTGTTTTTTTCACAATTTTCTTGCATCATTATCATTTATTTTCTTAATTTACCCTCTGTCATTCTTATTTGCATGTTAAAATCATTTTTAGATCTTCCAGGAATTCTTGTTGTGCTTTTGTCCAATTCACTTTTTTTTCCTTTGTGGCTTTGCTTATAGTTGTTTTGACATCCTTGTCTTCTTCTGAGTTTGTATTTTAATCTTCCCAGTCACCATAGTACCTTATTATAGTCCGGTTCTTTTGTTTGTTATTTTATCTATCTTATGACTTGACTTTGAAGTTCATGCTAAAGTTGGGCTATGTTCCCAGGGAGGGGCTTGGAAGAATACTGTCCCAAGCTTCAGGCTTTTTCACACTGCTATTTTCAGAAGTATTTCTGGGAGGTTGGAAGTTTTCAGTCTTTCTAATGTGGTGAGAGATGTTCACTGCTCCTCTCACCTGTTTTATGATTCTTAACCAGTAAAGGCCCCAATCCATTGCAGCTATAAGAAATACTGGTTCTCAGGGTCTCTACTTCCTTGGGATCAAAAGCTCTCCTCGTTCCCCTGAACTGCAGAACTGTGGCCCAGAGGTGCACATGAGTAAGGAAGAGGGAGAGAGAGGGAGGGAGAAGAGAGAGGGGAAGAGTAAGAAGGGAACAGATTGTGAGATTCTGATAGGACAGAATTTCAGAATCAAGGGCAAAAAATGAGGGTTAATGGTTGATTTTGGCAAGGAGAAGAACCATTTTTTCTCACTGATGAGAAAAAAAGAGAAGAATAGGGAAAGTTATAGCATGATTTTGAGGTGGGGAGTTGAGAAAAGAAGGAGCTCATGGCAGAAATTCTTGATTTTTCTTAGATTTATACTACTTTGGTAGCATACAGGTCTATTGCTGAGAGAAAAGGTTGAGGAGTGATAAAGGGAACTTAAAGAAAAGAGGAGGTTTGGAATGCTTGCTCTGGAAAGCGATAGAGAAAATTTATGGAATCATGGAAGAATATAGATTGTTATGCAATATTTGGAGCAAAGTTGATATTATGAAACACAATTTGTAGTGAAATATATTTGGTATGGTTTATGTGACTTGCTTTAGTAGCTTTTAGAAACTTGTGAGTAAAAGTAGGAGGGGCAGATTGTGTGAATTACCCATTTTGGGGCCCAGAAAAAGAGTGAATGGTGAAAGGATAAGACAACAAGGGACTCAGGGTTTAGTAGAACTATAACTGAACTAGTTAAACATAGAACTGAAGAATGAAAAAAGGAAAATGATGCAAGTCTTTCCCCAATTGATAAACGGTCAAAGAATATGAACAGGCAGTTTTCAGAAAAAGAAATTAAAGATATCTATAAGCATATGAAGAAATGCTCTAAATCACTATTGATTAGCAAATCAAAACAACTCTGAGGTACCAAATCTCACCAGTCATATTGGCTAAGATGGCAAAACAGGAAAATAACAAATGCTGGAGAGGATGTGGGCAAATTGGAACGCTAATGTATTGCTGGTGGAGTTGTGAACTAATCCAACCTTTCTGGAGAGCAATCTGGAATTATGCCCAAACGGTTATAAATAATTTCATACCCTTTGACCCAGCAATACCACTTCTAGGATTATATCCCAAAGAGATCATAGAAGTGGGAGGAAGATCCATATGTACAAAAATATTTATAGCGGCTCTTTTTGTGGTTGCAAAGAATTGTAAATTAAGGGGGTGCCCATCAATTGGGGAATGGCTAAACAAGTTGTGGTATATGCATGTAATGGAATACTATTGTGCTATAAGAAACTAGAAGCAGATGGACTTCATATTTACCTGGAGAGACTTATACGAACTGATGCTGAGGGGGAAGAGTAGAACCAGGAGAAATTTATACACAACTACAGACACAATGTATGTGTGATGTCCAACTTTGATAGACTGGACTCTTCTCAGCAATGCAGTGATATGTCAATCCCAAAAGACTCATGATGGAGAGAGATGTCTACATCCAGAGAAAGAACTGAGTTTGAATCCAGATTGAAGCAAACTACCTGAATTTTTTCTTTTTCTTGTTTGGTTTTGTTTCCTCTTTACCATTTTTCGTTCCATGTGATACAATCCATCTTTATAACCTGGACTCCAAAGGGGACAACTAAACAAAAAGGCAAAGTAAGCCAAGTTTAGGGGTTGGGCATGGTATTGGACCATTCTGAATAGAAGTAGAAGGATAACTGGATATTTGCCTCCACAGATACAAGATGAGCAGAAGTTAAGATCTGATTCAGTTAGTTGAAGTCTCCAGCCTTCAGGATCCTGTGATGATCATCATGATGTCATCAGGGTGGTAATAGTGCTATAAACTTTTAAAATAAACCCCTTCAAAACCAGAGATTTCGAGTTTGGTGTAGGTGGTAGTGAGTCATGTCCAGACATGGTGGAAGGGTAGGTATTTAAAAAAAATATTTGAGTTTCCTAGCCTGTAATGAATTCATACTTGATGTGTGCTTTATAGCCTCATTACAAGATGTCAGGAGTTGAGTCACAACCAGTAGATACTGTCCCTAATAAAGTTCTCCTTCAATGTTCCATCTCTTAGTTCCCAGGACTATCTATTACCCTTGGCATCCTGAGCCTCAGAAACCTAGATGAATCTTCCCCAAATCTTTGATGAATGTTAGGGCATCTCCTCCAGTACAGTACAGAATAGGCCCAATTGTACCCTGGACATGGTGATCGTCTTTTAGTGAAGAATAATATGGGTTCTGAAACTTTCAGAGTTCAGGGGTTGGTGTGTTTCTTTGCAAAGTTCTGATTTCCTTGGCAGTAGTTTAGGAACTTGTGATACAAAGCAATCTGAAAAAATCCCTCTGAAATATCTCCAGTCTTCCTACAAGCTCAGGTTCATTCATCCAAGAAAACTGGGATCATTTACCCTAATAATCTACAATCCCAGTGGAGCCTCTATAAAGTTTGAGAATTTTTGTCCCTAAAAGACAATATCTTTTTAGTATTTTGAGTTCATAATCAAAGTCCTTTTTGCTCTGTAATAATTCATATCTTCAAAACTAACTACCATTCATACTTTTCCACAGGTCAGTGCTACCTATGATCTTCACTTTTTGAATGGGACACATAAAACCCTAGGAAATTTATCACTAAGGACATTCAAAGAAACCCTAGGTTTCCAACTTAGTGTTCCTGACTTTTAGGGAAGGCAACTATATTCTGCCAGATCAAAATTTGGAATATGTGCTGTGTCTCCTGAAAAGTCTGGTAAGGCTTTGCCTCAAAGAAGTCGTAGGAAAAGAGAGCTCCCCTGATCCTTTTCAAGGTGGAGGTCCACAGGCATAGGACATTTCATATCAAGTCAAAGATCTTTCATGTGTTGATTGCTTTTTCTGATTTAAAATAAAGTATTATTCTTCGTTGAGTGAGTAGGGGGAAGTAAATTCTTTATTTAAAAAGATGCCTTTGAGGGAGTTGGACAGGAAGAATGCTAAGGGGGATGTAGAAGATATAAAAGAAAAATATATATTAAAATTGTTTTTAGGGGCGGCTAGGTGGCGCAGTGAATAGAGCGCCGGCCCTGGAATCAGAAGGACCTGAGTTCGGAGCCGGCCTCTGACACTTAATCCATACAAACAAAAACCTAGCCGTGTAACCTTGGGCAAGTTACTTAACCCCAATTGCCCTAAAGGGGAGGCTAGGTGGCACAGTGAGTAAGAGTGCAAGCCTCGGAGTTGGGATGACCCGAGATCAAATCCGGCCTCAGAAAATGAGCACCCACGCATAAATAATGACTAGCCGTGTAACCTTGAGCAAGTTACTTAACCCCAATTGCTTTAAAAAAAATTGTCTTTAAAAAAGAATAATTTTTTTGGAAAAATATGAGTTCTCTTCTTGAAAAAGAAAATGTCCTGGAAAATCTATGGCCTAAAGTTTTAGGTTCTGGGTCCTAATGTGACTTTAACCAGAAACAAACAAAAACCCCTCAAATCTTATTCCAAATAAACTTTACTTACTCATTTCTACAATCAGACTCATATACTAAAGCTATTTCACTTTATTGATTTCAATCCTCTTTATATAAACATAAAGTAAAGCATGCTGATCCTAACTTAATATTATTTCTCAGATATTTCTCTTCTGCACACCAATTTCTAGAACACTTATTTTGACCTGAAACACCTGGAATATTGTTTTGTTCTCCTGTCTTCCATACCTTTTGCTTTTATTTGTTGCTGTGCTTTATACAACTGGCAAAAATAATCTTTATAATGATTGAAAAGTAGAGTGGTGCAGTGGAAGGTGGGTGGGATCTGGAGTCAGAAGAACTAGGTTCCAATTCTGATCTTGGCATTAAATACACCTATCATCTTGAACACATGTTTAACCTTTCTAGGTCTCAGTTTCTTTAATTGACTCTTAAAAAACAACAACAAAAAACAAGAGAGAGTAGAGTAGGTGAACTCAAAGGTCCCTTCTATCTTTAAATCTATGGTCCTATGATATTACACAGGTTTCATCAAGTATTTCCCTTGCATAGAAACTTTCAGTGGCTACACATTGCATCTAGGGTGAAATATAAACTTCACAATCTGTCATTTGAAGCATACAATAATCTGATCCCAACATATACTGAAAGCCTTATTGCACTCAGCTCACTTCTGCTCCTACTCTGCATTCCAAACCAAACTGGAATACTCGTCTGTGTTTTTATTTAGCACTGAATTGCCTGTATTCAGTCAGGTCATCCACCATGATTGAAATGCATTTACAGAATCCCAAAGTTGTAAGGGACCTCAAAGGTCATCTAGTCCAGCTTGTACCTGAACAACAATTCCCTCTAGACAATCCCAAATGAGATACCTTCTATTTGAAGAATTTTAATGAAGATGAAGGCTCTTCTTCAAGCATGGCCGTTCCAGTCCTGTATATCATTAATTATTAACTATTTCCTTACATAAGAGCTGAAAGCTTCTTCTCTCTAACTTCTATCAATTGCTTCAAATTTAGCCTACTGGGACTACAGAGGACAAGTCTTGCCTTTACTCCAGATAAAATCCTTACAAATACAACTAATGTACCAATTATTTTATCCCTTTCCTCCCTTTCTCCAGCCCCCTCCCCATCTTTTCTCTTTTAGTTGAAACACGCTTTAAAACAATTCCCATATAGCATAATCATGTAGCCCTACTGATCAGCATTCCCTTGACGTGCTATAGCTAATATGCCAATGTCCTTTCAGAGCTGGGATATACTACATATATGGTAAGATAAAGGCAAAAAAAACAGTAGGGGCGGCTAGGTGGTACAGTGAGTAGAGCGTCGGCCCTGGAGTCAGAAGGACCTGAGTTCGGATCTGACCTCAGACACTTAACGCACACACAAACAAAAAACCTAGCCGTGTGACCTTGGGCAAGTTACTTAACCCTAATTGCCCTCCAAAAATAAAACAGTAAAAGTCTGATTCCCCTCAGTCTGGGCACTATGCCTTTCAATGTAACCAATGACAGGGTTAGTTATTTGGACCACTATTTCACACCATTTACCCATATTAAGTTTGAATCAAACTAAAACCCACACATTTTTTTCTTCTTTTCAGATAAACTGTTGCTAGTCATACCTTCCCAATCTTGTACTTGAAAAACTATTGTTTCAACACAAGTGTAGGACTTAACATTTATTTAAGTATCTTATTTAATTTTATCTTGTGTAATTCAGTCTATTGATTTTACCCTTTAAGACCTTTATGGATTCTGTCATTTGATGTGTTAGCTCTTCCTCACAGCTTTGTGTTTTCTGCAGCTTTTGTAAGAATGTCATCTATGGTTCTATGTATGGATTTTGATAAAAATGTGTAACAATACATGGCCAAGCACTGAAGTCTAGGGTCCCCTCCTTGAGTCAATGCTTATCCATTAATAAATTCATTTAATTATAATACCCTCTGACATGTGTGTTGCTGAAACTTATCACAGTCATTAGTAATAGGTCATTATTGACATTTCAATCCTCTTACCCACAAGGTGAACTTAAAAGACTGTCAAATACATTGTTGAAATCTAAATAAATTTTATCTATAACATTCCCCTCAGCAAATCCACTGTCAAAAAAGAAAATGAAACTAGTCTGGAATCATCTGTTCTTGATCAAGGCATAATCTTTATGATGACCACTTCTCATCATCAATCAACTGTTTAATTAATATTCTATTTTTCCCCAAGAATTGATGGCAAGATTACTAGACTATAATATGTAGACTTTGCCCTCCCACTCTCTCTGTCTCTCTCTCCCCATTTATTGTTTTTTTTTTCCTTTTGAAGAGATGGTATGTTTCTTGTTCCCCATAATATGTCAAAAATTGGAGAGACTGCTCAACAATCATACCCACTATTCCTTTTATGTTAAAACTATCTTATTTTTATTGATGTATTTTGTTTTTACATTACATTCATTTCCAAAATATTCCTCCCTCTGTCCTCTCAACAGTTGGTCATCTATTGTTAAAAAGGAAAAAAGAAACAGTAAAAAAGCAGTTGAATGAAACTAATCAACACACTGACCATGTCTGAAAATATATACAATATCCCACACCCCAACTCTGTTTTTGCAATAACAGAAAGCAGATGCATTTTCTTAATTCTTTTCTCAAAAACTTGCTCATTATACTTATGCAACATTTACTACTTGTTATTCTTACTTTCCCTATTGTTATAGTCACTGTGTATATATTTTCTTCTGCTTACTTCACTATAAATAAGTTCATTTTATTTTTCCTATAATTCTGAGTTTTTTATATTAGCATCATATCAATCTACCAGAATTTGTCTACCTACTGTCAAATAGATCAGCATTTACTTTTGTTTCTAGACCTTTAATAACACAAAAACACATGCACACACACACACACACACAAATACGTTGCACATTAATATGTTGGTGTATATGGAATCTTTAAGTTTCTGACATCCCTGGGGTATATTTCTATCAGTAGGATTTCTGGATTGAAGGGTTTGGGCATTTTTTTCTGGTCAGAATCTTACTCAGGCTAGACCCCTTATATTTTATGGATGATTTTAGAGCAAAGTAGGGGACTTTTGGAGGATCAAACAGTTAACAAAAATGTTTTACTTAGCTATAGCATAGAAAATCTCCACACAAGAATAATTAACAACATTAATAAAAAGAATAATTAACATTTATATAGAACCTTAAGTTTTGCAAGGCGCTTCTATAGTTTTGTTTTTTTAATAAACAGATTCTTCATTTTAATATGGAAATGAGTCTGGTCATCATGGTACAAAATGGTACCTCATTCAGCTGTGAGGCATCCATCATATCTGAAAGGCTCCTACTTTGTCAGGAAAAGCCTTTTTCTTTAATGCCTTTAGGTGACAAATCAGTTTACATCAGCATTCCTTATAGAAGCTATATTAATAACTATATGGCTATTTGACCATTATGCCAATTATGTTTTGGGTATATCTTCCTTGAACTTTAGAGAAAGAACATCCTAACCTATGTTGCTAGGAGGAGGACCTGGAGGTTGAGGGAATTCTGATAAATATTTATCCTATCAAACATTTTCATCACTTTTTAGTATAATTCCAAATTCCTTTCAAGAATGGTTGAAATAGTGTTTGCTTTGGCAGCACATATACTAAAACTGGAATGATATAGAGTAGATTAGCATGGTCTTGCTCAAGGATGACATGAAAATTGATGAAGTGTTCCATATTTTTCAGCCGTGAGGTGGGGGAAATTGGGGGTGGAGATAGAAGAAGGAGAAACTTTGGAACTCAAAAGCTTGTGGAACTGAATGCTGTAAACTGAAAGTAAATTAATTTAATTAAAAAATAAGAATGGTTGAAATAATGCCAAGCTCCACCAATAATATATTAATGTTCCTCTCTTTCTACAGGCCCTCTAGCATTGTCTCCATATTTTGTCATCTTTAACAATTTGCTGAGTTTAAGATGAAACATCAGGGTTACTTTACATTGAATTTATATTCTCATTAGTAATTTGGAACAATCTTTCATATGGTTATTAATAATTTGTAGTTCTTTTGAGAACTGTTTATTCATTTCCTTTAACCACTAGTCCACTAGGGGATATCTACTAGGTCTCAGTATCTTGGGATATAATTTGTATAAGACTAGTGATGTGCACTCATTTCGAAGCTAAGAGTTCTCTTGCCATTTATTGCCTTATACATCTTGAGTTTTGCATCCCCATTAACGCTATAAAATTTTTCCTTTCCTGTCAATCTTCTTTTGTTAGAAAAGTACGTCTGGCTTCCCTCCATTATCATAGTTTCATCCACACTGAGTACTGAACTTATCCCTTCTTTGATCCTTCTCTTTTCGCCAGCATGCCTTTTAAAAACCCTATTTATTTTGTTTTATATTTATTTATAGCCTCAGTTCATACTAATGTTTAAAGTTTTTAAATCTATTTGGGGTGGCTAGGTGGTGCAGTGAGTAGAGCACTGGCCCTGGAGTCAGAAGGATCTGAGTTCTGATCCGGCCTCAGACACTTAATGCACACACAAACAACAACAACAAAAAAACCTAGCCATGTGATCTTGGGCAAGTTACTTAACCCCAACTGCCCTCAAAAAAAAAAAATCTATTCTTATAGGATCGTATTGTGCTTTCATCCTTTATTAGCCCTCCTTGCGTATCTTTTAAAATTGATATATTTTTGTTTTTATATCAATTTTACTTGCAAGTATATTCCCTTCCCTCCTTTGTCCAGTGAGTTATCCTTTTATATTTACCTCTTGAAAATATAAGCTGATCAATGAGTTATCTATAATCCATATTTGTATCTTAATACACTTTCTTCCAACTTTCTTCCTCATTAGAACTACTTGTATTTTTATATTCAAAATTCTATTCTTGGGGAGGCTAGGTGGTGCAATGAATAGAGCACTGACCCTGGAGTCAGGAGGAGCTGAGTTCAAATACGACCTCAGACACTTGACACACTTACAAGCCATGTGACTTTGGGAAAGTCACTTAACCCCAATTTCCCTCCAAAAAGCAAAAATAATTATATTTTTAAGAGTTTGCCAACCCTCTGAGGAAGACTTTCCCTCTATAATGTTAGACAAAGAGATGCTACCTAACCTTTAACTTGTCATGATAATATAATCTGTGATGGAGAGAAACTGAGGCACAAAATTCCTGAGCATGATCAATTTATTAATGAGGGTAACAATTACCAATAAAAGGGATCTAAGGCTCCTCAAGAGGCAAGGATGTATTCAACAGAGTAACTCCTTTATATATTTGGTTGCATAAGGTACCAGAAGTCATCAAGTGAAGCAAACTATACTAAGACTATGATGAACTTTGATAAACTAAGACACAGAGATGGAGTGTTGACTGACTTTGCTTGACTTGATACAGAGTCTGTGTGTGTGTGTGTGTGTGTGTGTGTGTGTGTGTGTGTGTGTGCGCGCGTGAGCGTGTGGGAAGGAAGGGATGGAAATTCCATAACCCAGGAGAACAGGGAAAACATAGAGTTGACTCACATTCCCTGGAAAATCTCAGAATGAGCAAATATCCTAAGATCAGATTTACTTATTCACCCCCATTGTCAGAAAAAATTACAGATTTGAGTTTTGTGGATGGGTTTTAACCCATAGGAATAGGGAAATCAAATGCTTACAAATTTTATTAATAAGCACTATATAGTCAAGTATGAATTTGATTCACAATTATTGATTCTGATTAGATACACTGATTAGATACAATTATTAATAATTAATCAAATAATAAAAAATAAAGTGGGGTAACAATTTCCAGCTCCACAAAATGAGTCTTTTTAAATTCTGCTATCCCCAGATCTTGAATGAATGGCAGATAAATCCTGGACTTTATCTATTGTGAATTATAGGACTAACTATTCTCTTACCATCAATGTTCCTTTTTTGTAAACATCCTGGGCAGAATCAATTAGTGTTTAGCAATTCTTTTCCTACTTCTTTATCTTACAGGGATTCAAGATAAATTTAAGGCAAACCAAGATTTTATTGGTTGCTCTAGATTTGTCTGTGAGATAGCTCAAGCCAATATCCAAATAACCAATATGCCTCATCATTACTATATCATTCCTCTGTGCAAAATGAGCAGTCTTTCACACTACCTTCATCCATTTCTTCTTTCTGTTCAGGTGACCTACAGGATATTACTGGGATAATATCATATACGTTTTTCCCTGCGTTGATGTGTATACAAATGTTATCCATTATGTATGACAAGTGAAAACTCCAACACAGAGAGTTTCTGGCTAATTAATAATTAATTTATTAAGTAGGCTAGCTGCCAATCAATAAACTGATTGTCAGTGGTTTCTCTAAGTTACCAAAGCAACAAATACAGAGAGCCTGAAATGCCCCTGACAAGTGAAAAAAAATTTGGTGGATATTTAATGAGGAGGTGGGTTAGAAGTCTTCAAATCCTCATGCTGAAAACATGGCTTCATCAAGAGACTCAGCCTTATCCTGCAATCTGGACAGGGAGATCCATCTCCATCCAGACTACTCTGGTACATTTTCTTCTTCATGAGCTGGGTCACCCCAAACTCTAATGAAGGGGTACAAGGATAGGGACTCTTTTCTTCGGGGACAAGAATTCAGCTAGACTAGAGTGTGTTTACACTCCAGAAGTAAGATCTCCTAGTTGGGTGGAGTCCCACCCAAGATTGAAGAGCATGTACCTTGAGGGCTAAGACAAACTCATCAATCAATCAGGTGCATCAGAGACTGCCATTTTTTCTTTCTTTTCTTATTTTTGACTTTTTACTGGGGCTGGACTTAAATGAGGAAATAAAGGAGAAAAGTCTGGACCCCAGGTTTATAATTCATTATTAATATAATAATAAAATAACTTCCCTCATGATCTTACTTCTTTCTGCTTTCTGGAATTTTGTCACATGAATATATCTTTCTAATATATCACACCATTCTCCCCTTTAATATATTCTACACCTTTTAGATAAGCTGTAGTTTTCCAGATCCTTAGTATGAAAATATATTTTGTCATATAAGAAGTCATATATGTGTATATGCATGTATGTAAACAACAATCCATATATGCATATGTATGTGAATATAAATATATATATATAGCTATATAAAATACAATATAATAAACATGTATTAAGTGCCTACTATGTGTCAGGATACTATGTGCACTGGGGATGCAAATATAAAAATGTAAGACAGTCACCTCCCTCAAGAAACTTGCTGTATAATGGGGGTAGACAATACACAAAAGGAAGCTTAAAAGCAGGGGGAAGGAGTGGGAGAAGTTACCTGACTCAGATATCATGATGGTAAAGTCAAATTCAAGCAATTTAGCTGGTGGGAAATGAATCTACATCATCTATCTCTCTCTTTGCCTCTTTCTACCTATATCAATGTTTATATTTCTGTAGTCAAGGTACAATCTACAGAAATCAGCGCACTGATTCCTGACCATTCAGAGAAAGATCTAGGAAGACTCTTCTGATTATGATAGCAGATTTAAAAAGCTATCTCGACAAAATGCAGGTTAATTGTCTCATCACAGAAAAAAGAGGGCCCGGGGCGGCTAGGTGGCGCAGTGAATAGAGCGCCAGCCCTGGAATCAGAAGGACCTGAGTTCGGAGCCGGCCTCTGACACTTAATCCATACAAACAAAAACCTAGCCATGTAACCTTGGGCAAGTTACTTAACCCCAATTGCCCTAAAGGGGAGGCTAGGTGGCGCAGTGAGTAAGAGCGCCGGCCTCGGAGTTGGGATGACCCGAGATCAGATCTGGCCTCAGAAAATGAGCACCCACGCATAAATAATGACTAGCCCTGTAACCTTGAGCAAGTTACTTAACCCCAATTGCTTTAAAAAAAAAAAAAGAAAGAAAGAAAAAAGAGGGCCCTTTTACATCAGTCATATTTTGGGACATAAAAAAACGAAAAAGTACATATGAGTGTAGATTATCAAATTTTGAGATGTGAATAAAATACTCAATGGGATTTCACTAGGAATGATGCTATAGGCTTTATACTACACTTGCTTATATTTCAGTTAAAAAAAAATGCCTTCCTATTGACTAATGTTTTTTATTTTTATTTTTATTTTGCTTTTTTTGAGGGGGAAAGGTAGGGAAATTGAGATTAAGTGACTTGCCCAAGGTCACAGGGCTAGTTTTTGTGTTAAGTGTCTGAGGCTGGATTTGAACTCAGGTCCTCCTGACTCCAAGGCCAGTGCTCTATTCAATGCACCACCTAGCCTCCCCTTGACAGATGTTTTGACACTTCAAATGAAGGAGATGATGCAGCTACTAAAACTCAGAACAATTCTTGGTTAAAGAAGAAGCCGAGAGATCTAGCCATCCAAGTAACCACTGCTTCAGATCTATACAGAAACAAAAGATGCTAAGTATCATAATACAGTGTCAAGACCTTCAACAAAGAGAAAGCTCCGTTGAGAAACTTTGGCATTCAAGGGATTCAGAAGTTAACTGACCAATAGAATGCTAACCCATACAAAGTTATTGAAAGACTGAGCAACTACAAAATGGCCCCAGAGAATATTGATAGCTCTATCAGAACTATTCATCCAAAACACTGATTACTTATAGGAAATGGCAGATATGAAACACATTTGAGCAGTTAAGAAAATATACTGTTATGGGTGAAAACTCTTCCATGATTGCCTCATTGCATAAGGCCAAGGTAACTGGGGTCTAGACAGTTTGTGTGTGTTCCTTTCAACATATGGCACAACAAAATTTTATGTAGGGGACCATAGGTTTCCCTTGGAGATCCAGACAGATTTCCTCTGGGTCCCTGTATTCTGCTTACAAGGAGACAGGAATTTCCCTAGGTGGATCCCTAATACTTGCAATAGTAATGAAATTCCAAATTCACCCAAAAATAGAACAAGAAAGCTCAGTTTGAGACTAAGAAAACAGCAAATGTAAGTCACAGGCAAGTGTGAAAGTCTTTAGAAAAGAAATGGTAATCAAGCTTCAATCCTTAAAAACTGCATTGCAGAAGGATTTTACAAGGTGATCAACCTAAGTCTGTTTAAATGAAGGAGGGAAAAATGAGTATTTGTCAGCCAGACAAATAGGATTTTAAGCACTCAAAATCCAAAATTCTTATATTAAAGTTCAATATCAATATAATCCAAGGATTCAATAATGTAGGAGGTATCAGTTCTTAAGTATTCAACTATGCAAAAGTCATCTGAAAAGGAACTAGTCTGACTTGTAAAGACACATAAGAAAACACATTGCACAAGTAGGATCTAAAACAAAGAAAAAGTACCATTTTTTCCTAGTGGATCTAAAAAATTACGGGATCGGCCAGGAGAGACAACCTAAGGATTATTGGTCTACCAGAAAGCCATGATGAGAAAAGCAGTCTAGACAACATCCTCCAAGAGATTGTCAAAGAAAACTGTCCTGAGGTCCTGGAATCAGAAGATAAAATAGCTACTGATAGAATTCACCGGACTCCTCCTGAAAGAGATCCCAAACTGAAAACTCCAAGAAATATAGTAGCCAAATTCCAGAATTATAAGATTAAAGAAAAAAATTCTACAAGCAGCCAAAAAGAAACAATTCAAATATCGAGGAACTACAGTTAGGATCACACAGGACCTAACAGCTTCTACATTAAAAGAGCGGAGGGACTGGAATTTGATATTTCGTAGGGCAAGAGAGCTAGGACTACAACCAAGGATTAACTACCCGGCAAAACTGAGCATAATCTTTCAGGCAAGGAGATGGACGCTTAATGAAGTAAGGGACTTCCAGACTTTCCTAATGAAAAAGCCAGAGCTCAATGGAAAATTTGATCTCCAATTACAAGACTCCAGAAGAACATAAAAAGGTAAACAAGGGTAACATAGACTCACACATGCAGAAGTGTACACACCCACACCCA